>RQTK01000615.1:41176-72119 GCA_003991915.1 Elysia chlorotica | reverse complement strand
TGCTCAATGGGTTTTTATTTTCTGCCATCACTTTTATATTGTAGAGAGCGAAAAAAAAACCCGAAAGGCTGGGTATACATATGATAGAGACAGAAAGGGATAGAGTATGAGAAAAGGCATAAACTGACGTTCTAGAGAGATAGGTAGAGAAAGAGAGAGAGAGAGAGAGAGAGAGAGAGAGAGAGGGAGAGAGAGAGAGAGAGAGAGAGAGAGAGGGAGACAGACAGACAGACAGACAGACAGACAGACAGACAGACAGGGAGAAAGACAGGGAGAAAGACTGAGAGAGACAGAGAGACAGAGACAGGCAGAGACAGACAGACAGACACAGAGAGAATATAGGGAAAGAGACAGAGAGGCATACACAAGGAATATATATAAGGATTAGAGATAGAGAGATAAAGAGGCACAGACCGATAAAAAGAAAGAGATATAAAGAGAAAGAAATGCTGACAAGGATAGAAAGATAAACAAGGAAGAAGAATGCGAGAAAGGGAGGAAGGCAAGAAAGGGGCATATAAATTAAGAGATGGACATTGAGAAACAAAGAGAAAGGGAAAGCAGAGAGAGAGAGAGAGAGAGAGAGAGAGATAGGGAGAAAGAGAGAGAGAGAGAGAGAGAGAGAGAGAGGCGGAAAGAGAGGGACGAGTGACGACAGGATAGAGAGACAAACAAAAACAAACAACACCCGTGTTTGTGTATGTGACATTAAGACAGGTCGCCAGACAGACCAAGAGCCCATACACTAATGACTGTCTTATCAGAATAACTTCCCTTGTCGGATGTGACGGTTACTGAGGACAACCTAATCAAGGGGAGGCGATCTAGCATGAATTGATCAGTCTAGTTGAGAAAGTGGCCCAGGGACAGATGGAAAAAAAAATTTTGTCTAGTGCATTCTGGATAATGTTTCAGTAGGATCCATGACCATTTTTGAAATATTACAGTTTTTTTGTTTGTTTTTTTTTTTTGGCTGTTTTTTTTTTTATTGAATTTTTTTTCTATTAGTCGCTTCTGTTCTGTGTATTACTCGTGGGTTGTTGTTTTTTTTTTTGTTTTCGAGATTTTATGGTGCTTATTTAACTGCTTTTTTAATTAAATTTAGATTTTTATGATTTTTTAATCGTTGATTTTATGTTTTGTTGGTTTCGTTGTTGTTGTTTTTTGTCGTTTTTTGTGGGGATTTTATTTTTAATGATGTTTTTTGTTTGGTTTTGTTGTTGTTTTTGTTTTGGCAGAGGTTTGCTTTTTGTGTCTTTTTAATTCATACGCTCCTTGGGATGTATTATTTTATAATGTCATTTCTGTACTTGCTTTGTTTTTTTTTAATTTTGTTGTCTTTGTTTTGGCTTTTTTTAAGGCATCCTGATAGCGACCAACTAAAGATACCCTCCGGCGCACACTTTAGACGACAAAAACCTGCTCTACAATCATTATTACTATCATAGTTTATAGCTTGGATCCAGAACACTGTGAAACACACGCCAAGTGCCATATCACTGAATCCCCACCATCGCCCATTACGATAACAATATATATCATGATAGGTTCAGAAAGAAGGCAGAATGGTATCCCAGCACTGTCTTTGTGTGGCAGCACGAAAAATTATCAGACATGAACCTTGGGCCCGTTCTAAAAATAATCCTATAATTATATTGCTGACGTTAAAGGCAAAAAAACAAATTAAAATAAAAAAAAACGTTCACTAAACAACTATAGCTCATTAGTTTCAAAATTAATCAGGTGGGATGTTATACTACAAACAACCAACATCCGTCCTTCGTCCTTCTCTCACTCTCTCTCTCTGTCTCTCTCTGTCTGTCTGTCGGTCTGTCTGTCTGTCTGTCTGTCTGTCTCTCTCTCTCTCTCTCTCTCTCTCTCTCTCTCTCTCTCTCTCTTTCTCTCTATCTTTCTCCTTCTATCTATCTATCAATCTATCAATCAATCTATCTATCTATCTATCTATCTATCTATCTATCTATCTATCTATCTATCTTTCTGTCTCTCTCTCTGCCCCTCTCTCTCTCTCTCTCTCTCTCTCTCTCTCTCTCTCTCTCTCTCTCTCTCTCTCTTTTTATATAACCTCAGCATCTTCCGTAATTGCCCTGTGATCGTTATTTTTTTTCTGATTTGAGTAATTATATTAGGAAAGGATTAAAATATCAGTCTCGATTGGGTAATGTGCTTAGAATTGTGTTTTTTCTTTGCAAAAAATAAACTCCGTTCTAGTTTAGTGTGACCTTGGTATTCAAGAAGAACGATGGGCCCAATGATAATGTCTGATAATCTGAAATCGTTACATGCTGCCATAGAAAGACAGTATGGAGATAGGGGGACTCATGTCTTTGTTGGTCTGGATTTACTGACACTGCTTATACTCAACCTCAACGCAGCTACAAATAACTGCTGCCTTCTTCTTCATTGCTCTAGAGAAAAGAGTAGACAACTAGACTAAACAACAACAGCAGCAACAACAACAAAACCATCAACAACATACGAGCGTATTTTTTACACCCAATTAGTAGGGGATAAAATCAACAACTAATTATTTGCTTGACCATGGGGGTTACACCTCACCGCCTTACATAACTGGTTGAGGAACATGATTAGAACAGATTATTTCAATTACTGGAGCCAAACACTCTACCTTTAAAGCCAGCCCACCCCCAACCCCACCTCCACCCCAAAACTATCATTATCGTTAAAAGATACTGGGATAGGGAGATTACCGCACATCCCCAAATAGAGGTGTTATTTTTTTCTTGTGTGTGTGTGTGTTAAATCATTTTTTGTTTTCTTAATGCGGGCGTTGATCACAGAAAATAATCGACATTTCGACATTATTTTGCCATTCCAATTATAAGATACCATACTACTGAGAGGTTACCGACCCTCCCAAATGGAGATCTTTTTTTTTAATTGTGTAAGTGTGTGTGTGTGTGTGTGTTATTTTATTTTTTGTTTTTTTGTTTCTTTGCCAAGAAAGCGAACCCAATGCGGGCATTGGTCACAATAATTAGACACATTGGCCATCTTCCCTAGTCGTATGTATATGGGGACCCAAGGCATGAGTGAAGGCCTTGTGATAAACGCGTGAGTAGAAGCAATAACGACGATAGGTAAGGGAATCTGCATCGCTGTCCAATCATGGATCTAGCCAAGACTTACGGAGCCAATGGGCGTTCAGAGAGCTCAACGTATTAGGGGCGTGATTAAGTTATCCGTAATCGTTGAGAGGATCGCAACGTTTGTAGTGAGTGCTTCAGTGTGGAAGACTGGGGCGCTAACGATATATCTTATCTAGACACCTAGACATGGGATTTTTAGCCTTAGGGCTACAAAGTTGGGGAAGTGTAAGTGTTTTAATTTAACGATGGTGGAACTCTGGAATTTGGGGAGGAAGTGATAGGGTAGGGAGGAGAGGAGGAAGGGCAAAAGAGATGGAGACGTAAAGAGGCGAGATAAAAGAAGAGGGTGGGAGAGAGGGAGAGAGAGAGAGAGAGAGAGAGAGAAAAAGGGGAGAGATAGAAAATAAGAGAAAGAAAGGATGGAGAGAGAGGGGGAAAAGGAGAGATGGAGGTGGGGGAGAGAACAGTTAAGAAAAGGGAGTGAAAAACTGAGAGGAAGATAAAACTAACAAGATGTAGACAGAAAGAGAGATACGGTCAGAGAAAGAGAAAAAGAGGGGGAGAGAGAGAGAAAGAACAAAGAGAAAATGACAGAGTAGGGGATTGAAAGGAAGAGATAAAAAAGGTGTGGGGGGGTGGGGGGGGGGTGAGAGAGAGAGAGAGAGGGAGAGGCGGGAGATAAAATAGGCTGCAGGGAAATACGTTGTACAGTGAACGAAAGACGAGTACTAACACGAACGAATAAACAGAGGATATAGGAAAGAAGAAACCAGTAACGACTGTAACTAATTTGCTCGAAGCACTAACAATTGTTTCCGCACCAGAAGAGTTCCACCTTTCAATCCGCTTTCGTCAATACTGGTCCTTTAAAATGAGTTTTATATTTTTTTAAATTAAAAAAACAACTTTTAAGCTTGTATCTAATGACCAGTGCAGATATAATTAACTGTGTCGAAATATTCTAAAATTTTGTGCGGTCATAAATATTATATTGTTGTTTCTTCGGTTTAACTGGTTATTTTAGTTTGAATAATAAGAATAAGCTCAAGCCTTCGATCTAAAGTTTCTGTTTGGTCAGTGAGGTATGACATTGGTTTAGGTTAGCTGAAAAGGGGGCATCAAGGTTGATTTAGGTTAGCTGGTAAGTGGATTAGTTGTGCCATGTAGTCCTGAAATAATTACAGGGAAATTAAAAAATAAAAACGAGAAAAAAGAACAGTGTGCGTCTGGCGTTAAAAGAACACCACCTTAAACATTACGTTATTAAATAATAGATGTACTGCACTGTTAAAAACCCTTACAAAAGAAAACCAACAGGAGAAAATATTTTAGAGAGGGGACAGGGGTTGAGTGGGGGGAGGGACAGCATTAGTGAATTAGACTGGGTAAGATTAATGTACAATTCGATAATTTACACACAATGAACATTCCATGAGGTGCAGGGTTTAGATAATAATATTATTCGAAAAAAAAATTGAGGAAATTTAATTACAGGTGCTTCTGTGCTGGTTGTGTCAGTATAATGTGACCGGCTGAGACAGGAGTCATGGTAACCTTGCTATGTGTCTGTGTGACATGGTGAGCGAAAATATTGTTAAATTTATATTAGTCTTTGGATGCCTCCATAAATATTATAGCTCTTATAGTGATGACTTGGCTGAGTTGGTTTAACGTCCAATATCAGCAATGTATAGGCTATAATGTGGGCGGGCCCCAAGACTGACGTCTGACAATTTCATGTGCTGCTCGACAGGACACAGGGCGGGGATACCATGACTCCTGTCGAATGTCTCAACCAGTCACATTAAACTGACACTGACCCAACCAGTAGGGAGCGAAATCGCTATAACTCGAACCAGGGACCTTTCGCGTCGGAAGGTGATGTTCTACCCCAAAACCACCACGCCCCCAAGTTATGACTTTGAACGTTCAGAGACAAACAAAACAAACCAATTCGAAATTGGACAGCAATGAATATTCCATGTAATTATGGTGCAGAGTTAAGAACATTAGAAAAGAATTGATGAACATGTAAATTTGTAATTGCCAGTGCTTTGGTAGGCAAAACGGGTTGGGTTGGTGTCACTGTTATACATTCTTTGCGAACTCCATGATGGTAATGGATGACTTAATCAAGCCCTTTAAAGCATAGTCGCGCATTGGCTCTGTAGGTTTAAAATGCAGCTATGATTGGACGCCGGTACAGATTCCCTTGGTTGTCGTCTTCGTTATCGCTATGTGAATCAATATCGCACGGTTTATAATGTGATCGGCTCAGACAGGAGTCATGGTATCCCTGTATATGTGTGTGGTGGGGGGGGGGGCGTGGTATCCCTGGGGTAGAACATTGACTTTCGACGAAGGAGGTCCGTGGTTCCAGCCCTGGCGATTTCGCTCCCCTACTGGTTGGGTCAGTGTCAGTTTAATGTGACCGGCTGAGACAGGAGTCATGGTATCCTCGCCCTGTCTCGTGTGTGGCAGCACATACAATCGCCAGACGTCAGTCTTGAGGACCGTCCACAATATGGCCTATATAGTGCTGACGTTGGACGCTAAACCAACTCAACATCAACTGTCTCTGTGTCACATGCAATAAGATGAATAATATTCTAGGCCGTTAGTCTTTGCACCGGTCCATAGTATAACCTATATTAGCGCTGACGTTAGACGCGCGTTAAGCAACTAACTTAACTCAATAATAATTCAACGCCAGTGCTGATTTGTTTCGTGTTTGTTTGTTTGCTTGTTTGTTTTTTGTAACTGATTTGGTTGGTTTTTTCATGTTGTTGTTGCTGTTGTTTGGTTTGTCTATTTATACTTTGTGTTTTTTAATTACGTTTGTTTTTGTCTAGGATGAATCTTGATGGTGGAAAAAAGAGATTGAAGAGAGTTGGATTAAAGTCTGTCAAGATAGTAAACAGTTAGTTAGTATCATTCTCAGTGTAGTCTGCGTGTTTCTTCGTTGTTGCTTTTTTATGTTGTTGTTGCGTTTTTGGGTTTTTTTATGCTTTGTTATTTTTTTTTAATGTTTCTTTTTATTGTTTATTTGTCTGTGTTTCGCTGTGGGGGTTATTTTTGTTGGGGCATTTTGTTTTGCTTTCTTTGTAAGGGTGTGTGTGTAGGATCTCTCTCTCTCTCTCTCTCTCTCTCTCTGCCTGCTTATTTCCCGTTGCTATTTTTTCAATAATTATTATCTATTAAGATTGAGGACTGACACAGTCATAATTATTTTATAGACCTACCGTCATTTTGTCTTTCATGATAAGGTCGAAACGCCAATACCATGCTGTTTTGATTTGTTTTGTTTTGTTATAATCTCAATATGTATCCAAGTTAAGGACCAACTTTGTCTTAATATAATAACTACCCCATTTTAATATATCGTCTGATTGCCATCCTAACGCGCAATTACCCATCTTTATATAATCGACTTATCCTAAATGATTTTGTTGTGAGAGGAGCAGTCGCAGAAGGCTAATGCGTATTTTAATTTTCGGAACGTTAAAAAGATGTTTGATGGTGATACATTCCCTTCGTTGTGTAAGAGATGAGTGAGTAGTGAGCACGGTAACGGCTATGTTGTGCCCATGATGTCCTAATACAGTTAAAGCAGTATACTAGTAGCAACGGTGACTCCTTTCTCTGATTAGTAAAAACATAAAAATTGTGCGTGTGTAAGAGATAGAAAAATGAGATTTACTAAACTCCGCTTCAAAGAAGGTAAGGCTGGCTTTGCGTCATAAAGTAACACAACAACAAAACCATAGCAAAGTTTAAATTACAGGCTTCGCGATGCATGCGACGCTAAACGGGTTACATAATCACGCCCATTAGACATCGTAAACTTAAAAGCTCCGTATGTCTAGAATATAGCTATAGTTGGACGGTGCAGTTTAACTTACATGTCGTCTTCGTTTTCGCCAAGGGTCGCATGATCACAAGGCCTCTGGTCATGAAGTCATTGTAATGTTTATTATGGTTAGCATATACGTTTTGCGGCGAAGCTATGAAGTACAAACTTTTTCCTCGCCCTGTCTCGTGTGAGGCAGCACATAAAATTGTCAGACGTCAGTCTCGAGTCCCGTCCACAACATAGCCTATATAGGGCTGATGTTGGACGTTAAATCAACTCAATTCAACTCCTTTAAGTAAAACCATATCATAGACCAATCATTTCAGGGAGTAACCCCCTCCACCCCCCCCCCACACACACACACACACACAACTTAACTGGGCACCCGATCCCCGGTACTATTTCTTGTTATCTCTGTCTTTGTCTATTTCTTTATGAATCCGTTTCTTCTGTCTTTCTTCTTTTCGATTTCGCTGTAACTTGAGCATGTTTTTCTATTTATATCCGCCTCTCTTCCTCCTTTAATTGAAAATATATTGCCTGCTTTTTTCGTTCTCTCTGTCTCTGCCCCTCTGTCTCCTTGTGCTTCTCTCTCGTTGTATTTTGATATTCTCTCTCTCTCTCTCTCTCTCTCTCTCTCTCTCTCTCTCTCTCTCTCTCTCTCTCTCTCTCTCTCTCTCTCTCTCTCTTTTCTTTCTTTCTCTCTCTCTCTTTTGTATCTATCTATCTATCTATCTATCTATCTATCTATCTATCTATCTATCTATCTATCTATCTATCTATCTATCTATCTATCTGTCTATCTATCTATCTATCTATCTATCTATCTATCTATCTATCTATCTATCTATCTATCTATCTATCTATCTATCTATCTATCTATCTATCTATCTATCTAGTTACGCCAGACGCCCGAAGAGAGCGGTTGATGAAACCGCTCGAAACACATGTGTCGCAAGAAATGGCCGTAATCTCAAGGTAGGACAATACAAAAATATCTATCTATCTATCTATCTATCTATCTATCTATCTATCTATCTATCTATCTATCTATCTATCTATCTATCTATCTATCTATCTATCTATCTATCTATCTATCTATCTATCTATCTATTTATTTATCTATCAATCTATTTATTTATCATATTATCTATTTCTCTTAATCATGATAAACAATAATGGATGGTTTACCGTTTTCGTAATAACAACACAGTCAAAACATTTTACCATTTATGTAATAAATTGTATAACTGGAATTGTGTTTACTTGAGTGTGATATTAAAATAATTATTTAGTAAAACAAAAATATACATAATGGTCGTATTTTTCCAATATTGTGTGATTTGGTGACGCTTTGATCTATTGTTGTATTTGTTGGTGTTGTTGTTTTGTTGTTTTTGTTTTTGTTTGTTTGTTTTTAATTCAGGCAGGCTGGACAATGCAGAATCCATTACTTGGAATGGGGTGGTTCAATGTAAAATTTATTACTCATTACAGATAACTCTAACAGTCAATAAAGACAGCGAGTCTAGTCTAGATCAGATTAGAACGAATCAGTTTCATGGCGTATAAATTCATTATTTGAATTCGGCGCACTATAACTTTGATTTTTACATCCTTAAAAAAATCTCAAGTGGGATCCTATTTCCTACGACAGAATTACTTCATGGCAGCCAATTCATTTCCTACGACAGAATTACTTCATGGCAGCCAACCTTACGACAAAAACGCGTATTAGCACAATCATATTATTTTCGTGCACATATTGAACGCAAAATTTCACGTGTTGATTGTTAGATTGGGAAGCTGGTTTGGTAATTGGCCTCTCCATGAATAAAGTTGCTGCATCAATTTGCACAATGATACGCTTGGGCGCTTCGTATTCGTCGAAGAAGATGTAAACAAATAAAAGGTCTAATATATTTTTGCCGTATCATTATGCTTTGATTGTATTTCATACTAGTAGAGATAATTATGATTTTTCTTTGATCAGAGAAAGCAAATCTCTCTCCTTTCTCTCTCTATCTCTCTCGCTATCTTTCTCTTTTTCTCTCTCTTTATCCCCGCCTTGTCTCGTGTGTGGAAGAACATAAATTTGAAGACGTCAGTCTTGGGGCTCGTCCACAACATAGCCTATATAGAGCTGATGTTGGACGTTAAATCAACTCTACTGCAACTACTGCTGTCTATCTCCATCTCAAGCTATATCTCTCTTTCTCTCTCTTTCTTTCTCTCTCTCTTTCTCTTTCACTCTCTCTTTTTCTCTCTTTCTCTCTCTCTCTCACTCTCTCTCTCTCTCTCTCTCTCTCCCTATCTCTCTCTCTCTCTTAGTTGAATCTCCTAGAGATGGATGCTCGTGTTGTTGTTGAGTTGGTTTAACGCCCAAGATTAGCACTGTATAGGCTATATTGTGGACGGGATTCAAAATTGACGTCTGACAATTTTATGTGCTGCCACACACGAGGCAGGGCGAAGGTATCATGACTTCCGCCTCAGCCGGTCACATTTAAGTGACACCGACCGAACAAGAAGTTGGATATATTGCCAGGGTTTGAACCACTGACCTATTGCTTAGGAAACTGGTGTTCTACCTCAAGGCGACAGCCCGCCCTCCGGCGGAGTCGAATCGCAGCCATTGCAATGAAGTTCTGATTGAGGGGCTAAAAGGCTATTCATTAACACACTTCAATTAATTAGTTTTACAGCTGCAAGACAACGTTTAATTACGTCCCGCAAATGGGCGGGGAGGCGAGGTAAAAAAAAAACTTTTAAAAATTAAATGTAAAAGGGAGCTATTTTATTATTTATTTTGGCAAAGTTAGAGCAGTTTACCTTGTTTTTTTGCCTGTAATTAGCGCTTTTAATTAACGTTTTCTGTCTATCTATTTATCTATCTATCTATTTCTCTTAACCATGATAAACAATAATCGATGGTTTACCGTTTTCGTAAACACTATAAACCCCAAAACTCTTAGGATATAGTATAAGTAATAACTTGTAATGTATTTCTCACGACTTCATTCCCTTACGGGACTTGGCCTGTAGTAAATAGGTCTCGGATCACATTCACCGTGTTATTATTTTTTTCTGTTGTTTGGTTTGGTTTGTTGTTGTTGTTTTTTATTTGTTTTTTTTTTTTGTTTTGTTTTTTTGGTTTACTTGTTTTTTGGGGTTTTTTTTTTCATTATTTGCGTTACTTTCTCTTCCTCTTTCTCCCTTTCTGTCTTAGTCTCTTGGTCTGCTTGTCTGTCTGTATGTCTGTCTGTTATCTATCTATCTATCTATCTATCTATCTATCTATCTATCTATCTGTCTGTCTGTCTGTCTGCCTTTCTATCTGTCTGTCTGTCTGTATGTCTTTCTGTCTGTTTGTCTGTCTGTCTGTCTATCTCTCTGTCTGTCTGTCTGCCTTTCTATCTGTCTGTCTGCCTGTCAGCCTGTCTGTCTGTCTGTCTGTCTGTCTGTCTGTCTGTCTCTCTCTTCATCTCTCCCTCTCTTCCTCTCTCCCTCCTCCCTCTCTACTTTCTCCCTCTCCATCTCTCCCTCTCTCTCTCTCTCTCTCTCTCTCTCTGTCTCTCTCCCTCTCCCTCTCCCTCTTGCCCTCTCTACCCTGTCTCTGTTTTAATCAGAATAAACAATAATAATTTCCCATTTACGTAAAAAGCAATGTTATCACGAGCTGTAATCATGAAACCTTAATCCGAATATTTTAAGTGGTTTAAATTTCATAACCAACCAAATTCCTTTGAACATCAAAACAAGTTTGGTAAAACAAATATGTGCATAATGATTTTGTTTTTCCCCTTGAATTTTGTGATTTGGACGTATCTGGTTTTTAAAATTTTAAAATGTGTGTGCGTGTATGTGTGCTGTTTTTTTATTGTTTTGTTGTTTTCATCTTTTTTATGTTGTTGTTGTTGTCGTTGTTGTTGTTGTTGTTGTTGTTTTTGTTTGTTGTTGTTTTTGTTGTTGTTGTTTGTTTTTTTTGTTGTGGTTTTGTTGTGTTTTTTTTTGTTTTGTTGTTGTTGTTGTTTTGTTTTGTTTGTTTTGTTTGGGGGGAGGGGGAGGGGGGTGTTCAATGTATAATTTATCATTCATTACAGATAACTGTAACATGTTAGTGAGGAAATCAAGACTAGTCTAGATCAGATTAGAACAAAATAATTCCATTTGACGCAGCCTCGTTTTGAATTTTCACATTCCGAAAATAGATCGAAAGTGGATCTATTTCCTACGACAAGGGAAAGCTTTCCCGAATGCTTGCACAGCGGCCAATCTTACGAAGCAAAAAGTTGACTTTATTGCACGAATTTTCTCGCACGTTGTGGAAGCGAAACTGTACTTTTGAATATTAAATTTTTGTTATGTTGGTTGGTATGTTGCTTGTTATCTCTACGAAGAATTTTTGCTGCATCAATTCGCTTAATAATATGCCTGGGTGCTTCAAATTCGCCTAACCAGATGTATACAAGATAAACATCCAATAAAGTTATATTCTTCACAGTATTATCATAGTTTGAATGAATTTTATCCATGTTAAGATCTGAATTTTCTTTGATTGGAGAAAACAAAGCCTTCGTCTAGTTGAACGTCTCTTATGTCTAAAGAAAGTTTCTATTCAACCATAGGATCCCAGATCGGGATACCCCCATAACTTTGCAGCCAGTCACATTTTACTGATACCGACCCAACCATTAGGAAAACAAAAAGCGACGGCAAGAGCGGGGCTTAAACCTTGGACCTCCTGCATTGGAAGCCAAAGCCCTAACTCCAGCTATAACGCCACTCCTTGAGGGCCCTTCAGATATTTGTGGGCAATAAATTTTGGCAGGAGTTACCTCAAAGGCAATCTATGAAATTTATGTTTGAAAATATTATTTAGCAATTAATATCCGTTTGGACGCATAATGCGGTTCTAAAAGACTATTTATCAACGCCCTTTAAACAGACTACGAGCTAAAAGACTGTTTTAGGCAAATCAAATGTTTAATATTAATATTACACAATTTGTATAATCAAAATAAAAATATCATCCTTATCTAAGTACACACAGTTTTTTGCATTAAATGTAAAAGGAATCTACGGTATAAAATATTCCGGCATGGTTTTCTTCAAACCCAATTAAAACAAAAAAAAAACTGATAGAAATAGATGGCTATAACTTATGTCAACTTTATTCATTTTAAGGACCTCCCCAGTAGTAAAGTAATAAATCTTGAATCACATCCACAGTTTGAGTTAATTTTGTTGTTATTTGTTTTTGTTGTTGTTGTCTCTGTAGTACCAATTACTTTGTTGTTATTGTTGTTTTTTCGCCACGCCAACACGGTAACGGCTTCGGAACAATGACGGGGACCGCCGTAAATTTCCCATCCTTTTCGTGTGAGCATAACATTATCACTTGCTGTTGACGGTATCACCACTAATTTGGGTGTAGATGGACGATTGCGTTGATGATAAGATCATTTTGATTAGATTTGATACACGTAACTGTCTCTCCGTCTTACGCAGTCTCCAGCCTATCACGCAATGATCATTGTTTAAACAGGGAAGTAGGAATAATTATCACAAAGCTAGATGTAGACAAGATCTTGAGCCGTAAGTACAAGGTTGCGGTAGCTTACAACTCCTCTTAAGACTTTTTATTTACGAACTTAAGAAGAGTTGTTAGTTTACCACGAATTTTTACTTATGACCCCAAGAGTGTTAATAGGGCAAGAGAAGAAAAGGTGCGAAAATGCAAATGACTTGGCCTGACAAAGTTTGAACCCTTTAAAAGAAATGAAAGTCAACAAATCCCAAGACGTCGATTAAAAAAAAACAACATTACCCCCTTCACTCTCGTAATAACTAATTATGACAACAACCACCACCTTTTATGTACATTCTTAAGTACCATTATAACTATTTATACCGCTATAAGCTGATGAAGTGTCATGGATGAAAACATAGCAAATTTAATGACTTGGACAGAGGTTGAACATTAAGAGAGGAAAAATTCAGCAAATCTCAAAACTAAAATGTATAAGGGTAATATATTACTCTTCCTCTCGTGATAACTAATTGTATCAATAACCACCATCTCATATTACAATTCCATATTTATGTATTACTATAACTTTTATACCACTATAAGCTGACAAAGTCTCAAACACAAAGATCTGCAAATGACTTGAACATAGGTTGAACATTGAGAGAAAGAAAATTCAACAAAGCTCAAAAATTTGATTAATCATATTTATTATCACTGACTCTCATAATAACCAATTATGATAAGAACCATCATCTAATATCAATACATATTTAAGTACCATTATAAATATGTATACCATTATTAGCTGCCGAAGTGTCATGGACGAAGATTTAAGACGCACAACGGCTATAAGCCAAGTAGGTCAAGTTAAATAGGTCCATAACTTTCTAAATTGATCAATACAAAATGTCTATATGGTAAGGAAAATTAAATACCAGACGTTTCTCTGGAAATATTAAAAATAGCAGGACCTGTAATATTATATACTTATCTGAATTCCAAACGCCTTTATTCACTGTTATCGCAATATTATGATGTTGATCATCTTTTGAAAACTTTTTTAAAGAGATTTTACGTTCGTCAATTTTTTTAGTCTTAATGTCCGCAGATGCATTAAAAATAATATTCCCGCATTTGAGATCATCGTAAATTTGGTATATCTATAAAGATAATTATGAAAACCTCGGTCGTTTACTACTCTTGTATTATTAGTATGTTCTGATTGGTTCGTTGTTAGAGTAACGTAAACTTCTCCGCTCCCCTGTGTGGTTGCGATCCTGACTGTAAAAAAAAAGTGAACATTAATTATTATTATTAGTATTTTTATTATTATTATTATTATTATTATTATTATTATTATTATTATTATGTTTATGTATGTGTGTGTAGATATACATAGATACCGTAAATACAATGATTGTTTATGATTGTTTAAACACATTCTTAATATTAACTTTTAGGTAATGTGTTGTGTACCTTACTAAATGTATTATTTTTATTTGATATTTTACTGCTCTGAATGTCATATATTTCATAGTTATACATTTTTAGTCCACCACTAAGTGACATGGACGATGAATTTCATATTTAATGACTTGGTCTGAGGTTGAACACTAAGAGAGGGAAAATTCAACAAAACTCTAAAATAAAATTTATAAAGGTACATTATTACCCTTCCTCTTGTGATAACCAATTGTATCAATAACCATCATCTATACTATAATTATAAATTTAAGGAACATCATAACTATGTATACCATTATAAGCTGACGAAGTGTCAAAGACAAAGAACTGCGTAAATGAATTTGACAGAGGTTCAACATTAAGAGAGAGAAAAATCAACAAAGCTGAAAAATGTGATTTATCAAACTCATTATCACCCTGACTCTCCTAATAGTCAGTTTTGAGAAAAACCATCATCTCATATTAATACATATTTAAGAACCATTATAAATATGTATACCAATATTAGCTGCCGATTTATCATTGACAACGATTTAAGACGCACAACGGCTATAAGTCAAGTAGGTCAAGTCAAATAGGTCCATAACTTTCTAAATTGATCAATAAAAAATGTCTATGAGGGAAAAATATTTCCAGATATTTCTCTGGGTTAATTAAAACCAGCAGGACCTGGAATGTTATATACTAATCTGAATTCCATACGCCTTTTTATGTTATCGCAATATAAATTATGATGCTGATTATCTACATACACTTTCACGTTCGTAAATTTATTAGTCTAAAAACCCACAGATGCATTTAAAATAATATTCCCGAATTTGAGATCACCGTGAATTTGGAGTATCTATAAAGATCTTTATGACAATTTTGGTCGTTGGCAATTCCTGTATTAATAGTTTGTTCTGATTCTTTCGCTGTTAGAGTAAAGTTGTCTTCTCCGCCTCCCTTTGTTATTAATATTATGATCCTAACTCTAGGAGAGTAAAATTAATTATTATTGTCCAATCAGGCACATTTCCAACGAAAATCTAGTGAATAATAAAAAGAAGGATTTGCACTGTTTATTCATTCAACGCATAGATAATTAAACAGCATAGTCAAACAACTTTCACAGCAGGAATTATCCTTTGCAGGATAAATTTTCCAAGTTGTCTTTGTTCAGTTGGTTTGATTAAGTGTCTTTTTCTTTGTGGATTTTTCAGAACATGATTGTTCAATTAACTATTCGTTTCTAGGTTTTATGAGAAGGCTGTCTTTATTAGATCTAGGACCGTAAGTACGTCGTTATGGGAAGCTTGCGACTCGTCGTAAAAGTTTTTATTCTCATAAAATAT
The DNA here is from genome assembly GCA_003991915.1 of Elysia chlorotica. Taxonomy (NCBI): domain Eukaryota; kingdom Metazoa; phylum Mollusca; class Gastropoda; family Plakobranchidae; genus Elysia; species Elysia chlorotica. The sequence continues at coordinate 56,807 of RQTK01000615.1, read as the reverse complement.
CCAAACAAAGAGTTTGTAACCTACGGCGACGTTGTACTTGAGGGCACTAAATTTAGTTCGATTCCATTTTTAGCACTTTCACAGCTTACGCTCGTTTTGTTTTGTTTTGTTTGTGTGGGTGTGTGGATATAATGCACAGACCAAAGATATTTGTTATAATTATGGCGTGAATTTTCAGGAAAAATGAAAAAGCCAGAATCAAGCACTTTGAAGCATCGTCCGAATGCTTTTGGTGACCCAATTCTTTGTCAGACCGTCTCGATAAACTTAGTAGCTCTATTATTAGTTTCACCCCCGCTAGGTTTTCCAATAAATCCAATGCAGTGACAAGGGGCACCTGCTGGTTTCCAATATTAACACGATATGCCAGCTTGTATTATTAAAGCTAAAGTTTATAGTATCAGTAATCAAACTACAGTTGAAATAATGATGAAGTCAACCAATTGGGGACGAAAAACAGTTTTGACTTTGGGCAGTAAGTGATCTTATCTAGATCTAAGTTGTAGCCAAAGTTTATAGTATCATTAATCAAACTACAGTTGAAATAATGATGAAGTCAGCCATTTGAAAATATAAAAAAAGTATTGGTCCTAGGCAGTAGGTGATCTTATCTAGATCTAAGTTGTAGCCAAATTTTATAGGATGATGAAGTCAACCATTTGGAAATGGTAAAAAAAAGTTTTGGGCTTATTAGGCTGTAGGAGATCTTATCTACATCAAAGTTGCAGCCAAAGTTTATAGTATCAGTAACTTAAACTGCAGGCGAATAATGATGAAGTCAACCATTTGGAAACGAAAAACAGTTTTGACTTTGAGCAGTAGGTGATCTCATCTAGATCTAAGCTGTAACCAAAGTTTATGGTATCAATAATCAAACTACAGTTGAATAATGCTAAAGTCAACCAATTGGGGACAAAAAACAGTTTTTACTTTTGGCAGTATGTGATCTTATCTAGCTATATATAAATTGTAGCCAAAGTTTATAGTATCAGTAATCAAACTACAGTTGAAATAATGATGAAGTCAACCATTTGGAAATGAAAGAAAAAAACCTTTTAACCTTTAAGGAAGTAACGTGAACTTATCTAGAACTAAATTGTAGCCAAATTCAGCTGTAATTGATCTATAAATTTTCACATCATGCTCCCCCCTCCCTTTATTTCGAAAAAGTAAAGATCAAATTTGGGGGGGGGGGAGGAGGGCGGAATAATAATATTACTTAAAAAATACCCCAAAAACAATGCGCACCTAGATAGGACAGTTTATGTTGTTGCCAGTTTGCATTGCTCGTGTGGGCCCGAATTACTCTTTAAGTATACCCTATCACTATGTCCTACTTATTCTAAAAATTAAGGAAATAAAATCATTTTTAACCCTTGGCGTGATAAAACACTTTTTCTTTAAATTTGTTCAATTTGGTGACTTGATCTTCTATTTTCGGAAGCCTTGCTCTTACTGCAATTTTTTTTTGTTTCAGTGACTTTACTGCTATTTTTGGAAGCCTACGAGTGATATGGCACTGTCACTTTTTCTCTTAAAACAAGGCCACTGAAATTTCGATAGCTATTTTCTAAATCTTAAACCCATCATTCTGTGCACGGCTCGTGAGTTGCTAGCGTTATTTTGAAGCCCAAGTCACTGAACGGAAAGACCAAAAGTCGCTCCCTCTCTCCCTATCTATCCTTTTTTCTCTCTCTCTCTCATCTCTCCGATTAAGTCTTCTCTCTCATTCTTTCTTCCGTCTATTTTCCGCTCTCTCTCTCTCTCTCTCTCTCTCTCTCTCTCTCTCTCTCTCTCTCTCTCTCTCTCTCTCTCTGTTTATGGCGCCATTGTTTTTACTATGCTTCAGACCTGTTCACTTTGAGTCTGTAATCAGCAAGCGATACATTTTAAAGTTTCCAAAAAATAGAAGCCCAAGTCATTGAACTGGCCAATTTTAAATAACAGGTGTAACGGTAATATAGATTTATTTTCTCAACTGCCATAGTGATTGAAAAAGTCTACATGTTAACGAATTGAGTGGAATTTTTGCAGTACATGGGTATTTTTATCATTTTTCTATCAAGAGTGTTATAATGCCTATAACAGCTTACACAGCAACAAAGAATATGCAGAATTCGCACAGTAAAGTTAAAATTAATCTTGTCCTTTCAAATTAGTAAAATAACTGGGATGACCTATAAGGCCACAATGTCAATTCATTGTTTGCATAACAAGGGTTAAAGAGATTTTTTTTTATTTAAATAAAGGGAATGGTTAGAAAAGCCTACATAGCAAATTTAACAGTATTCATTTTATATAAAAATGTGTTAGAACAGCTGGGAAAGTCTGCACAGCAAGAAAGATAATGCTATTTTTATATAACACAAGTTATATATATATATATAATTTATCCCTCCCTAACTTACTATAGCACTCCCACTCATAAGTCGGTAACTAAACAGTACTTCCCTCACGTTAGGTTCAAAAATATTTCCCCAAATCTTGAAACCACTGAAAAGATAGAGTTAAAATGATAGCAGTGTATACAATATTAAGACCTAAATAGGCGATTATAAGCTCAAATAATTCTTTTTGCAAACGAAAAATAAATGAGAAGATGTATCTCTCTCTCTCTCTCTCTCTCTCTCTCTCTCTCTCTCTCTCTCTCTCTCTCTCTCTCTCTCTCTCTCTCTCTCTCTCTCTCTCTATATATATATATATATATATATTAATTAATAATTACTAGAATAGCTGGGTCAGCCTACGCAGCAACAGTGTGAATTAACGTTTGCATAACAAGAATAACAGTGACCTATTTACCTAGAACTGTAAGAACATCATACATGGCAAATGTATACTGTGTGGACTCTTCTATTAATTTTGTGTCTAACTGTTTAATAATACACATTCATTTTACCCCTACTGCGAGTATTTATTTTTGTCTCCTTCGGTAACTTTTCCAACGACTGAATGTTTTGATAACTCCCCAAGGTGCCAAGATTAAGTTTAGATGTTTATGGGAATACACGTCATTGTTGCCAAACTTAAGTCGATTTGCCTGCAAGGAATAGAAAAGAAGTATTTGTTGCGTTATTGTTTAAGTAATTAAAAAAATAATAGAAACTAGTGGTAGAAATCAATATGTTGGATGTATAATTTTTATAATTTGTCTATATACAACTAAAAATGCATTGCCTCTGGTGAATTTGCAATATTAATCTCTATTTTCATTTTTTTGTGAATACCTTCTCTAACAGTTACTATCACTCTTTGTGATTTTCCTTAATCAAATTTTTGTTCAACCAATAATATCTAGACATAAAAAGGTTAAAAATACACAAACGAATTTTGCTGTTGTATTCCTGCCCAGATTCTGGTAAAATGAAAGACTTGTCGATAAAAATATTAAAGTTTATAGATCTGCGTAGACACTGTGAAAACTGGACAAGGTTGTATTAAGATCAAATATCACAATAAACCGGCAAGTATACGTTCATTTATAAAATAATTTCAACTTAACATTGCCGACAGCGACGTATTCCTACCCTTACTTAGGCTGAATAGACGGTTACCATACTTTGATAGATATTGTCCGAAAGCACTTCCACTACATAATATTTTTACTACATTCATTTGGCAAGGTTACTAAATGTGCCGATTTTTTTTAATTTTTAAAGAGACTGTATGAACCTGAAAACAAAAAAGGCAATGTAGATATAAACGAAAATCGAATATCAATGTCTCGATATAGATCTAATCATCATTCGTTCTTGTGTAGGTGAACGTAACTTGATATGATGATAATGTCCGAATGACAACGGTATTTTCCGATCCCCACCTCTCGTCGGTTCCTTCGAACGAAATTTCTTTCTACAGTTTTTTTTTCGCTTTTCATAAAACCAAACATTTTTTATTACAAATTTGATACATCACTAGGTCATCATTTGGTTCCTTTAACACAACCTCCAAGATTTTTCGACTCAAAATCGTGGGAATCTACGACACCATAACATAGTTATAAGAATTTTTAAATGGGTTAAAAACAGAGTTCTGTGATGTCAATAACTCTATCTCTAATATTGGCGTGACCACTGGTTTTATCCTATTTAATTGTAATCGAAATCGTCAGCAGTTTACAAAATCCGATATGAAAAAGCCCCTTTAAATATTTTTCTAATGTTTTAAAATGGAATAACTTTTGTTGGTTGTTTTGTTTTTGTTTTTGTTTTTGTTTTGGGTTTTTTTTTGTCTTTTTGTCTCTTTATTTGTAATAAAATTGGCTCATGGGGTTAAGGAAAGTATAACGTTATTTCGTCAAGAAGATAGGAGAATCTTGCACGAGAGAGTAAACTAATTGGAGATTAGATTTAACATCGAGACATCAGATTGTGGGCTCAAACGCAGACCTAGCGAACATAAGCTAAAGTTCTAACAATTAAACCAGTTTATGCTTCGGGTCGTAGGTACAACATTGTACTTGTCTTAAAATACACGTACGCGTGTGAAAAGGCTTGCGACGAGTCGTAAGCTACTGCGGGGTTGTACTTGCGATCCACGGTCTCAAACTCCAAGCTGAATAGCTATCAAGTATGGTGATCAATAAGATGATGGTTTTGATGATGATGATGATGATGATGATGATGATGATGATGATGATGATGATGATGATGATGATGATGATGATGATGATGATGATGATGATGATGATGATGATGATGATGATGATGATGATGATGATGATGATGATGTTGATGATAAGGGTTATGATGATTCATGATGATGATGTTGATGATGATGATATTAAGAAATTAAAAAAAAAATTAGTCCGTGGTGAGCTTTACGTTCCATAGGTAACTAAAAATCTTGAAGGAGGAAAAAAAGGGGGAGGGGGGCACGAACCAATCATAGCTCTATCCCTAAATGATGATGATGATGATGATGATGATGATGATGATGATGACGATGAAGAACCAATCAAAGCTCTATCCCTAAATTACGGAGCCTATGAGCAATCCTGACTAAGGTGTAATTACGCCATCCGTTTTCGACGCGTGGATCACAAGACACCTAACAACCAGTGATCAACGACTAGACAGAGGCCTAAATGCCCTGGGCTCCCATAATTGTCCATGGGCAATCAGTGTGAGATACAGTCGCCCGATGGACCTGGATGGTCCATTCCCGATCACCAGTGCCTGGAGACTCAGAGCTCTCAATGACCACCAGTTTTGGATAAGGATTTATCCCCGATGCGGCTCGTTTGAAGCTCATCTCCAACAGATTAAAATGCACTGAGAAGCTGAGGTACAGATTGTGGGGAGGAAAGGGGGTGGGGAGTTCGGTAAAGGTCCCAAATTTATGTTTAAGCGTCAGGGTTTCTACTGGCATGTATCCAGGCCGACCTTGAGATTAACATTTTTTTGTTTCATTTTATCTGGTGTCCTCTATTTTATACAGGATTCCTTGAGAGACCCACACGGGCCTAAATCTTAATCTAAGCAAAGAGATTTAAAGCCCCCTAGGCGCTCATACATAGAGCTCGTAAATCTGGGCACATCCGTAAGTACAATGTTGTCGTAAGCTTACGATTCGTTGATATGTGAAAAAGAAGGCTTACGACAAGTCGTAAGTTACTTCGATGTTGTACATGTCCGCCAATGCAGGGCACGGAAGACATTCGGGCATTATTGGACATGACTGCCCATGCGCTGATGCTCATCTCAACTGTTTCATTGTTCGTGTACCTGGGCCTAAGGCAAGGCTGGGAGTCGGGTAGAATCATGTCCCTCTGTGATTTAGAAGGCTATGGTGGAGTCCGGTAGCAGGATCAGTTAGTGGAGACGTTTTTGTTGGGATCCGTCGCAGTATTGATCCTTCTTTGCAACCTAGGAGACAAAGAGGAGAACAAAAAGAAAGAACGAAAGAGAACGAAAGAAAGAAGTAAAGAAAGAGAGAGGGAGAGGGAGAGAGAGAGAGAGAGAGAGAGAGAGAGAGAAAGAAAGAGAGAGAGAGAGGAGAGAGAGAGAAAGAAGAGAGAGAGAGAGAGAGAGAAGAGAGAGAGAAAGAAAGAAAGAAAGCAAGAGAGAGGAAAGAGAGAGAGAGAGAGAGAGAGAGAGAGAGAGAGAGAGATAGCTTGATAGAGAGATAGATAGCTAAACTGAGAGAGAGTGAAAATGCTTAAGAAGGTTGGACACGTGAAGATTCAGTCGCTAAATAAATAATAAAAAAGGTCATTACATGCTCGACAGGGATTCTCGGAACTAAGAGTTCGAACCCTAATTATACACATGTAGTAGACAAACGGGCTTTATGCTGTATGTTTTTCATAACTTCCTTGCTTCACTCTACTTTCGCCGTGACTCAAAATCCTCAGCCACGCATCCGTTGCCGGGTAAACACAGGGGCTAGAAAAAATCGTCCATGTCTCAATCGAGAATGATCTTCTCAAAAGTGGTCCAACGTCCTAACCATTGCACCAACGGCATGTCCTCTAGTTCGGTAGTTACCAGAACTAAAGGAAATAAGAAGCAAGGGTTGAATTTCTACAGGACCCCTTGATCAAATGGACCTAAATCTAAGCCAGGAGATTTAAAGCTCCAAATGCACCCATACACTGAGCTCGTAGACCCGCTGTCAATGACTACTGTTCCATGACAGGGACGGGTGTTTGGGACATTACTGGGCATTACTGGACATTACTGGACATTACTGGACATTACTGGACATTACTGGACATTACTGGACATACTGGACATTCTGGACATACTGGACATTACTGGACATTACTGGACATCACTGGACATCACTGGACATTTCTGGACATTACTGGACATTACTGGACATCACTGGACATTACTGGACACAGAGCAATACACGCCCTGCGATACATAAATCGATATTAACGGATGACATAATCATACCCTTAGATTCATTGGATACGTAAGTCTAAACTAGAACTATGATTGGACGATTTTGCATTTTCACTCTTCTATCGTCTTCATTTTTGCTATGGGCCTCGACATCGCAAGGCTTCAAACGACCAGACATGGACCTACAAGTCCTGTGCTCATACATGGAGGAATCAGCGTGAGTTACAGTCAACTCTTAAATCTATGTGGTCCAATCCTAGATCCTAATCCCTTGTGCTCGGACATTCGGTAGTTGTAGTTGAGTTGGTTTAACGTCCAACATCAGCACTATATAGGCTATAATGTAGACAAGCCCCAAGACTGATGTCTGACAGTTCTATGTGCTGCCACACGAGACACGGCGGGATACTATGACTTCTGTCTCAGCTGGTCACATTAAATTGAATTGACACTGATCCAACCAGTAGTAAACGACATCGCCAGGGCTCGAACCACGGATCTATTGTATCGGAAGCCGATGCTCTACCCCAGGGCCATGCGCCTCCTGTCGGGGAATCCATAGCTCGTACGCTGTCAATGACCACTGGTACTGGACAGTCAAGTGAATGCTTTTCTGAAAATAGAGAAATTGCGACAACGGATACCGCAGTTAAAACCAGGACGGCAGGAACGGGAAACTGCACCGGCGTCCAATCAAAGCTCTATTCCAAAACTACGGAGCCAATGAGCGATCATGCCTATTGGTTGTGATTACGTCATCCGTTTTCGACGTGAGTATCGCAAGGTCTCAACTGATCTGTGGTCAACGACCAGACAGAGATTGACAGGGTCCTGCGCTCACATACCCTTGGGGACTTACAGCGTGAGCTACAGTGGACTTTCGGAAGTTGATGGTCCCTTTCTGAGTGCGAGGATACACAAAGCTCGTCTAATTTCAATGACCACCAGTTTTGGATAGATAAGGTCATTCAGGGATTTATCCCCGATGCGGCTCATTTGAAGCTCATCTCGAATAGATTAAATGCAAGAGTGTAGCTGGGCCACATACGGGAAAAGGTACAAATTAATGTTATAAGGTCGAATCTCTACTGGGAGGTCTCTGGCCCCATCTTAAGATTGGCGAAATGTGTTTGTTGCATTTCATTAAGTGCTCACTAATTTCTACAGGATTACTTTTAGAAATCCTCAGCGAAGTAGATCTGAATCTAAGCAGAGCGTTTCTAAATTCCCATAGTGCTCATACACGGAGTTTATTTGATGTCAATGACCGCTGTTCCAGGATTCAGATGAGCATTTGAACATTACTGCCCATGCGGTGAGGCTCATCTCAAACAGATTAAATGCTCAAATACCGATCAGCAGGAGGGTACGGTGGTCTAGTGTTAGAGCTTGCGCGTGCGCGGAAGGCTTTTTCCTAACTATGTCGCCGCATTTGTTTTTTCTTGTTTTTTTTTTTTTTACTAATAGATAATCCCCACCCCCACGCCCTTAAAAACCAACGATGAATAAAAACAAGAATTATAAAACGATATCAACAACAACAACATGAGCACCACCACCACCAACAACAACAACAACAACAAAGCAGCAAAAAAAATGCAAAACAAAGTAGCATGCTCTTCTAATCTTGTTAAACTTAAAAACTGACATCAAACAAATAGAAAAAATGTTTTAACATCATGAAAGGATGACTGCAAACAATGAAATAACACAAACCAAAACTATTTATCTTTAGTCTAGAACTGGTCCAACCACTAACCCCGCCCTACATATAAGCAGTCTTTAATGGTAGTTTGGCTTTTATAACATCTTAAGCCTAATCTCTTCGGTCAAGTTAAAACAAAGGCACATCCACAGCTCCAATGAGTACCAAACGAGCGTGAAATTAGCGGGATGAAAAGGGCCAAATCGCCCTGGGTATTAATGGGATTCCATTTGAGGCAATTAGCATTACATGGGAACTGGTACACTGCGAAAGTCTTTGGGTAAAGATATGGGATTTTCTTAATGTTGGCATTTCAACATGCATTAATAACCAGTTCAGTTAACTTTCCTCATTATCATCATCATCTACATCATCATCATCACTATCATGATCATCATCATCATGATCATGATCATCATCATCATCATCATCATCATCATCATCATCATCATCATCATCATCATCATCATCATCATCATCATCATCATCATCATCATCATCATCATCATCATCATTATCATCATCATCATCATCATCATCATCATCATCATCATCATCATCATCATCATCATCATCATCATCATCATCATAATCATCATCATCATAATCATCATTGTCTTTTCAGAACCCTCTACATTTTCCCTGGTGACTTTAGTCAGTTCGACAATTTTGTCATTGAGTCTGTGTATTTTTCTCATACCTTAAGTGCTTTGTTGCTACTCAGTAAAAGTCAAATGCTCAGAGGACAACACTTGCCACTGCGTGCTTGGGTGTCACATTTAACAAAAACTCATTGTCTTACGGTTCATGCCTTAAACTCAAGAAGTCATAAGTAAAGCTTACATATGCAATTAAGAGTGCTTAAGACGAGTTACAACGACTTTGTACTTGCGACTCGGTATCTTGTAACTCTGTCCGTATTCCTTTTATCTTTCGCTTTAAATTTATATTAAACTCTCTTTAATTCAGTTTGTTTAGAAAACACAGAATTTCAATGGAGAATCGCATTAACAGCCCTTTGGATGTCTTCTTCTTCATTTTATATCCTTTTTTTAAATTCGAAATTGTCATGGTCTGTATGCTTGATTGTCAGTTCATCCTATAATGTCTCTATATACATTTTTATTTCTCTTCCTGTCGGAGAGAGAGAGAGAGAGAGAGAGAGAGAGAGAGAGAGAGAGAGAGATGTAGCTCTCTCTCTCTCTCTCTCTCTCTCTCTCTCTCTCTCTCTCTCTAAGCTCTCATCAATTCTTGTCCTGCGTAATTTTCTAATAAATCTCAACTACTTTCTTGTTTGTTGTTACTTTTGTTGTGTTGTTTGTTTTATTTTTTTAGAGGATGGGATTGAGGGAACTTCAGTAGACAAAGCTTCTCATTGCGTGTTTCGGTGTCCCATGTAAATACTACGCTTTCTAAAAGTTTAATGTCCAAGTCTCATTTGTTAGTGTCTACTTTTAATCTCTTAATTTCATTACAAAAATGTTTTGGAATCCATTCAATGCACTTTGTCTCTCCCTCTCTCTCTAACCTCTCTCCCTCTCTCTCTAAGCTCCCTCTCTCTCTCCCTCGATCTATCTCTAAGCTCTCTCTCCCTCTCTCTCTGTTTCTCTCTCCCTCTCTCTCTATCTCTCTCTTTTTCTCTTTCTCTCTCTCTCTCCCTCTCTCTCTCTGTTTCTCTCTCCCTCTCTCTCTCTATCTCTCTCTTTCTCTCTTTCTCTGTGTTCCTCTCTATCTCTCTCTCTCTCTCTCTCTCTCTCTCTCTCTCTTCTCTCTCTCTCTAAGCTCTCATCAATTCTAGGCCTGTGTAATTTTCTAATAAATCTCAACTACTTTGTTGTTATTTTTGTTATGTGTTTGTTTTTTGTTGTTGTTTTTTTTTTTTTTTAGGGAAATGGAAGTAGGGAATCTTTGATAGACTAAGCTTGTTATTGCATGTTTCGGTGTCCCATGTAAATACTACGCTTTCTAAAAGTTCAATGTCCAAGTCTCGTCTGTTCGTGTCTCCTTTTAATCTCTTAATTTCATTACAAAAATATTTTGAAATCCATTCATTGCGTTTTGTCTAGAGACATTGACTGCAGAATGTTATTCACAGTTGTTTAGAAGTTTCCTTTCTTTTTTTATACTATATTTTAGTTGAAAATAGTTATGATTTAGTTCACTATTTCATGGCTGAACAGATTTATGTTGGGGAAGGACATACGCAACGAGATTTTTTTCGAAAGCCTTTGATTAGTTGTTTTTTTGTTTTTTGTTTTTTTTTGTTGTTTTTTTAATTTATAGTAACACCATTTTGTTGTCAATGCTTTCTTGAGTCACAGAGTGAAGAGACACAATATCTATCTAAAGACTGGTCAACCGCTTTAAATAGCTTAACAATAATAAATGAACGAAGTGAGCACGCGTCATTCTAACTCTCCGTAGCAATTAATAGTACTGTGAGCTCTTTTTGCGAAACTGCTCACTAAATAACATTATGATTATATTATCTGGTTCTATTCTCTCAGAGTGCTTTTCTTTTTGCTAATTGCACTTAAACGAGGCTTCTAAGTCTCCGAATTACACAAACATTTACATTTAGAGTCCAAGTGAGTTCTACAATTAAATGAAATCATTTTTCATTATTGCAGTGTAGGCTGAGTAGGCTGACCAAAAATTACTCTATAAGTATCAATCTGAACTAACTCTCGCAATAATTCATGAGAGATATATCACTGTTACATTATTACGCTACAATTTGTTCACTCCAATTATTAAAGCAATGCCACATGAGTACATTTTAACATAGTGAGGACATAATAATACTCAGAGAGTTGTTTTGTTTATGTTTTTCATACTAGTAGCCTACTAACCCATCAATTTGAACTGTACTAACTGTTCTAATACTTTAATAATTTTGCTTACGTTGAATCTTAATCCAAATTAATGTTTGTTGTTGTTTTCATTTGGTGACTTTGCCTGCTAATTTTAGAAAGTCTCGACTTGAAGCCTTTTCTGATCACTGCTGATCGCTAATTACAACCTGTTTATATACCCAATGATCACTGATCAGTTGTCAAGAAGATGATTGGGTGATAGGAGCCGTAATGAGTGTCTAGCGAGACTTCCCCAAATAACAAGCAAAGTCACAGAAGCTATTAACAAACATTTGCATTTAGTAATGAAGCAGAGATTGTATATATATTTAGAAGTTTTACAAACAATAACAAAGCTCACAATATTATTGATTTGGGAGCTGGCGTAACGCGGGTTTATTCATAAATTTTATTACTTTATTAATTTTTTATTGAGATTTTAGACAGTTGAAAACTCGTTAGACAGTTTTTACTAACATTTCAAAAAGGAAACAACAGGCTTAATTATTCCGGCGCATATACGATACGCAAAATTATTCTCTTGAAACCAATCACCATGTCACACACACTCTGGAGGGCGAACTGGCTCAAGTGATAGAGCGTTGGTCTCCAGGTTGGGCAGTCTGCGATTCGAATCTCACGATCGGCAGATTTATTTGTGATATTTCGTCCCCTGTGCCTGGTTTGGTCGGTGTCAGTATAATGTAACCGGTTGAAACAGGGGTCGTGGTATCCTCGCCCTGTCTCGTGTGTGACAGCACATAAGTATGTTAGAAGTCAGTCTTGGGGCCCGTCCAGAATATAGCCTATAACTACATAGCGCTGACGTTGAACGTCAAATCGCAACACACGAGACAGGGCAGGGATACCAGGACTCCTGTCATAGACAGTCACATTAAATTGACACATATCCAACAAGTAGGGAATCGCCAAGACTCGAACCACGGACCTCCTATGTCGGAAGCCGATGTTATACCCCAGGGCTATCTCGCCCCCTGCTCACAAGGATGAGTAGATCAAACAAAAACTGGTCTCTGAGTAGCATTCTGTTTTGGCAAGGGTAATGGTTTAATAGAGATATTTTACTGTTATCCTTATTAGATAAAAATGTGTACACCTATATCAATTCGGTGACTTGGTTGATACCTAAGCAAGCAGGCCTCGATACTGAGTTGCTTTAGTTTTTCGGTAATCATTTAATTTTATAAGTTACATTTGTTCCGGAGAACAGAAATCACTAATAGAAATACACACACTTTCAGTCATAGAGACACATTACGTGTACATTATTTAAATTATGTTATAGAACATATTACAATAACAGTCTTGAGTTATCTGTTGGTAATAATAAAATATTAATTCAAATATGAATATTAAATGTCAGCCAAAACAAAATGTTTATCGTGTGCTTCTCAAAACGTTTCCGTTGCTGCAAATATCTTTAAAAATAATTTAACATCCAAACAACATTTTTAAAAGACACAGGCAGTTTTTTTTTCGTTGTATTTTTATGTATTTATTAGAACGGAACGAAACTACACCTAAGATAAAAATTCAATTTCGCAACAAAAACGCCATTGGGAAAATCTTTTTCAAAATAAATTCGTTCTTTTACGCCCAGGAGGTTTTTCAAAGAACCTTTAAGAGAAAAGCGAGCACCAACTGAGAATCGCAGCTTGGATTTCTAGTTCGTTGTTTCATTATAATGGAACTGTCTGAGACAAAAGTTTTTTAAAAATCCCAATTTGTTTCCAAATCGCAGCACGAAACAGTGCACTACGTTTGTCTTGGGAGACATTTTTGAATTAACCTAGATCTAGTTCCTAGCGTTTGACGTTCTTCTATATTTTTTATAGAGAATAATGGTTGGGTTAGTGTCAGAACAATTTGACCGACTGCGACAGAATTTTGAAAAATTCCCGATATGTCACATTGTAATACTTTAGACCGGTAGTTTTGCGAGCCATTCACGAGATATATCAAACATAGTTACTGGCGTTCTTTATAATTATATAGTGGAGAATATGGTTGGATCGGTGTCAGTGTAATGTGATCAGCTGAGACAGGAGTCATGGTATTCCAGCACTGTATCTTTATGGCAGGGCAAAACATTGGCAGTTGTTCCTATTGGAGCCAGTCTACGATATAGCCTATTATAGTGCTGACGTTGGACGCTAAGCAACGAACTAAAATAAAACTCAAACTGAACGTGATATCCCGCCGCGCAGATAGATCATTGGGCATATTCAGGGTTGTCAAGGCAACCTTCTCCACGCCAACCTGTCCTGGGCCAAACTGGTAGCTATGTACTTAATTCTAAGCGACCATATGACATCTCAGACTGAGTTACATTGGAGTACAGTCTGAAATGTCATATTGTCCCAGTTATGTACGCTTAGACTAAAGTCCATTGTGTCGGTGTCGTATGTCCATTGTCGCCTGGCGTGGGTGTGCCTTTCCTTTACTGTCAGCTTTACTTCCGTTTATGGTGCTGTTTAGTGCAGTACCGTGTCTTATTGTGTAACCAGAGTAGAGTACATGTGCACTAGTTTTTGAGTTTTCACGTTTCGGTATCAGCGGGCTCAAAAACAAGTTGCATTCCCGTCCAGTTCTTTATTTCGTCTTACTTTTTTGTCCACGGCAGCCAGCTATTATTCCGTTTAAGATGTTGTTTAGTACAGTACTTGTTGGCGTCAGACGGGCTGAGACTATCAGTTGCATTTCCAACAGTCCTTTTATGCCGTCTGTCTATCATAGCTTTGGGTGGTTGTGCTCTTTCTTTACTGCAAGCTATAATTCCATTTTAGTATGTTGTTTTGGATAGTATCGTCTCTTATTGTGTAACTAAAGTAAAGTACACGTGCATCAGTTTCTGAGTTTTCACGTTTTGGTATCAGTGGGCTCAAACACTAAGTTGCATTCCTGTCCAGTCCTTTATTTCGTCTGTCTATTGTCTTCCTTTGCACCCAGCTATTGTTACATTAAGATGTTGTTTTGGATATTGTTTGTCTTATTGTGTAGTCAAAACAAAGCACATCAGGCTCTGAGGTGTCACTTGTTGGCGTCAGACGGGCTGAGACTATCAGTTGCATTTCCAACAGTCCTTTTATGCCGTCTGTCCATGGTGGGCTCTTTTTCAACTGCAAGCTATGATTCCATTTTACTATGTTGTTTTGGATAGTATCGTATCTTATTTTGGGCTATTTTTTAACATTTTGGAGTTATCGGGCTCAAACACTAAGTTGCATTCCCGTCTAGTCCTTTCTTTCGTTTGTCCATAATCGCTTTGGGTGGGTGCTCTCTTTCTCTATAGCAAGCTATAATTCCAGTTAACGACCTTGTCATATTGTGTGGCCAAAATAGAGTCCATCAGTTTCTAAGTTTTTAACCGTTTGGTGTCAGTCGGGATCAAACACTAATATAGGTTGCATTTCTGTGCAGTCCTTTATTTCGTGTGTCCATCGTCATCCTCTGCGAACAGCTATTGTTCCATTTTAGATGTTCTTTTGGATATCGTGGCACCTTATTGTGTGACCAATACAGACTAATTTCCCAATTTGCACTTTTTGGAGAAGTAATCTGCTTACATCCAGTCTACTCGGGACTATTTCATTTTATTCTTTGTATTTCCAACAGGTCCTTGAGGCTCTTTCAAAGACTGCTCTTTCCATGGCTCGGATCATTTCTTTGATTTCTGAGTAGTGAGTCAATGGTTCAGGAAGGCGTTAAGGGGGAAATTAACCATATATAAAACCCTCCCCATTTTTATTAAATATCACTAACGATTTAACAATAATTATGTCACCCATTATAAATTATCTAGACTCGTATATCACAAAAGAGAAGTAAAACTCAAAGCGCTCGTAGAAGCGACTATTATCTCTTCGCACTAGTCTTGTAAAATGGATGATTGCACAGTGAATTTCTGCGCTGTATCATTTGCTTTATGTTCAACGTCAGTACTGTAACGGCTATATTGCGGATTGGGACAAAATTGGACAACCGAATTTTTCTAACCGATCATGGTCTCTAGGTCTCTAACCAGGAAATTCCCGATTGAGAGACTCACAGGGCTCTACCATTTGTACCAGTTCGCCCCCCCCTTTTTTTTCTTCTCGAATTGGTAAAATAACGTCGTATAGAACTGTAACCAAGGCTAGGGCTAATTCCCTGCTCCTAGGGTTCTTTTCTGACTGAGCCAGTTAAGAAAGCAATTTATC
>RQTK01000615.1:28676-36176 GCA_003991915.1 Elysia chlorotica | reverse complement strand
CATGTCTCAGTCGTTAACATTAAACTGACACCGATCCAACCAGTAGGAAGCGAAATCGCCAGGGCTCGAACCACGGATCTTTTGCGTAGGAAACCGATGTTCTAACACTACGCAACAGAGTAATCGACCAAGTAGCTTGTTTGGCGGTTTAACTCTGAAGAGCGTACGTTTGAGTTTGAGTCCCTTACTTAGCGTCCAACGTCTGTGCCATAATCATAAGCTATGTTGTGAATGGATCCCAAGCTAGACTAACGTCAGACAATTTTACGTGTTGTCTTACATAGACAATGTGGAGATACCATTGCTCCTGTCTCAGCTGATCACGTTATACATCAACATAGACATCAACCCAAGCACTATGGGACGAAACATACACATCAACCCAAGCACTATGGGACGAAACATACACATCAACCCAAGCACTATGGGACGAAATATACACATCAACCCAAGCACTATGGGACGAAATATAGACATCAACCCAAGCACTATGGGACGAAATATAGACATCAACCCAAGCACTTTACGAGACTAACGCGTTACCACTTGCGCCAGTTCGCCCCTCTAGCGTTCGAGGAAGAATGCATTATTGCTTAGCTTAAGAGACAAACAATACAATAAAGGGAGGAGGGGGCGTGCCAGTGCAGCTTAGGAGACAAAAATTACAATAGAGAGAGGGCAGCTTCACTGGTTGCAAAAGTCCAGAAATTCAGGATTTTGCTACGCAATCTCTTACAAGAGGTAAGTGTGGATTCAGCGAGTGAGCGCTCTAATGTATAATACTCTGTTACACAATTTAAGTAAAGATAAGGGTGGTGATAATACAAGGGAAACTCGACGGTAGTCACATAATCTACGTTTTGAGTAAAATAATTTTTAAAGTTTGAAACTCTATATTTATGTGACAGGGTTCTGTTTTAAAAGACCTTTACATTATAGGACTACGATTGTTTTAGCCAAAGTTAGTTATACAGTAACGATCTTTCGCAATGGCAATGGGGCTAACTTAAAAAATCATTTTTGTGACTACCGCCGTTTTTCCCCCGTACTTTTCGTTTAATTGTGATGAAGATGTGGAATCAGGTTCCGTCGCTTCCCAATAAAAAATTGTTTAATAACAAAATTGCGAAATTAAAACTATCCGATACGCAGGTTTTACATTTAGGTGGTGGATTTGGCCAGATTGTAAAGGTTTTGAAATATTAAAACCCTGAAAATTAATAGTATTGAAAGGTTGTGGGGGGTGGTAAAAAGTTAGGGGTGTTAAATGGTTACTGGTTGCAAAAGTCCAGAAATTCAGGATATTGCTGAGTAATCTCTTGCGCGTGCGAAGAGGCAAGTGTGGATTCATCGAGCGGGCGATCTGTGGTATAATGGTTGCGATGACGTTTAATTGTGATGATGATGTGGAACCAAGCTTTGTCGCTTCCCAATAGAGAATCGTTCGAAAAAAGAGTGCGAAATTAAAACAATCCAATACGAAGGGCGGTGAATGTGGCCAGATTGTAAAGGTTTTGAAATATGGAAACCCTAAAGATTGATAGTATTGAAATATTTTTTTGGGTAAATGTTAGGGGTAAAAAAATGGTTTGAAATAGCTTAGCGAGAATTCGAGGGTATGAGGAGGAGGAGAGGGTGTAGAGGTAATGAGAAAAAGAGGGTGAAAGAGGAAAAAACTGAGAAGAAGAAGAGTTTTGCTGCATGGAGAAAAAGGAAAAGAAAAAAACAGGAGATATATATAAAAATGAAGAAGTCAAAAAGAGGGGAGGAAGAGATAGAAAGAGACAGTGATTGAAAGAGGAAGACTTATTGATCAAGAAAATAACTTCTTTTTTTTTTGCAGTAATAAAAGAACACGAAAAAAAAACGAGAAAAAGATGTCATCATTAGGAAATTCAACACTGCTAACTCAAATAATTAATGCCTCTGATAAAAAAAATCAAGACTTTTTTGTTCACACCTTTAGGGTGGTAATGAAAGTCCTCGAAACGTGCTCGCTCCAGTGAGCAAATTAATGTGTGCCCCAATTTCCAGCCGTGAGTGATGCGAGAGCGTGAAAAAGTAAGAAGGAAAGGAGGGGTGGGGAAGAGACAGAGTGAAAGAGAGAGGGAGAGAGAGAGAGAGAGAGAGAGAGAGAGAGAGAGAGAGACAGACAGACAGACAGAGAGAGACAAAGAGACAGAAAGAGAGAGAGATACAGAGAAGAAGAGACATAGACACGGTAAAACAAAGAGAGAGAAAGAGAGAGAGACAGAGAGAGACAGGCAGACAGAGAGCGAGAGTAAGAGAAAGAGAGAGATAGACAGACAGGCAGACAGACAGAGAGAGTAAGAGTCATAGATAGAGTGAGACAGACAGATAGAGAGCGAGAGTAAGAGAAAGAGAGAAAAAGAGAGAGAGAGAGAGAGAGAGAGAGAAAGAAAGAAAAAATGACTAAAAGAGAAATACTTATTGACAAGCTAAACAAGGGTTTCGATTTCAGCAAGAAAAAAAACCGCAAAAGAAAAACAACAGGAAACTGCAATCATTAAGCAAACCAACTACGCTATGCAAAAATGTTTTTCAAGATAAGAAAGCCTGAACTGTTGTTTTTTTGTTCGCACCTACAGAGTAATTTGGCTCCTCGAGTGAGCAAATTAACGTGAGCCTCAATCTCCAAGAATGAGCAACGCGGGATCAGAAGAAAGACAATCGTGCATTCAGCATGTACCTTTCTCCTCATTGCAGGCTTTGAAAAATACGAGCGATGAGAATAACGTGTGACGGAATTACGCCCTCATAGGCCAGAAAGGTTTGGTGTTGGTTTCTAGGTAGATATGAGATACGTTGTATGATTAAGACTAACTATTTTGTTTGTCTCGCAAGGCGCAGAGAGGTGCATCATACTATAGGTTTGGTGTTGTGGTTATTAGTGGATCTAAGGTAATACATCGGCTTCCACCAAACAAGGTCTGTGGTTCGAGCCCTGGCGTTTTCGCTCCCTACTAGTTGGGTGGGTGTCAGTTTAATGTGACCGGCTGAGACAGGAGTCATGGTATCCCCGCCCTTTCTCGTGTGTGGCAGCGCATAAAATTGTCAGACGTCAGTCTTGGGATTCGTCCACAATATAGCCTATGCAGTGCCGATGTTGGACGTTAAACCAACTCAACTACTGCTACAACTACTACTGCTAAAAAATTGTTTTTAACCCAGGGTCTAAGTTACTCTTGCCATTGTGCTTCATAAACAATAGCTTTACTGTTAAACCCAGAGCTTTACTGTTACAGCAAGAACAAGGCTTGTGTTGTGACTCTTTTAGTCATGTCTTTGTAACTCACATCACGCCCGACTCGTGCACGTGACGCAAAAAAATAACAACCAACTATGTTGATGTTGAGTTAGTTTAACGTCCAACATAATCACTATATAGTGGGCTATATTGTGGACGGGCCCCAAGACTAACGTCTAACAATTTTACGTGCTGCAACACACGAGACAGGGAACAACAAACTAAACCGTATCAGTCGATTGGTTGGGAGAAAAAGATAGAAAAAAAAAGAATGCTTGGTGTTACAGTTGGCTGAACTCTATAAAGACAATGCTACCAATAGAAAAATGAGGACTATACAGTGCAGTGGGCGAAATCGTAGTGTAGAAAATATTTTACCCTATCCTTGAAGAGCTTATGAGACACAGGAGAAATAAAGCATTTTCAGGCGGACCAGTGCTGTTTTGCTTATAACTTTTAATTTGGAAAATACCAGTAGGACTAAATGGAGTTTAAAAAAGGCAAGACTTTGGTGTTCGTCCTTTATTTTTTAATTTTGAACATCCAACATCAGAACTATATAGGCGGTATTGTTGACGGGCACCAAGACTGACGTCTGACAATTTTATGTGTTGCCACACACGAGACAGGGCGGAGATGCTGTCTCAGCCGCTCACATAGATCGAATCAGTAGGGGGCGAAATTGTTAGCGCTCGAACCACGGACCTCCTGCGTCGGAGGCCGGCGTTCTACCCCAGGGTTACCTAGAGAGATAGAGAGAGGAATGAAGAGAGAGAGAGAGAGAGAGAGACCAAAAGAGAAAGACAGACAAAGAGATTTTCGATATTTGATCATAACATATTATGCGATAAAAATTTCATTGTTATCGGTTGTTGTGTAAATGTTACGGCGTAAACCAAAAGAGAGAGAGAGACCAAAAGATACAGACAGAGAGAGAGAGATTTTCGTTATTTAATCATAACATATTATGCGATAAGAATTTCATTGTTATCGGTTGTTGTGTAAATGTTACGGCGTAAACCAAAATGAGTGTCTGTTAATAGTAAAAAATAAAATGAAATTTGGAATTTTACATCTAAGTGTCTTGATAGAAAAAATATCAAGTTTTCTGACTCTCTCTCTCTCTCTCTCTTTATCTCTCTCTCTAGCTCTCTCTCTC
Organism: Elysia chlorotica; assembly: GCA_003991915.1. Lineage (NCBI taxonomy): Eukaryota > Metazoa > Mollusca > Gastropoda > Plakobranchidae > Elysia > Elysia chlorotica. Next base: position 31,749 of record RQTK01000615.1, on the reverse strand, counting down.
TCTCTCTCTATCTATCTGTCTGTCTGTCTCTCTATGCTCTCTCTGTCTTTCCCTCACTCTATCCCTCTATGCCCCGCTCTCTCGCTCTATCTATCTATCTATCTATCTATCTATCTATCTATCTATCTATCTATCTGTCTATCTATCTATCTATCTCTATTATCTATCTATGTATCTCTCTATCTCTCTCTCTTTCTCTTTTGTATTAATGAGGTTTGTTTGAGAAACTTGGAGCCAATGGTAACTGTTTGTTTAGTGGATTTCTCAATGTCCGTCGTCAGCTATCTATCTCGATGACAGGTCTTAGCGCGAAAATCTCACGAATTTACAGAGAAAATATCGATACCACTATCACGAGCTAAGCATTAACTATTTGTGGCTATTGTGGAAGGCAGCGTTTAAGGGAAGGAAAACACTTTGTAAGATGTTTTACTAATACGATTTAATTCCTGTCAGTTTAAGAGCTATGCCAACAGTCTAAAAACCTGTAATTACCTTTTTTACGTTAGTTATTTTATAAAATTATTTGTCACAGACTCAATTAATTTGTCTCGGGCAGTCTTGCTTTTGAGAAAAAAAACTAGAGCTGATGAAAGAAGTCGAACGCGATTTTGCTTAAAAATAACCTGTCATTATTTTTAATTGACGTACAGGATTTGATAAAACTATTGTTCACAGACCCCTATTAATCTGTCTGGCGCAGTCTTGATTTTGAGAGAAAAACTAGAACTAGTGAAAGAATAGTTTGAAAATAATAATCTTGCTTAAAAGTATTTTCATGTAAGTTTTATGTCGTGGAGATTTTGATTTTGAGGCTTCCTCTAACTCCCAACGTAACCACTATATAGTCTATGTTGTGGACGGGTCCCAATGCTATCTTTTGACAATTTTACGTTCTGCCACGCAGAGACAGTGCAGGGGTACCAGTACTCCTGTCACACCTGATCGCATTATACTGTTGAGATATACTTGTTTATGGGTTGTGTAGCGTCCAACGTCATCACTGTCAGGCTATATTGTTGATCAAACCCTGGACGTATATCTAATAACTTTACGTGATGTCGCGCAGAGGCAGTGTTGGGATACCAATACTCCGTGGGCCAAATTATACTGACACAAACCCAACCATTAGAGGAAAAAATGTGTTGACCGATCGCGGGTTCTTTGGTCAGATTGGAAGACTGACGCTCTATGAATGGAGTCAGTTCGCTCTCCGTTTTTCTGTCGAATACTACACTAAATAGGTGGCATCCTACGTCGTGTTTTGTACCGGTTTCTGATCGCAGTGAGCCTAGTCTCCGTGGCCCCTACTGTTTAAATTATTGGCTTGGGTCTTTGTGTACCCCCAATATACCGTTAGCGTTTTAAGGTTCAAATCAAAAACCCTTTGCTCGTCACCCACAGCACTAGTCTAGGATCAAGAGTGATAACTTCTCGATAAACAACTGAGTAAGATGTTGTTGTATTGAGTTGGTTTAACGTCCAACATTAGCACTATATATGTTTTATTGTGGACGGGCCCAAGACTGGCGTGTGACAATTTTATGTGCTGCCGCACACGAGACAAGGCGGGGATACCATGACTCCTGTCTCAGACGGTCACATAAAACGACACCGACCAAACCAGGAGGGAGCGAAATCGCCAGGGCTCAAATCACGGGCCTTTTGCGTCCGATGTTCTATCCCAAGGCCAAGGCGCCCCTACAATTTAAAGGGAAGACTATTTGGAATTTCAATTCAAAATTTATAGTTTTGAAGTAGTAAGAACAACATTATAGTAAGCTTACGACTCTCTAAAGTTATGCAAATAAAGAAAGCTTTCGACGTGTTGTAAGCTACAGCACCATTGTACTTGCGACTCTAGGTATTTCAATTTAATTGTAAAAAAAACGCCTGGGGTCTTTTTGTACACCAATATATGATTAGCGTTTTAAGGTTCAAACCTAGGACCCTCTGCTCGTCATCCACAGCACTGGTCTAGGATCAAGGGTGATAACTTCCCGATAAACAACTGAGTAAGAAAATATGCCATGCACATAATGGTATCAAATACGGTGCAACAAAGTGCAGTAGTGACTAGCGGTCATAAGTACAACACCTTGCTAAGCTTACAACTTGTCTTAAGATATGCGAATAATACTAGTTGTAAGCTACCAGTATGCCATACTTAAGACCATAGAAAGTCAAACCGCTGCCAAAAAAAAAATAACGAAAAAGATCAATAATCTTCAACACGATTTTTTTTCTTTCGTGGATCCACAAATTACAATGTAAATGGAAGAACTTAGTATTACAAAAATAATGTTTATTTCAGACACTAGTGTATTAATTTAATGTAAAGACGAAATAAATAATAGCTAGCCCATGGGGGAGCGCATTAACTAGCAGAGAGAAATAAATCAAATTCTATTTTTTTTCCTATTGTTTTTGTATTATATCTTCAATTTCTTTAATTGCCAATGGAATGCTAAACAGGGAAGCCGTAAGATTTTCAAATATATTTTAAACAACTAATTAAAAAAATAAGTCTTTCTTTTAAAGACTGAGATATTTCTAAAGTGTTTTTCCTTAATGTTTGTCCGTTAAATGAATTGATTCAGCTTTAACAGCCTGAAGATACAGCTATACAAACAATGTCTGTAAACACAATTAAGAAAATAATTGCTTTAAACTGCCCCGTCTTTCTACCTTCTCGGTAGGTCTTGTCTCTCTTTCTCTATCTCTCTCACTCACTCTCTCTCACGATCTCTTTCTGTCTATCTCTTTTAAAAACAGTATTTCTGGATACATTTGTCGCTTATTTTGTCCCTGTCTCTTTACAAACCTTTATCTATTTTTGAGACGGGATGTCTGTATGTCTCTATTTGTCTGGCTGTCTCTCTCTCTCTCTCTTACTCCTTCTCTTACTGTCTTCCTCCCTCCCCACTCTCTCTCTCTCTCTCCCTCTCTCTCTCTCTCTCTCTCTCTCTCTCTCTCTCTCTCTCTCTCTTTATCTCTCTCTTCGTCCCTTTCACTCTCTGTCTATGTCTCTGTCTCTGTCTCTGTCTCTCTCTCTCTGTCTCTGTCTCTGTCT
>RQTK01000615.1:12198-25419 GCA_003991915.1 Elysia chlorotica | reverse complement strand
AAGAAATAAAAAGAAAGAACAACGTTTATGTCTGGGATAATTTGGATATCTTTGGTAAGGATTTTCTTTAAAGCTTCCAGATTAACGAATAGATAAAAGAAAATATCTAGAGGAATTTCTCTGGGAAAAGGTTCCAGTAACGTTCGGTGTAGGCGTTGTTAGGTTGTTATACCTATAAGCCCTTTTTGATAATACAGCTATTGGCGTCAAGCCAGCGAGAGATCAGAAGTTTATATTTGAATAATTTTCTGGTAATTCATTCCAAATTTCAAAAGCATTGTATTGTTTGTTTTGAGGGTGGCTGTTCATTTGGTAAATACTTGTCAATGAGATATTTCGTTTCTAGCATACAAATGCTGTAATAACTGAATGTAATAATCCTGATTCGTTGTTGTTGTTTTTTTCGCCATAATCATTATCCGAAAGCTTGAATCTTAACGACAAATAAACGGCAAAGCTGGATATTAGTATTCAAAAACACGTCTTTGTAGTTCCGGGCTTAATAACTGAGTGAATTCTGATTGGAGGACTAAATTTAAACATTAACAACTTCTACTGTTGATCTGTCGTTGATCATGTGACACGAAACATTGAGGTCAACAGGACTTTAAAATTAGACTAACAAAAGGATCGTGTGGGCGCATTAAATCTTTCTTGAAAAGCTATTGAATATTTAATGTGGAGAAAGCGCAAAGGCGAACCAATGCATACTCGTCTGTGACATTTAGAATGAAAAATACAGGATTATTAGGGATGGTTTTTAGAGGAATGTAAACTCACATTCTTCTAGGTATGGTCTCTATTTTGAAGGTTCTACAGAAAATACTTTTGATATTTCGGATTCTATAATTTTTCTTTGCCGAAATTTTTAAATTTTCAAGGTGACTTATGGTCTTGGTGGGTTTAGTTTGAGGGGTAATGGCGGTTAGGCGAACGCCATTTTTGCGTCGTTTTATTTTTCAGGTCGTTAGTCAAAATAATAATTTTTTTGCGTCAAACCTAAAGAGAGCCGATAAAATAAGGAAGCCCCAAAACTGTTTAAGCCTCATCAAACGTGACATTAAATAAGGTTATACATTCTCTGTTTGCGCTCATGAGAAAAAATGCAATCAAAAGTTTGGACTTTTAAATATTTATAAATAGATCAAGTTACCAAGCTACCAATCACTATAGTTGTTATTTTGATGATTATTTTGTACATGCTGTCATCTCTAATTTGACCCCACAAAGTGCGGGAAAAACCTTTCTAATGTTGCTGTTACGATGAATTGGGATGCATAGCCTATTCTCGCCAGTGAGCTATGGGGTACTCGTGAGCACACAGAAATAAAGCAAGTTCATACTAATACCATCAAACGCTTTTTAAACGTATCAATTCATTGCTCAAATTCTGCTCTTTATGGAGAGACAGCTAGGATTCCACTACCGATTAGTATTAAAATTCTATGCTTAAAATAGGTTAGGACTGCTAAAAATGTCAGATTCTAGGATACCCAAACAAGTCTATCAGTGCTTTAAAAAATTGAATGATCGGAAAGTCAAATCTTGAGTAACTGATATTAAATATATGCTATATTAAAACGGATTTGGCCATGTCTGTGTGTTTGAATGTTTGAATGTGTTGGCATTGAAGTTTCTTTTTGCAATAATTTTGAAATAAGACTGTGCGGCATGTTCAAGAAAACGTGTTATCCAATAATCAAAGTACGGCATTCTATTCTTCATTTTAAACCTGGATTTGTATTGAAACATATCTGTTGAATAACGGGTTACCAACTAACCAGAACTGCTTTAGCAAGACTTCGACTTGGTGTATCAGAGATAAATTGGCACTCATTCAAACATTCTAAAGACACTTCACTGCAAAAGTACCCAGTATGCAATTTAGAGAAAGAAGATGAATACCGCGTTCTAATGATTTGTAAAGCATACGAGGATATTCGAACTCTGTTCACCCCTCTCAAATATATTTCAATTACAATAGAAGCAGATTAAGTGTGTTTTTGTCAAACAGTTATCTTTATTCAAATATTGCCATCAATTTTCAGCACGTGTTGAAACTAGGAAAATCGTTGATATCAGATGCCAGCCCTTTGTATGTTGAAGTTTTTGTTTCTCGTTCCCTTATTATTCTAATAAAAAGACGAATTATCTTGGGTGAACTATATTCTCCCCGATCTGTGTATGTTTATTTTTATAATATTTAGACCAAACTACTCAGTTTGCTTTGGCTAAAAACTACCAGTATTGATTATCAAATTGTAACATTGTTTATCACTAAAAGTTACCAAGTGTCAAAAACTTTTGAAATTGGATGAAAAGACTGAGAGAACTAGTGGAAAGTGAAACTGCACCGTTCTGTTACTTTTTTCTTTCACATTGTAAAATCGTAATTCTTGTCGTATTTGTTAAGGGTGGGAAGCTCAACGAACCAATAAACATCAATCAATCAATCAATTTATCCCTCTCCTCTCTCTCTCTCTCTTAATCTCTCTTCCTTTCTCTCCTTCCTCCTTCTCTCTTCAACTGTCTCTAAAGTTATCTAGGAGGTCCTGTACGTGCTTTTTCTAATAAATAGATTCAGGGCGGTTATTGTAAAAATCTCGAGTCATAAATTGGTCAACATATTTCATTATCAATGTTGTGATACAACAGTCGTGTTAGGGTAGACCCACAAAAAAAGATCGAAAATCGGTTGGGCTAATATTGGCTGTCAAAGTGGGCGTTTTTCCTTTACGAAGTTTATTTAACTTTTTTTAAAATCTTCAATTAAAACGCAAAGGAGGAGGAATACGTTAGACTCTCAAACAAGTCGTTAGACAGTCTCTATAGTTTTCTGGCTAAACTTTACAGCCGCACATCCATCTGTGTCACAAATTCTAATGACTTTTTTCCCTCACATAATTTACTTAAAGGCTCCGTCTTTAAATTTTGAAGCCGTAAATAATCATAATTTTTTTATTTTTTTTTCTGGGGGGGGGGGGGGGAGCATCAACCACTAATCGGGTGGCCAACGGGTAGAACGATCACTTTCCTTTGGAAAGAGGTTAAACAATTGGTTCGAATCTGATCACCATTATGTCGGATCAGCAGTTTTCACTGTCTGTCGGTGGGTGGCCATTGGATAGATATTTGCTTTAGTTTTAAAAGGGTTTAGGCTATTAGATTGAAATTCACCACATTAGTGAGTTGCTGGCGAAATTTACTCTTCAACTTCTTAAATCCTTAAAATGCAAAGCAGGAGATTACGTTTACCGTGCAAAAAAAGCAAAAAAAGTCGTTAGGCAAATCAGTGGCTCCCCGATTTTCTAGTTTACGATAGCACTAGATTTCACGACCAAACATCCATCTTAGTCGCAAATTCTAATGGGTTTTTTTCCTTCCCAAAATATGATTTTTTTAAGGGATGTGTCCTCAAAGATTATTGAAACGTAAATAATAATTATTTTCTTTTGGGAAAATTTTCAGCATTAGTCGGTTGGCCATGGGATAGGACTATAGCCTAAGTTTTTAAAGAGGTTAAACAACTGGTTCAAATCTTATCCCCAGTGTGTATTCTCAGCAGTTTTCATCGACAGTCGGTGCAGTGGCCAGTGGATAGCACGATTGTCTGGACATTTGAAGAGGTTAAACCACCCGTTCGAGTTTTATCACCCTATAATTTTTGGTGGGTTTTTGTGATTGTTTTTTTTTGTGTGGCAAATTTCACTCAATAACTTTTAAAGTATTCAAAACGCTAAAGCAGTAGGATTACACTAGCAGCGCAAACAAGTCGTTAGTCAGAACAAGATCTCTCCGATTTTCTGCTTTACGATAGCACTAGATTTCACGACCGATCAGTCGCAAATTCTAATGGAGTTTTTGTTCCTCCCAAAATATCATTTTTTATGGGTGTGTCCTCAACGGTAGTTGAAGCGTAACGAATTATTTTCTTTTGGGAAATTTTCATCGTTAGTCGGGTGGCCATGGAATAGAACCATTGCCTAAGTTTTGAAAGAGGTTAAACCACTGGTTCGAATCTTATCTCCATTGTGTATCCTTGGCAGTTTTCATCGACAGTAAGTGGTCAGTGGATAGAACCATTGCCTAAGTTTTGAAAGAGGTTTAACCACTTGTTCGAATCTTATCTTCATTGTGTATTCTTGGCAGTTTTAATCGATAATCGGTACAGTGGCCTGTGGATAGAACCACTGCCTAGGTTTTGAGAGAGGTTAAACCATTGGTTCGAATCTTATCCCCATTCTGTGTTCTCGGCAGTTTCCATCGACAGTGAGTGGCCAGTGGATAGAACGATTGCCTGGATTTTGGAAGAGATTAAACCACCCGTTCGAGTTTTGTCACCATAGAGTTTTTGGTGGGATTTTTTTTGGCAAATTTCACTAATTAACTTCTAAAATCTTCAAAATGTTAAGGGAGGATTACGACCGCAGCGCAAACAAATCGTTAGTCAGTCCGAGATCTCTCAGATTTTTCGGTTTACGATAATGTTACACTTCACGACCGCATATCAACGAAGTCCAGAATTTTAATGACTTTTTTCTCTCTCATGATTTACTTAAAGGCCGTGTCCATAAAAGTAGTTGACGGCGTTAGAAATAATTATTTTCTTTTGGTGAATTTTAATCAATAGTTGATGGCTAACAGATCAACTGATTGCCTTGGTTTTAAAAGAGTTAACACCACTGGTTTGAAACTGACCATCATAGTATGTTATCGGCAAATTTTACCGACAGACAGCCAGTGACCGTTTGATAGAACGATTGCCTGGGCTTTGAAAGAGGTAAAACCATTATTTCAAATGTGACCACCGCAGTGTATTGTCGGCAATTTTCACCGACAGTAGGTGACCAATGGTTAGAGCGCGCGCCTTTCTTTTAAAAGAGGTTAAACCGATTGTTCGAATATCATCACAATAGTGTGTAGTCGGCAAGTTGCATCGACAGTCCATAGCCAACTGATAGAAGGATTGCCTAGTTTTATATATTTTAAACCACCGGTAACGTCTTACCACCTTAGAGTTGATTTCTCTTGAATGTACTCTAGTTTTTAGTCCGTACTCTGACAAGCGCAAAGATAGCTGAACCAATCGCTTGGTTGACAGCGTTTCAAACCCGACCATGGCAATTCGTCGCAGTGCGAGTGGGTTCTGATCCGTCCTAACTAGTTTTTGCCTTGTCTTGATATTGATTTGGGTAAACTTTAGGGTAATCAGGTTACACATAGCATGTTTTTAATAACTGGGAATGCTCTGTCGTTACCTTATAACCAGGGAGCGCGGTGGCTCTGGGGTAGAACATAGGCTTCCATCACAAAAGATGCGGGTTCGAGCCCTGGCGATTTCGCTCCCTACTGGTTGGGTCGGTGTCAGTTTAGTGTGACTGGATGAGATAGGAGTCATGGTATCCCCGCCCTGTCTCGTGTATGGCAGCACATAAAATTGTTAGACGTCAGTCTTGGGGATCGTCCACAATATAGCTTATGTAGTTCTGATGTTGGACGTTAAACCAACTCAACAACAACAGCAGCCTTATTACCAATGACAGTCCATGATCATTGTTTTATTATACCGGACCGGGTATTGATAAATGAATTTTTTTTTATTTCGTTGGTTCTGGTTATTTGTTGGTTTGTTTCTTTAAGTCCAGCGTCATAAACTAGACTACATCACGAACGAATCTCAAAACTTACATCTGACAATTTTAAGATGCTTCCACACCGAGACAGCGCAGGGATGCCATGATTTTTTTTTCAGCCGAACAAATTTTGCGAACATGGACCCAATCATTCAAGGCCAAACTCGAAATTCGACAAATATTTTTGACCTTTCGTGGGATCAATCCGCAGTCTCCCGATAAGAACCACTTGAGACAGCACCCGCCCCCCCCCCCCCCTTTTCCTCCTCCCTCTCTACCTCTCCAGGACACTCTTCATAAGCCTTCCTATTTCTTTCCCTTAAGACAAGTCGTAAACCTCCCCCAACGTTGTACTTACAACCCCTGGTGTCCTCGTTCTATTCAAGAGTGGCAGCCATTGATTTAAAAATGTAGACGGGCTAGTGCCCTTGCCGCGCACATAACTTTTCGTGATCCTCCCTCTCTACCTCTCCAGGACACTCTTCATAAGCCTTCCTATTTCTTTCCCTTAAGACAAGTCGTAAACCTCCCCGCAAAGTTGTGCTTACAACCCCTGGTTTCCTCGTTCTATTTATGTGTGGCAGCCATTGATTTAAAAATGTAGACGGGCTAGTGCCCTTGCCGCGCACATAACTTTTCGTGATAACAGTGTGTCGCCGCACCTTGAGCCATAGAACCCTCACTTGTGTACTGGCTGAATTTCGGTAGAGTTATAAATTGTTCACGCAGAATTGTGCTATTTTTTGGCAAAAATACGCCAAATGATGCACACACAAAAAAGATAAATTAAGGCTCACCGCGAGCGCAGAGCTGGGAGGGAGGCTGACGTTGGACGTTAAACCAACTCAACTCAACTCAACTCGTTTACGACTATGCTATCCTTTGGACGGGTAACTACGACTTTATTTTAGTTATAACTATTTACTTGCTGCCACCAGTGATATTCTATTTAAAGACTAGATAGACTAGATCACCAAGGCGTTGACCATGAGTTGAGATGGTTTAACGTCCAATACCAGCATTATATAGGCTATATAGTGGACGGGCCCCAAGAGTGATGTCTGACAATTTTATGTGCTGCCACACACGAGACAGGGTGGGAATACCATGCCTCCTGTCTCAATCGGTCATATTATTATGACGACACCGACCCAACCAGTAGGGAGCGAAATCGCCAGGGCTCGAACCCGAACCTTTTGAGTCGGACGCCGATGTTCTACCCCAGGGCTACCGGACCCCCCGCGTCGACCATGAGACAGACAGGAAGGCCCCGCTAATGGAGATAAGACCCTCACTCCCAGCTCTGTGGAAATAAAGAAAAATTATATTTGGATACACATTTGTATTATTTTTAGTTCCCTTTCGATCTTCTTCATTATGATCATTTACAGCCTTATTCGCTATCTTAAAGTAGTCGTAATTTTCCGCCGATTCCAAGTCCAGACTATCTGGCAGGCTTTGTGGCTGCGTTTTACTCATTATTATTATGATCATTTACAACATAATTCGTTATGTTATAGACCAAACAAAAGAAGTCATAATTATTTATTTTAAGTCTTAATTTAGTATTTAAGCTCCTTTTCTATCTTCTTCATTATGACCATTTACAGCTTTTTCGTTATGTTTTAAACCAAACAAACGAAAATTATATTTGGATACAAATTTGTATTTTAGCTCTTTTTCTATCTGCTTCATTATGCTCATTTACAGCCTGATTCGCTATCTCAAAGCAGTCGCAATTTTCCGCCGATTCCAAGTCGAGACTATCTGGCAGGCAAATCAGGAACCGTTTTATCAGACCATGGAATAGTCAGAGCTAACGACTATTCGGGCAGACACTAGGGGCAAGGCGACCTTATATAAGAGAGATTTATGTGACAGGACAGTCACCTAGACCCGCCTAATGTGCTTTTAGTTTCCGAAGTATCTTTCTCTTTATTTCCCCTTCTCTCTTTCTCTCTTTCTTTCTTTCTTTCTTTCTCTCTCTCTCTCTTTCTCTCTCTCTCTCTCTCTGTTTTTGTTGTTGGTATTTTTATGTGGTTTCGCTCTTGAAATAACACATGAACATACATCTTTGAAAGAATTCAGTCTTACAAAAATGCAATAAAAATTTTATTTTCAAATGTTGGTTACGTTTAAATTGTGGTATTTTAGTTATTTTCTTTTTTTTCTGATTTTGATATACCAAGTGCCTTAGTTGTATATTTTTAAGCTTTTTCGTTACAAAGCCATTTCATTCCAAATATTGCCATATTCATTATTTTAGTATTTGAAAAAAAGAGAACTTGACATTTTCTTCTCTGAAGTAACACGATCTACAGGTTAGGTACAGTGTCAGTATTTTATATTTTTTAAGTTTGTGTCAGCTGTTAAAACAAGAGTTCTAGTATACCCGAACTGTCTTGAGTGCAGACTTTTTTTTGTTTGTTTGTTTTTTGTTCTTGTCAATGTGTTGCAGTTTGTTTGTTGTTCTGTTTTTTTTCTTTTTGTTTTGTTATGTGGGCTTTTTTGTTTGTTGTTGTTTTTTAGGGGGTGGTTAGAAAATGGAGGGGTGGGTGTAGTCAATGGCTAGACCCGAGGGCTTTTTTAAGATCATAAGGCCAAAATTTAATTTTTATCTTCTGAGGGGGCAAGGTAGCTTCAGTAGGAGAGTGCTGGGCTTTTATTTAGGATCACCAGCTGTGGGTTCTTTTGAAAGCCTTTTGTATTTATTTTATTTGCGTAGTCGGACCGAGGCTAAAATTTTAAAAAATTCAAGAGTGTTTCATACGGAAGCCACAGCCCCACCCCAGCTACCAGCGTCAGTCTGGCTGTGGCCTTAAGCATTGGATTTTTGTTACTTGTTTGTTGGCTATGTAAGTCTAAGATAGAGCTATGATTGACTTAAATATCGTCTTACGTTTTCACCATGAACCTAATTTTCGCAAAGCCTGTATTGCTTGAGAATCTACAAGGTGTTAACGAATATGAAGCTGAGCTTTTGCCGACCAAAGATGCAATGTTCCTATTTCGAGTCTAAAACAGAAACTAGTTTGATTGAAAAAGGCATCATTCGTTTCCCAGTATAATCTTGTATTGCTTGCTGCTTCAATGTTGCAGATCACTATTGTTTTAGTGCAATATTCATTGCAATAAATGGTTGCCTATATTATGCGGTAGGTATGGTTGTTTTTCTAAGACATTCAAATCATTATCATCCATGAATGAAACAAAAAATCACTAGACAATCGGAACAAAATAATAATGATCCATTATGCTCTAGCTATATAAATCAGAATCTTTGCAGTTACTCTTCTATCATTAAAACATAAAGAAAAAAAACGTCTAGGCGCATTTTAAAGGGTTATTCTACATCAAAGAGGTTTGATTCGCCTTGAAGATTAAATTTGTGCAGGCTTGTGATTATGATAGACTTTAATTTGAACGATTGCTTTCTTAGATCATGTTGAGATTGATGGATCAACTGGAAGTAATAGAGACCTAATCATTTTCAATTGGGCTTGGACCACAGATTACGCACATTTAAGGACACTTTGTTGCTTTTTTGTGTGTAATGAAGATAAATTAATAAGGGAAGAAAATCCGAGCAGGCGAAGGATATAAGTTATACAGTGAAAATAAGCTAGCCAGTTGACTTCTCTATAATCGGAAATATAGATCTAATTTACGTTTGTTATTACGCCCTCCAGTTTATAACACAGCGTTGGCGACCTAATTTTTACTTCGGAAATAAAACTTAGTTCAAGAAAGGAGATGCAACAATTACGATAAAATTATGAGAAGAGGCTCCAGTACATAGAGATACATTATTCCTATTTCGAGTCTAAAAACAAAAAACTAGTTTAATTGAATAAGGCGTCATTATTTTGTTTCACAGTAAAATCTTTTATTGCTGCTTTAATGCTGCATAACACTATTGTTTTAGGGCAATATTATTCTGCAGGCCTGGTTGTTTATCTAAGTCAAAATTAATTGCAAAAAAATGGTTGCCTACATTATGCAGCAGGTATGGTTGTTTCTCTAAGACATTCAAATCATTATTATCCAAGAATGAAACAAAAAGTCACTAGACAATCGGAACAAAATAATAATGATCCATTATCAGAATCTTTGTAAATCAGAATCTTTGCAGTTACTCTTCTATCATTAAAACATAAAGGAAACAAACGCCTTGGCGCATTTTGAAGAATGGTTCTAGATCAAAGACGTTTGATTCCCCTTTAAGATTAAATGTATGCAGGCTTGTGATTATGATAGACTTTAATTTGAACGATTGCTTTCTCAGATCATGTTAAGATCGATGGCTCCTCTGGAAGTAATAGAGACCTAATCATTTTCAATTTGGCTTGGACCACAGATTACACACATTTAAGGACACTTTGTTGCTTTTTTGTGTGTAATGAAGATAAATTAATAAGGGAAAAAAATCCGAGCAGGCGAAGGATATACGTTATACAGTGAAAATAAGCTAGCCAGTTGACTTCTCTATAATCGGAAATATAGATCTAATTTACGTTTGTTATTACGCCCTCCAGTTTATAACACAGCGTTGGCGACCTAATTTTTACTTCGGAAATAAAACTTAGTTCATGAAAGGAGATGCAACAATTACGATAAAATTATGAGAAGAGGCTCCGGTACATAGAGATACATTATTCCTATTTCGAGTCTGAAAACAAAAAACTAGTTTAATTGAATAAGGCGTCATTATTTTGTTTCACAGTAAAATCTTTTATTGCTGCTTTAATGTTGCAGAACATTATTGTTCTAGTGCAATATTATTCTGCAGGTCTGGTTGTTTCTCTAAGTCATTGAACTTATTATAAGCCAAGAATGAAACAAAATCTCACAAGTCAATAAGCAAATAAATAAATTGATTCATTATACGTTAGCTATATAAATCAACATCGTTGTTGTTGTTCTTCAAAGGTATCATTAAAGTATTACGGAAAAACCCGTCTAGACGCATTTTGAAGGATGGTTCTACATCAAAGACGTTTGATTCGTCTTTAAGAATAAATTTGTGCAGGGGTGTGATTATGGTAATTTAAGTGATTGCTTTCTCAGATCATGTTGAGATTGATGAATCACTTGGAAGTAATAGAGACCTAATAATTTTCAATTGGGCTTGGACCACAGATTACGCACATTTAAGGACACTTTGTTGCTTATTTTTGTGTAATGAAGATAAATTAATAAGGGAAGAAAATCCAAGCAGGCGAAGGATATAAGTTATACAGTGAAAATAAGCTAGCCAGTTACCTAGTAAAAATCTCGGTAGTGCAACTTCTAGAGAGCCGGCTGAGACAGGGGTCATGGTATCCCCGCCCTGTCTCATGTGTGGCAGCATATAACATTGTCAGACGTCAGTCTTGGGGCCCGTCCACAATATAGCCTATATAGTGCTGATGTTGGACGTTAAACCAACTCAACAACAACAACAACAACAAAAACAAAAACAACAACAACAACAACAACAACGACAACAACAGCAACTAGAGATTGTGAAATAGTGAGAGGTTTCACGGCGAGGATTTCGCGTGTATGGCTCAAGATAATGATGGTGGTTATTTTCTTCTTTAAACCTTACTATATTTGTTGATTGTTGTTGTCATTGAGTTGGATTAACATACAACATCGTCACTATAACGGCTATATTGTGGACGGGCCCCAAGACTGACGTCTGACAATTTTATGTACTGCCACACACGAAACAGGGCGGGGATGCCATGACTCCTGTCTCAGCCGATCACCCAACTCAACAACAATCCTCACTGACCCAAGCAGTAGGGAGCCAAATAGCCAGGACTCGAACCTGGAAGCCAATGTTCTACCCCAGGACCACCGCGCCCGCCAAACCTCACCTACAGGATCAGTCTGAGCTATGTTCAATCGCCTGAATTTCAATTAAGAGGATATGGAGTGAGAACGCGTCTAGCTAGCTCCCCGTATCAAAGGCGATGTGAGCTCTTTTTGTGAAGCATCTCTTTAAGTCTATAGTCTTTGATACAACGACGCTCAAACCTTAGAGAAGGGTACTTATATAATGGTATAAATTAGCACATCGTTCTACGTTCAACCCAAGATTGGTATAATCAGAGACTACATATTTAGTGAGACGTTTCACACACAAAATCCACAAATTAAATGAGTTGTTGTTGTTTTAATATCTAACATATAAAACCAGCGTGAATTTTGGATAAGGTCACAAGGAAACAGATAAAAAAAAAAAACAAGGTGGTTATGTTACAGTGTATAAAACATTGTCGGGAATTTTTGACCGGGTGGATAATGGGTTTTGCACATTTTTAGAGATTTGGACCCACACATTAAAAAAGGTTTTTAAGGTCACAGATCCATCCAATTGCAAGTTATTAATTTAAAGATCTCAAAGAAAATTATGTAAATCTCTGGGCAGAAGCTTCTTCTCAAGAACTGGCACAGGTGGTAGAGCGTTTGCTCCCTCAATCTGGAGGTCGCTGGAAAGAATCCCACGAACTGTCGACAAATTTATTTGTCCAATTCCGACCCCTACTGGTTGGGTCGGTGTCAGTATAATACTACGACCAGCTAAGACAGTGAGTCGTGGTATTCCAGCACTGTTTCTGTGCGGCATGCCGTAAAATTGTCAGACATTAGTCTCGAGACCCGTCCGCAATATAACCTTGCTGTTGGACGACCTTGGACGATATGAAACCAAATATTCACGCCTTCCAAGACACAGAGCATACTATGAATCTGGCCTCTGCGTAAATCTAGTTACTTACTCTAACATATTTTGCCGGCCTTTGGCAGTTTTCGCTAGCGCTAATGACGATCACCGTTCCTCAGAAGTGTGGGGCAAAGCATGAGGGCAGACGAGATGTTAACGAGCGATGGCCCCTGGGAGTAGGATCACCTTTTATGGTTGGTGGACCTGGTTTATGCACATAACTAACCACCTAACGAGCGATGGCCCGCATGATATCCAGAACTAGCTTCATCTGGGAGTGGATGTGCTTTCTGTACCGGAAAAAGATGGATTGGACAAGTACCAGATACATGTACTGGCCTCCGGTATGTACCCTCCCTACCCTCTTCTCCTCTCACCAATTACTGCTTTAGGCCAGAACTAGACTGCCGCTGGTGGCTGGGGTGGGGCTGTGGCTGGACTAGGGGTTCCTTATGAAACTCTCTTGCATTTATTTGCGCAGTCGGGCCGAGGCTAAAGAATACAAGAGGGTTTCATCGGAAGCCAAAGTCCCACCCCAGCCACCATCGTCAGTCTGGCTCAGGCCATACGGTATTGGTCTATCTGATTGGTTACAGATAAGGCAAATTAATGATTAGAAAAAAAATAAGATGTGTTATGATTGTATTAATTTTAAAAAGATCAACGCTTTCCCTCTCCTTCTCCCTCTCTTTCTCTCCTCTCTCTCTATCTTCCTCTCTCTCCCTCTCTCTCTCCTCTCTCCCTCTCTCTGTCTATCTCTCCCTCCCTCTCTCCCTCTCTCTCTCCCTCTCTCTCTCGCTCACTCTCTCTCGCTCACTCTCTCTCACTCTCTCTCTCTTTCTCTCTCTCCCTCTCTCTCCCTTTCTCTCTTTCATT
>RQTK01000614.1:290018-306926 GCA_003991915.1 Elysia chlorotica | reverse complement strand
GAGCGAGAGAGAGAGAGAGACAGAGATACACACAGAAAGACATAACAAGAGAGAAGGAAATATGGAAAAGAGCGACAGAGAGAGAGAGAGAGAGAGAGAGAGAGAGAGAGAGAGAAAGAGAGGTACCTAGAGAAGAAAGTGAGGAGGGAAAGAGAGAGGGGGAAAAGATAAAAATAATTCCTGTACCAAAAAAATGAAGTTAAGACTTGTACATGTAGTTTTATATTAAAATTATTTCTTACAGAATTATGTTGTTGGTTGTGTTTTTTAATTCTTTTCTCTCGTCTTCTAGTCGCATATTAAGGATAACAATGCTGGTTTTGGCATATATATCCTATTGATGTGTAAATTTGTTCTGGACAAGTTTCTGGTTAGTGCTGCAAATTTAACACAGTCAGAAAAAAGAATAAGATTAAAGAAAAAAAACGGCGGTTTTAACAGTGCATGGCAAAATTTGGCGGACCCTTCATTTATCTCTGACACTTTTTGTTTGTCGAAGATCACACACAAAATAAAACTACGTGTGACAGAACTGGCATAGGCGACTTAAAGCTAACGAACCTTTCATCTCTAAGACTAATGGCGGGTAAACATTAGGCTGAGGCCCCAAGGGCTCTGGACTTTCCCGATTCCTGTATTGGAAAGCTTTTAGTGAAGTGAGCGCCGGAGGTGGAGAGGTGAAATCAGTTGATCAGTTGATCACACGTTACGCTGCTGGGGGGAGGGGGGGGGACGCCTAGGGCTTAAGTCAGATAGAGGGAGAGATAGGGGGGGGTGAGAGAATGAGGGAGAGGGAGATAGAGATTGAGAGAGAGGGTGAGAGAGAGGGTGAGAGAGAGTGTGAGAGAGAGGGTGAAAGAGTGTGAGAGAGGGAGAGAGAGTTAGAGAGAGAGAGGGGGAGAAAGAGGGTGAGAGAGAGGGTGAGAGAGAGGGTGAGAGAGAAATAGAGGGTGAGAGCGTGAGAGAGAGTGAGAGAGATGGAGGGTGTGAGAGAGAGCGAGAAAGAGAGAGAGGAAAAGATAAAGAGAGAAGGATAGAGAAAAGGAGAAACACGTGTTTTTAATAGAATATTTATCAAGTTATCATTAATTTTTAAGCATCTCTCTATGTACATTTAATTAAAAACGAGTTTCTTATGAAGACTAAGGGGATCGTGGTAGCCCTGGGGTAGAACACCGGCTTCCGATGCGGGAGCTCCGTGGTTCGAGTCCTGGCGATATCGTCCCCTGGGCGCCGGAGTTGGTGCGGTCAAATCAGTTGATCAGTTGATCACACGGTGGGCTGCAGGGGGAGGGGGGGCTTAGGTCAGATAGAGGGAGAGAGAGAGAGTGAGAGAGACCCTCTCTCCCTCCCTCTCTCCCTCCCTCTATCTGACTTAAGCCCTAGGCGCCCCCCCCCCCTCAGCAGCCCACCGTGTGATCAACTGACCAACTGATTTGACCGCACCACCTTAAACATTCAGGGGACGATATCGCCAGGACTCGAACCACAGAGCTCCTGCGTCGGAAGCCGGTGTTCTACCACAGGGCTGCCACGCCTCCACCCCCCCCCCCCTTTCCTAGCCCTCTCAGTCCTCGTAAGAAACTCGTTTTCAATCAAATGCACATAGAGACATGCTTAAACATTAATAATATCTTTTAAAATGTATTAAAAAAGACACTTGTGTTTCTCCTTTTCTATTTCCTTCTCTTTCTCTCTCACTCTCTCTTACTCTCTCTGAATCTCTCTCTACCTCTATCTCTCTCCCTCTCTTTCTCTCTCTCTCTCTTTCTCTATCTCACTCTCTCTCACTCTCACCCTCTCTCTCACTCTCTCTATCACTCTCTCTCACTCTCTGTCACTCTCTCTCCCCCCTCTCTCTCATTCTCTCTTTGACTCTCACTCTATCACTCTCTCTCACCCTCTCTTCCTCTCTCTCCCTTTCTCTCTTCCTCTCTCTCACTCTCTCTCTAACTCACTCTCCCTCCCTCATACTCTTTCACCCTCTCTCTCACTCTCTCACTCTCACCCTCTCTCTCCCTCTCTCTCTCACCCTTTCTCTCACTCTCTATCTCTCTCACCCTCTCTCTATCACCCTCTCTCTCACCCTCACTCTCCCCCTCTTTCACTCTCTCTCTCTCTCTCCCCCTCTCCCTCTCTCTCTCTCTCTCTCTCTCTCTCTTTGTATGCTTGTAGGGTTCGCCTTTTCCTTTCCTAGAAATCAAAATAACTTCTAATTTCCAAGTAAAATATCGTAGTTTCGTTCTAAAGAATTATATTGTAAGAGGGAGAGAGAGGGTGAGAGTGAAAGAGAGAGTGTGAGAGAGAGGGTGAGAGAGGGTGAGAGAGAACGATAGAGAAAAGCAGAAACACAATTTTTTAATATAATTTCACAAGTAATCATTAATTTTCAAGCATATCTCTAAGTACATTTGATTGGAAAGGAGGGTGGGTAAATGATTATAAAGGGGGTATTGTGAAGAGGAAGTGTGTGCGTGATCTTAGATTTTTTAAGTGGAACGAGAAGTGTAAAGTCTTGTTGCTTAATGCCCAAAGTTAGCGCTACAATTAGAGACTCTATTGCGAACGAAGGGGAAGAATAGCGAACTGATCAAAGACAGGGCAATGAGAAGGGGAAGAGCGGGGAAACTGATTATAAGAGTAGTTGATGCTTCAGACGGTATATTTACTATCTATTCAGGTCCGAGATCGGTTGAGTGGTTGCCCCTTTCGAGTAATTGACGCTTATTGTTTGATCTTGAGTGGTCGTTTTAAAAAAAAGTGCTTAAGGGGGTCTCTGTGTGTCATCATACCCTTAGATAAAAAGAGATGAGGAGAAAGCCAAACTGGCGGACAGAAAAAAGTATAAAGAGAGAGAGGTAGAAAGAAGGGGTAAGAGAGAAAGAGGGAGGGATAGGAAGGAATAGAGAAAAGAGCAAGAGAATGAGAGAGAGTCAGATAAGCCAAAATTAATTACTGAGGGGGAGGGGGGCGGTGGCCCTGGGGTAGAACATCCGTGTGCTGCCACAAACGAGACAGGGCGGGGATGCCATGACTCCTGTCTCAGCCGGTCGAGACAGGGCGGGGATGCATACTCCTGTCTCACGTACATTAACTGACACACTCAACCAGTAGGACACAAATCGCCAGGCTCGAACCAGAACCTTTTGCGTCGGAAATAAAATTGTCAGACGTCAGTCTTGTGGAGAGAAAAATAGAGAGAGATTTAAAAAGTCGAAAGAGAGAGAAAACAGAGAGGTAGAAAGAGAGAGAGAAAGAGAAGGAGAGAGAAAGGGAGAGGGAGAGGGAGAGGGAGAGAGAGAGGAAGAGAAAAGGAGTGAGAGGGAGATATACTAGATACCAGGACTTCAGACTCAGTCGTTCAAATTGTACTGACAGCGACCAGTAACGAACAAAGAGGTCCCATCAGAAATCGAACCAAATACCTTCAGACAATACGCCACACGCTCGTCCAGTCGTGTGATGAATGTGTAGGTCTAGATCTGAACGATCTTCTCTTACACACATAGGAGACATTCAGGAACTTTTTGTTATCTGGCGCGGTGGCCCATCGGCTCCCGACGCAAAAGGTTCTGGTTCGAGCCTTGGCGATTTTGTATAGTTGTAGTAGTAGTCGTATTGTATAGATTAATTTAAATTATTCGCTCCTAGCAGATATTTTGCGACTGGTCAAAGCAGTAACATAAATTCAAAAATACCGCTCTCCCTAGATCTAAGGTAAGTTTCAGTCAAGACAGTGATAGTTTATACCACACGAATGTAAACACCGCATTCATCAGACTTGTTGATACTCTCGAAGCCACACGAAGAAAAAATATTTTCGAAGCTGCGCGGTAATTTCCGTTAGTTGCCCGTCGACTGTTTTGGTACCGAGACGAAATTGTATCTTTCAGCAATTCTCGTTTTTTGGGGGGAGAAATACAAAATAATAACCTTTGCGAAATGTAATGTTAGGTTAGATCTTGGCAGTATTTTAGGATAAACATTTCTGTTGGTTAGGATGAAAATCTTGAGAGAAACAATGCTTTTATTTTACGATTGGAAATTTTAGTCTATTTCAGATTTCACCTGATTTTTTTTCTAGTCAATTTCAAAATGCTCCACATCTTTCACATTCTTCCTGAATGGTTTCATTTATGTTGTCTCATATAATGGGAAATAAAAAGAGGAGAGGAGGAATGGAAAAGAGAGGGATAAACGTAGGATGCTGGTTGAGTCATTTATCAAACTGACTCTATTATAATCTGTGTCAGAAATTCGATCTATACCTAGGTTCGAAAAAACATTGATAAAAGAGAATACATCTGGACAGCAACCCTCATTGATTTATTCTTTTCTGTTTATTCATTTTTCAATTTCAATAAGCTACGGTACATAATAATCACAAGTATGAGTATCATATCCCTGGTAGCATTAATTGTTGCCTATAGATTAAATTAATAAATGCATATATAAACTCATATATTGTTTATACATTTCAAAATTTAATATGACCAAGCTCACAGAATACCTATGCCTGAACAAAACTCTGATCCAAAAAACAAAAAACAGCGAGAAATTTAATTAATCCTAATGGAATCCACCATTCATAAACACCCTTTCATTTTTTTATGAGAGACGAACCTAACTTACTTTTCGGTCTTCAGTGCTTTAAGAAGCGGAGAGTTATTTTTTTAACACATATTTCTTTTTGCTCATATCAAGGGCGCGGAATACCTACATAAAAGACAGTTACGTAGTCAATAGAAAACCAAAGTACGGCTATCAGGAAATCTAGAGGGCGTGGCACTTTTCACTCACTCAGTTTGACCTCAAATCCCGAAGCATTTGTACTAAACTGCTAACATTTACACCAATCTTCGATTCAGTATACCAGGAGATCTTACCCAGGCGTTGACCGCCTGAGACAGTAGTCATGGTATCCCCGCCCTGTCTCGTGTGTGGCAGCACATAAAATTGTCAGACGTCGGTCTTGGGGCCCGTCCACAATATAACCTATATAGTGCTGCTGTTGGACATTGAACCAACTCAACCCCAACCCCCTTACCCAGTGGTTAATATTATACTGACAGCGACCAACCAGAACAAAACGGTCCGATACCATCAAACAATACGACACACGTTCCACCGCTGAACTAGCTTTTCACTCATTTTCACTCATTCAGTTCGACCCCAAACCCCGACGCTTTTCGTGCTAAACTGCTAACAGTACCACCGAACTTCGATTCAATATGCAAACAGCAAACATTCTTAAAGCACCCTACTGCCCTAGACAGACAGACCAGCAGACAGCGGACTATTGAGTTGAGTTGAGTTGGTTTAACGTCCAACATCAGCACTATATAGTGTAGATACAGTCGTTATCTACCCTCAGCCATAGACTCATCCGTAGGCATAGAGTTTCTGTTCCGCCCTAACAGGGCTCGTCAGTGCAGCTAGAGTGGTATTCGAACCAGTGACCTGTGGCTTGCAAGGCGGACGCTTTACCAACTAAGCTATATTGTGTACGGACCCCAAGACTAGCGTCTGACAATTTTATGTGCTGTCACACGCGAGACAGAGCAGGGATGCCATCACTCCTGTCTCAGCCGGTTACATTAAACTGACACCGACCCAACCATATGTGCTGCCACAAACGAGACAGGGTGGGGATACCATGACTACTGTCTCAGCCGGTGACATTAAACTGACATCGACCCAACCAGTAGGGAGCGAAATCGCCATGGCTCGAACCAAACCTTTTGCGTCGGAAGCCGATGTTCTACCCCAGAACCACCGCAACAGCGGACTAGTCTGACAACGCATATTTGTTCTAAAAATTTCTCACACAAGGGCAAAGACTATACATCACACTGCCAGGCAATAAAAGATTGCAATATTTACAATATTTCTGGCACGTATAAAATCGATGGAGTGTACTTTTCTTGCTACGTTCATATCATTGTAGCTTTCTTTTCTAGGTTGCCGGTTTTTAAAGACGTCAAAAACAAAAAGTTGCTTGGTTATAATTTTTGAAACACATATTTCGTTTAACCTCGAGTGACCTTATAAAATACATACTCGCCACCCGCTCTAGGTGTCTTTGGAACCAATTTTCATGAAATTATTCATTAAAACAAAATACGATCATTTTTAAACGGAGTGAAACAATGCTTAACCTTTTTTGGATCTATTAGTTAATGATTCTTTTTATGACCAGAGACCCAGAGTAAAACGAGAAAAAGCAAGATAGCAAAAAAGGCCTAAGATCTAATACCCTCGTTCACCACACAAAGGCTTACACACATTATTATACACTCCGATTTCTATTAGACGCTTTCCGTCATTAAAGGACTCACCCTCAAAGGGGAAGGAAGCGCTTTTGATGAACAGTAAAGTGAACCTAGACCTAGCCTATGAGCACCATCTCTTCGCTAGCTTTAAATAAGAACCCACATGGCTCGAATTGTACGATGTAGCAATGGTAATATCTACTGTATACGTTGTGAAGTTACTGATCAATCCAACGGTAAAAAATCCATCAATATTCTTGTATGGTACGTCTGTTTTCAGTTTGTTAAACATCCAACATAAAAATCATATAGGTTGTGTTGTGGATATGCACACGAGACAGGGCGGGGAGACATGATCTCCTGTCTCTTTCGATCACATTATACTGACACTGACCCAAAAAGTTGGGGAGGAAATCGTCGAATTCGAACTGTAGACGGTCCCAACTAGGGACCAACGCTCTACTACTTGGTTTTTCAGCTTTCTCTTTGATCGCGTTGATGTTTTCTTCTATTTTAGAATGGAACTGGTAATGAGCCTTGTTAGTATATAACATGCTATTATAAAGTGTATTGCAATTCTTAATATTCTGTTATAAAGTTAAGGGTTACAGCGTACAATCACCCAATCTCTCTTATTTTTGCTCCTTTATGTAACAATAAATCAGAAATAGAGTGGAAAAAAATTCTAAACCATCGCCTGAAATTGAACCTTTTTGTATAACACATTTTATTTGCAAGCAAATGTTTTCCAGTTCTCAATATTGCGGTAATTAAAGGTTTTTACTTACAAAACACTCAATCTGTGTTATATAATGCTCCATTAGGGAAAACATACAGTGAGCAAAAAAATCACTCGTTTATGTTTGTTTACTACTCCATTACCAATGTATCCTAAAGCTATAATTCGTACAGGTAACGAGGTAAATCCTTTAATAGATTCCAGGTGCAGAAGTTACATCACTGGCCCATTATCATGTGCCTGGGGGGTTACTCTGTTACTCTACAGTAACAACACGAGGAAACAACATTAGCGGCGGACTTACACCCGTCCACAATATAGCCTATATAGTGCTGCTGTTGGACGTTAAACCAACCCAAACCCCTAAAAAAAACCCTTACACAATTCCATTACAGAACTGGGCTGCTGGAAGGAAGATGCGATCATTAGTGTAAAAAGTAGGCTTTGATAAGTCTTACGAGCTGTAGACTTTCTGAAGAACCGTATAAAATGAAAAGACGACGTGTTTTATTCAAGCAGAACTTAGATTTATTACATGCTTGACTTAATCGCACGCACCTCACCTCCCCCCCGCTCCCCCCACCAAAAAAAGCATCATGTGTTTTACTTCCAAGCACAGCCTTGTTAAATATTTGTACAGGTGAGGGTGATGCTCCTATTTCATATTATATAGGGACAAACAGGCCTATAAGATTTTTGCACCTAAAAGAATCGTAGACTCCCGAATTTTGTTATTTGATCCTGATGAGTATTACGTATAGAGAAAACAAGGTTAGATTTCCGAGAGTGAAATAATAGTAGGCTTTATGTATGCAAGAATTAATCTCAAGCTTAAGCTAATAATTATGCTTTGGTGAAGAGATACGCACCAGGGGGGAAAATCTGCCGACTGAAAGATTTGGATACATCAGCAACTATAATATTGAACCGAATAAACCGATATCTGTGCTTCTATTAGAAGTTCAGACTTCCAGAAAGTATTTCACTTTGCTAAGTCTGATCCAAATGTTTACCTATACTCTTTTTCAGAGCATTGGATTGATAACAAGCAGTTAGAAATCTGAGAGAAAATTTGAAAACAACATTGGAATGCAGATTCACCTTTTTTTTCTCTCGAATAGTAAGTACACCTGTGCTAGAGGTATAGACCCAGATCTGATGCTGCTTTTATATTGTAGCAATATCTCTACAAAAAGCCCACAACACGTAAATTTAACACGTTTAGCAGCACTTTACTATCACCGTGTCTCAACTCTGTCAACTCTCAAAAGCTTTATCCACCCTACCCATTCAGAGTTGACCCGGGGGAGGAAAAATATTTGTCTCCGCCGAGGATCGAACCCAGCTACTTCTCAATGATGGTCTAACAGTCTAACTGTTGTTCTACTGGCACCGCGATGTTTTTTCTAAAGAGACAAATATTAGAGATATATCATTACTTCGCTACACTCTAACCATATAGACAGAAAAGGGCTTCTAAAGCATAAAAAGTAATGGCGACTCAACATGTATAATATAATTATCACTTTAAACCGAGCTGTTTTAGAGACAATAAAGAGTCACATTTGTTGCTAGATAACCTCAAATCTCATAATCTAAAAAGCAAATCAGGATGTTATTCAACTTAGGTCACCAAAAACGAGTTCCACATTTCCACATTAAAAAAAAAAACAAAAAAAAACACACAAACAAAACGTATACCACATAATCGCCAGCCCGTGTATAAGTTTTATTGCCTACAGATTGATGTGTTTTTGATGCGGACTTTCTACAGTGCGCCAAGCATTACAGCGATCTATTTGACAAATTGTAAAACCACACGATAAAAACGCATCAAGAAATTAGTAGGGTAAAGATTGCAGTGTTTTGGGGTGAACATTTGACAAACAAGAGATTTGATTTGTTCCTGCATTTGATGGCGTCACGGTATTCTTCATTTCATCTGGATATAGTTGTACCACAAGACAGTGTTAAATTGATTTTCAGAGTCCAATAAGTATTTTAAAAGCTTTTACATTGATACTGGAATCGTGTTTGTTTTCTATTCTATTGATTATTATTGTTTATACTATTTTAGATCACTGCTGAATCGTTTATTTGGTTTAGTAAGTTATGCATAAAAGGGATGAGTAGAAAATCGTTAGTGCTGATCATTCATGTACAGGCTTCTTCTCATCATCTATCGGTTTTGCTGTATCAAAGAAATATACGTCAAGAAATAAAAACGTTTCTGTGTAAAATGTGCGTAGCTTTTCAATGCTGTACATACAAGTTCAAAATAGGTGTGACTGGTTGTTTACCTAACATTACGTCAAGTAATACGAGATGTACTATAGTACAAACAGGAAACACACACCACCCCTAATATACTCAACTAAAAGAACAAAGTTGGGCAAAGAAAACGAAACCAGGCAAATGTTTATAGTACAAACAGGAAACACACACCGCCCCTATTATACCATACTAAAAGAACAAAGTTGGGCAAAGAAAACGAAACCCGGGCAAATGTTTATAGTACGGAAAAACCCCTTGTGGAAAACCCCGTGTGGGAAAACCCTGTGTGAGATCGAAACGCGCCACAAATTAATCGGTGTGTGACCTTGTTTTGTTCACTTCTCTGAGGAATTCTGTTCGATTATTGGTCTAGTCCTTACCGTTTAGTAGAGATAATTTGGTTTTCGAGTGGAAAAAAAAATTGCAAGTATTTCAACGAAAAACAAATCTCGAGAAAAAAAAAACAATTGCGTAATTTGAGGGAGATAATTAGAAAGTTGTTGCCATTAGCGCTAATGGTGTGAGTGATTTGTTTTATATTCGAATTCGATAAAAATCAGGTTTGATTTATTTCCATTCCCTGGGGGTCTAAAGCTTAGATAGAGTACAGTCATGGCATGATTTGTTTCGTTTGTTTTGTTTTTCTTTATTTTTGTTGTTTGTTTGGTGTGGGTTTTTTCGCTAGTGATTTCTATCTCAGAGACCGTAGAGGGCGATCATGCTAAGGGAGATAATTATGACGAATGGCGTTGAGTTTGTCTACAAGAAAAGATCAGCGAAAAGGTACAGTTTATTTGGCATAGAAGGTTTAATCTTCATCAATTTCGATGATGATAACACTAAACAAGAAAAAGAGTGCAAGGAAGAGAAGGAGAGAGTGAAAAAGGCAGGGGCAAAGGTAGACAGACAAACAGACAGACAGACAAACACACAGACAAAATGAGAGAGAGAGAAAGTGCGTTAGAAAAAGACAGACAGACAAATAGTCAGAGAGACAAAAAGACAGACAGGGGCGAAATGGCGAACGTGGTAGAGCGTTACTCTTTCAATTGGGAGACCCCTGACTCAGAATATGCGATCGGTAGAAATATTTGTGTGTCCGATTTCTCTATTTGTTGGGTTGGTGTCAGTATAATGTTATTGGCTAACACTGGGTAACACACGAGTTATTTAGCAAAGCAATGTCTTTGAGTGTTGGTACGTAAAACTGTCATATGCTAGTCCTGTGTCCCGTCGACGGCGTTGGTAAACAAAGAAAAACAAGAAGGAGAAAAAGAGAGAGCCCGAGACAGAGAGAGAGGTGTTAAGACATAGAGAAGGGATACAAAGAGAGAGGGGGGGAGAGATAGAGACAGACAGACAGACAGACAGACAGACAGACAGACAGACAGACAGACAGACAGACAGACAGACAGACAGACAGACAGAGACAGAGAGAGAGAGAGAATTAAGCAAGGATAAAAGAATGTAAAAAGAGGGGAGAACTGCGAATAAACGATCAGAAAACCCCATGCATAAAGATTGATGAGGTGGTGGCATTCTTTATCGTCGGCCAAGTCACAAAGTAATTACAGCGTTCACATCGATGCCTCTTTTATCTATAATAACATCTAAAAAAGTAAGTTCATTTCATTTCACATTAAATTTTGTTGGCAAGCTCATCTATTGATTTTATTTCAGTCTATTCAAAAGGTCAAAACATTTCAATTTTGTGTGTGTGCTTGTTGGGGTTTTTTGTTGTCGTTTTTTTGTTGTTGTTTTTTTTACATAAGTCAAAGTATTCACTTGCCCACCACGACATCCACCTATCAAATGTGATCGCTTAACAGAAAAAAATGAATACTGTAGAATATTCACTGTAAACTTGGGGTGTCTTTTTATATTTTCAATTTCTTAGAATACTCAGTTGGTTAAAGATTGTTTTCATGCTTTCCAACCTTTACACCCGTGATTTATTTATATTTTCTTAAGAAGCTAGGCTATTATGGTTATATATGAGATGCTAAGGTTGTCACCACAAGGTGATAGACAAAAGGACAGGGTATTTTTTCCACTTGGGCAATAAACAATAGTGAGTTCAAAATGTGCTGAAAGGTGTGGTGTTGAATTTCGGAAATCTTGCTTTTTGTACTTAAAATAATAATGTGCAAGACAGGAATGGCTATAGAATAATGTGTGCATAGAACGGGGTTTTATTACACCCAATAGCTCAGTATTCTGACAGTACATTGTTTGGTTTCGCTGTAAGACCTTTTTGCATTAGCCGGCTTACAAGCATCACGTGACTTTTGCGAGAAATAGGTTGGACCCATTGTAAGAAACGATGACTGTTAACATTAATATTAGTATATATTGCATGTATTTAAGTCTTTTTTTTATTAACTATCAACGAGTACTGAGTTACTGTGGATACTTAATTTTTACTCAAATTAAGAAACAATGACTGACATTAATTACTAGTATATATGGCATGTATTTCAAATTTTTTTAGTCATTTCTATACCATCAACGAGTACTGTGTTTGTTATATTAGTAGCCGCCAGTACATATTGAAAATTCGTGTATTTTTCGACGAACCAAATATTAGTTCTCTCCTTGGTTTTTCTAATACTTCATCTTTCGTTGCGACGAGAGACCAGAGACTACTCGTTTGGTCATTGTGGTGATTTTTCCGGTGATCCCAGAAACTCCATTGAATGATTTTCGAACTGTTTCCCCATTAGTCTACTGGTTCAGGAGCTTGTGATCGAAACGCTAAATACACCCTAGCGTTGAACATAAATAAAGCAACCTCTACCATCAAGCTAAAGCCAGCATTACGGGTCTAGCGTTGAACATGAATAAAGCAACCTCTACCATCACGCTAAAGCCAGCATTACGGGTCCACAAGCCAAAACTAACAAACCTAGCGTTGAACATAAATAAAGCAACCTCTACCATCACGCTAAAACCTGCATTACGGATCTAGCGTTGAACATAAATAAGGCAACCTCTACCATCAAGCTAAAGCCAACAAACCTAGCGTTGAGCATAAATAAAGCAACCTCTACCATCAAGCTAAAGCCAGCATTACGGGCCTAGCGTTGAACATACATAAAGCAACATCTACCATCAAGCTAAAACCAACATTACGGGTCTACCGTTGAACATAAAAAAAGCAACCTCTACCATCAAGCTAAAGCCAGCATTACGGGTCTAGCGTTGAACATAAATAAAGCAACTCTACCATCAAGCTAAAGCTAACATTACGGGACTAGCGTTGAACATAAATAAAGCAACCTCTACCATCAAGCTAAAGCCAGCATTACGGGTAACCTAGCGTTGAACATAAATAAAGCAACCTCTACCATCAAGCTAAAGCCAGCATTACGGGCCTAGCGTTGAACATAAATAAAGCAACCTCTACCATCAAGCTAAAAGCCAACAAACCTAGCGTTGAACATAAATAAAGCAACCTCTACCATCAAGCTAAAGCCAGCATTACGGGTCTAGCGTTGAACATAAATAAAGCAACCTCTACCATCAAGCTAAAACCAACAAACCTAGCGTTGAACATAAATAAAGCAACCTCTACCATCAAGCTAAAGCCAGCATTACGGGCCTAGCGTTGAACATAAATAAAGCAACCTCTACCATCAAGCTAAAGCCAGCATTACGGGTAACAAAACCAACAAACCTAGCGTTGAACATAAATAAAGCAACCTCTACCATCAAGCTAAAGCCAACAAACCTAGAGTTGAACATAAATAAAGCCAGCCATTACGGGTCCACCAGCGAATACCAACAAACCTAGCGTTGAACATAAATAAAGCAACCTCTACCATCAAGCTAAAGCCAGCATTACGGGTCCACCAGACAGACCAGGTCGAATTCAATGATAGATCTGCCGGTGACCTATTGTTTGTGACGCCGGCTGCTAAATATGATGGGTACAGCCGTCACCAGCTTACAGATAGGAATAAGCGTCTGAGGTCGTCGGGTGCCTTATAAATATTCATGAAGTTTATGTAAATCTTGACCCAATTACGGAGAAAGTGGCCGAGTAAGCCACACGTATCAAGTTGTCTGAGTCCAGGTTGGGCGAATATTGCCTGGAACTGGGGGAGATTTCTTACTTGACCACTGGTCATTCGTTTGAGGGGCATTAAACAGATTTATATTGTTCTATCGGTACCTCTTTCTCTCACTCGCGTTCTTTCTATTTATATATGTTTATCCGTTTATCTATTTATCTATCAATTTATCTATCTATCTATATATAATTATATATACCTATCTAACTATAAAGAAAGAAATATGTAGAATCTTTAAACAAAACAAATTAAACATCACTATAGGTTGGTTGGTTGGGTTGGTTTAACGTCCAACAGCAGCACTATATAGGCTATATTGTAGACAGGTCCCAAGACGGAGTCTGACAATTTTATGTGCTGCCACACACGAGACAGGGCGGGGATACCATGACTCCTGTCTCAGCCGGTTACATTATACTGACACCGACCCAACCAGTAGGGAACGCAACATCCAGGATTCGAAGTCGGGACCTTTTGCGTCGGAAGCCGATGTTCTACCCCTGGACCACCTCGCCCCCTTCCTCGACGTAACCGTCGACCTAAGAAGCGATATATACAAACCCTATTAAAAAAACCAACAACAGCATCAACTACTTAAGCAAGCACAGCAACCACCCCCAGCCATAAAGAAGAACTTACCCAAGAGTATTAACTATCGCATAAACATTAACTCAAAGAATGAGAAGGTATTTAAACATGCCAGCATAGCATACAACGATGCGCTAAAAAGAAGCGGTTTTGACGAGCAATTGTGCTTTAGTGTTGATATAAGATCAAAAGATACAAACAAGCAACAAAGCAACAAAAGAAAGAGGAAAATAACTTAGTTAAACTCACCATTCAGCATGAATGTCTCAACCAACGTAGCAAGGGACTTTCTACACCTTATGGACAGGCACTTCCCCAATCCAACACACTACATAAAATTATTAACAGAAATACAGTAAAAGTCAGCTTACAGTTGCCTCCCCAACATAAAACAAACGATTATGAACCACAACAAGAACCTACTGGAAGAGTTTAACGCCCAAGAAAAAGCGGAGCGATGAACCAAAACGTTGCAACTGCAGAAACAAAACAAACTGCCCCCTGGGTGGAAACTGCCTTGTAAAATGTGTTGTTTACAAAGCCACAGTCACGGAAACAAAAACAAAACAAAAAACAACAAGAAAGAAACATAATATATAGGGCTAACTGAAAGTGAGTTCAAAACAAGGTATAACCTCCACAAATCTCATTAAATACACCACAGGATGTATGACACAAAACTAGGAACATATTTGGATCTCAAAAACAAAACACAGACCATGAAATACCTGGAAATTGTAAGACAAGTGAAGCCATACAGCCAGCCAAAAAATGTGCATCTGTGCTAAAGGAAAATAACAAGACTCAGAAAAAGGCCAACCCTAAACCAAAGAAAGGATATTTTTCCCACTGCACCCCCAGGAAACGTTTCCTGATGTCAAACAGAAAGAACAAGTCGCTTGAAGAGAGCAAGAGATCGAAACTCCGGAGACGCGACAGGTAATTAATTTTATTCTTATTATAGATAGATAGATAGATAGATAGATAGATAGATAGATAGATAGATAGATAACCAGCCATAAATAAGAACTTACCCAAGAGTATTAACTATCGCATAAACATTAACTCAAAGAATGAGGAGGTATTTAAACATGCCAGCATAATATACAACGATGCGCTAAAAAGAAACGATTTTGACGAGAAATTGTGCTTAAGTTCTGATCTAAAATCAAAAGATACAAACAAGCAAAAAAGCAACAAAAGAAAGAGGAAAATAACTTGGTTCAACTCAGCATTCAGCATGAACGTCTCAATCAAGGTCGCAAGGGGCTTTATAAACCTTATAGACAGGCACATCCCCAAATCCAAAAAACTACATAAAATTATTAACAGAAACACAGTAAAAGTCAGCTACAGTTGCCTCCCCAACATAAAACAAACAATTATGAACCACAACAAAAACCTACTAGAAGAGTTTAACACTAAGAAAAAAGCGGACGATGAACCAAAACGTTGCAAATGCAAAAACAAAACAAGCTGCCCCCTGAGTAGAAACTGTTTAGCAAAATGTGTTGTTTACAAAGCCACAGTCACGGAAACAAAAAAAAAACAACAAGAAAGAAACATATATAGGGCTAACTCAAAAGTGATTTCAAAACAATGTACAACCTCCACAAATCTTCATTTAAATTACACCACAGGATGCATGACACAAAACTAAGTGAACATATTTGGACTCTCAAAAACAACAACACAGACCATGAAATACACTGGGAAATTGTAAGACAAGTGAAGCCATACACGCCAGCCAAAAAAATTGTGCAATCTGTGCCTAGAGTAAAAATATCAAATGCTCAGAAAGACGCCAACCCTAAACGAAAGAAAGGAACTGTTTTCCCACTGCACCCACAGAAAACGTTTCCTGTTGTCAAACAGAAAGAACAACTCTCCTGAAGAGAGCAACAGCTTGAAACTCCGGAGACGCGACAGGTAATTAATTTTATTCTTATTATAGATAGATAGATAGATAGATAGATAGATAGACAGATAGATATGTAGGTAGGTAGGTAAGTAGGTAGGTAGGTTGGTAGGTAGGTAGGTAAGTAGGTAGGTAGGTAATTGGGGTTTCAACTTGTTTCGTTGAGAGGGCGCAGTTGTTGTTGTTCGTTTTTTAAGTTAGGACAAATTCATTAAAGTGCATTATATGCTTTATCGATTTGAACCAGTTGTCTCAATTCGCTTTCTCGGTCTACCAGAGTTAAAACGGTTAAAGTTGCTCAATTAACCCTTGCAGCCTTGCCATTGAAACACACAGGACGAGGCCGATTTGATTTTCACACAATGTGCACTTTTTCCGCGTGAACTTTCTGCATGAGCTCAGCTCAATGTTAAACCCCAGGCCAATGAAATCCTATTACTTGCTCAGGCGCGTTCTGCAGTTACGAGGATGTTGATGTTCTTGAGCTGGTTTAACGTCCAAGATCAGCACTACATAGACTATATTGCGGACGGGCTCCGAGATTGACGTCTGACAATTATATGTGCTGCCACTCACGAGACAGGGCGGGGATACCGTGACTCCTGTCTCAGCCGGTCGCGTTAAACTGACACCGATGCAACCAGTAAGGAGCGAAATCGCCAGGATTCGAACCCAGACCTTTTGCGTCGGAAGCCGATGTTCTACCCCAGGACCAATACGCCCCCCTTCAGTTGCGAGGAACGTCAGTGCTAAGGTTTGCTAATAGTCGTTATTGTTTTTTTCTTTTTTAAGCCTCCAACATCAACATTAAATAAACTATATTCTGGACTAAAGGTTTAAAGTTTGAATCCCGACAAGTGATCCCGTCTTTATATCGGAATTATAGGAAAATTATAGCATGGTAAACTTATCAAAGATCATCAAGTTGAAAAAGAAGCGGCGTTTTTTGTGTACATTGTAAATCTATGTCTTTATGCGTCTATGTCTGTCTGTCTGTATGTCTGTTTGTCTGTCTCTCTCCGCCTCTCTCTCAATCCCCCCCCC
>RQTK01000614.1:266445-278319 GCA_003991915.1 Elysia chlorotica | reverse complement strand
TCTGTCTCTTTCTTCGCCTGACTGTCTTCTTCTGTCTGTTTGTCTTTCTTGTTGTCTTTTTCTTCTCTCTCTCTCTCCCTCTCTCTCCCCATTATCCACACTTATTTCTACGTTTTAATACAAAACATTCACAAACTAATATCCTCCATTTGGATTCAACCAACATAACACATCATTGTTTTATAACATACTGAATTCTTTAATGTACTATGTTGTTGTTGTTGGGTTTTTTTGTCTTCATTTCTGGAACATTTTCAACCAGACCAATTTCTCAATTCTCAGCAGGTGTGGTGATAGAAGCCTCAGTGCGATAAAGGAAAGTCATTTTACAGATGGAAGCAACACTGATGCCAGAAACAACTGGCCAGAGAGCATTGAACTCAAAATAATGACCTGGCTGAGAAAATGGAGTCGGATTCTTTTGTTTGGTTTCATCGTGGATATAGTTTTATTTTGTTTATAATATGGTTGTCTATTGTTGTTGTTACTGTTGTTGTTGCTGTTGATGTTGTTGTTGTTGTTGTTGTTGTTGTTGTTGTTGTTGTTACTGTTGTTATTACTGTTGTTGTTTTTGTTGTTGTTCATGGTGTTACTATTGTTGTTGCTGTTATTACTGTTGTTGTTGGTGTTGGTGTTGTTGTTGTTGTTGTTACTGGCTGTTGTTGTTTTTGGAAAAAGTATTCTTAACGTTGGTGTAGTTGTAATCATGCTATTGTTGATGAAGTTGTGAGTGTTGTTTTGTTTTTGTTGCTTTTGCTCTGTTTTTTTTGTTTGCAAGTGTTGTTGTTCCTTGTTTTACATCATAAGTGTTTCAGTAGTTTAAACCATTACATTGATATCTAGGCTTACTTACGTTCAAAACGGAGTTTTTAATCTTTTGTTTTTGCTTTTTTTAACACTTTGAACCGTCCATTCATATTAAAACCTACTTTAAAGGTTTTCAAAATTTTAACTATCCCATAATTGTATTAAAGTGCCTAGTGATAACAATTTTGACGTTTATATAAGCTTAGAGCCCGAAGAATTATAAGTCTTTACTAAAAAAAATTTAAAAAAACCACCTCTTTTACTATAAAGTTATTTCTATTCTTCAAAATGCCATTGCACGTACTACCCACATACATGTATATATTTTACATTAGTCTACCCATCTTTTCTTTGTCTTTTATGTTGTTGAACTGGCGCCGTCAGACAAGGAACATAGGAGCACAGTATCCTTGCGATCTCATGACGATTACAGATAACATAATCAAGCCCGTAAAACCTTTTTTTTTATTATTCGCTGATTCGTTTCCGTAAGTTAAGGATAATAGATATTATTAAACTCCCACACATATCGTCCTCGTTTCCACTACAAGCGCGTATATCGCTGGGTCTCTTTATTTCACCCAATGGGCAGGACGGATGCCAAATTAGTCTGAGATCTCTGTCTAAACCTGTTAGGAGGCTAAACCCGCTGTAACTAATGGCTTGGATAAGCTCAACTCTTTGTTACCTGAAATGTGGCACTGTCCATGTTTTTTATACTTTGTTTAACTGGTGGAGGTTGGCAGCCGGGTGGAGTGCGACCTTGATTTATTCAATAAGTTTGAGAACCCTTAACTTTTATCTATTTACCTGATAAATACGACTACATCTAATACAAATATTACCACTACTACTGCTACTACTACTACTACTACTACTACTACTACTACTACTACTACTACTACTACTACTACTACTACTACTAACACCACCACTGCTTCTCCTACTACCTCTACTTCTTCTGCTGTTAGTGCTACTTTTACTGTTGGTTGACAGTGGGTTTAAAATAGTCCTATATCTATTTTTGGCTGAGTACCGGTACTCTCAAAGTGTATGTATCTCCCTTCTTTCTGTCTCTACTCTGTCTCCTTGGAGATGGAGAGATTTCGATGTCGACACGGGATTTGTAGTGCTAAGCCTTTAATAGCCCTTGTCTAGGCGCTTGGCTACTTGTTTTGGGACGCCTTAATAGGCATTGCCTAACTTAATCACTTTCCGAGTTCACAATAGCGGTCGATGGGGAGACAATTTTTATTCTGTTATCTTTTAGACACATTTTGTTTATGTTAGGGAAAGGGAGGCTACAACATAAATTAATATATTTTGTCAGGGTTTTTTTTATCAGATTCAAAAAATTGTGTGTGTGTGTGTGTGTTGTTGTTTTTTGTGTTTTTGTTGTTGATTTTTTTTCAATCGATTCAAATGGCAGTCTTTCATGGCAACAACTTACATCTTTTTTTTTTTAGCTAAGAAATGCAGCAGAATCGAATGAGGCAAAGACCTCTACATCATTCTGTCAAAGCTTAAAACATTGTGAATTCGAGAATAGAAGGTATGCTAAAGTGAGGCAAAGTGCTGTTGTTTCGTTTAGATTTGTTGTTGTTTGTTTGTTGTTGCTGTTGTTTGTTTGTTGTTTTGATTGTTTGTTTTTTGTTTGTTTTGTTTTTTTGTTTGTTTGTTGTTGTTTTTTTTGTTTTTTTTGTTTTTGTTTTGTTGTTTTTTTTTTTTTGTTTTTTTTTTTGGGGGGGGGGGGGGGAGTTGTTGTTGTTTGTTTGTTGTTGCTGTTGTTGTTGTTGTTGTTGTTGTTGTTTTTGTTTGATTTTTTTTGTTTGTTGTTTTTTTGTTTTTGTTTTTGTTGTTGTTTTTGGGGTTTTTTTGTTTTTTTTGAAAGTTGTTTTTTTTAAATAGTTTTGTTCTTTTTTTATTTATTTTGTTGATTTTTATGTTGTTGTTTTTGTTTGTTTGTTGTTTTCTTTTTTTTTTTTTTTTTTTTCTAGGTGGTTGAGTTGGTGCCATATTCTGTGACTATCCACTTGGATAGTATTCTGCTCTGGGGTCTTGGCCCTATACATGTATGATGTTATTTGTGGCATAACAAAACTATATTTTATTCTTTTTAAGGTGAGTTTGAGCAAGCTCTAAGAAGGAGATCATAATTTATTTGTCTTATTTTGTACGCTGCTGGTTGGATCGGCGACAGTATAATGTCACAGGCTGAGACAGAAGTCCAGGTATTCCTACTCTTTCTATGTGTGGCAGCACATAAAATTTTCAGACATTAGCCTTAGGATCCGTTCAAAAATGCCTATTTAGTGCTGACGTTGGAAGATAGGCAACTATCTTGGGTCAACTCAATTTTTATACATGAATAGAGAGAGCAGCAGTTGTAGTTGAGTTAGTTTAGCGTCTAACTTCAGCACTATATATAGTATATTGTGAACGGATTCCAGGACTGACATCTGACAATTTTATGTGCTGCTACACACGAGACAGTGCGGAGATACCATGTAGGCGGTGAAATCACCAAGGCTTCTGCCATGGACCTTCTGCTTCGGAAGCTGATGTTATACCTCACGACTACCGCGCCCCCCAGAGAGAAATAGAGAGAGAGAGAGAGAGAGGGAGAGAGAGAGAGAGAGAGAGAGGGATAATAACACGAGCCTGTCCTCAGTTTGTCCAACTACATGTAATACTGAATGAAACATTTGGATAAACATTAGTCAGTAAGTAAAAGGATATGTTAAATTATGATGGAAATCAAACAGAGAATGACTGATTTTCAACAGAAAAAAAGACTTACTGAAAAAAACACGCACAAAAATAAATTTACTGATAACTCTTCGCGTCGTTGAAAAACGAATTATGTCTAGCTGGTAAATAAAAAGAAGAAAAATAACTGTTATAGTGGTAGAACTTTTATTTCTCTCTCTCTCTCTCTCTCTCTCTCTCTCTCTCTCTCTCTCTCTCTCTCTCTATTAATTTCTTGTTTTTAATAGCTAAATAAATCGTAAACACATATTTGACCCCCAAAAAAAGAAAAAAATTAAACGGAGAAAAAAAAGTACAATTCAATAGTGTGGATGTGATAATCGAACATAACCGAAAATCAACATGCTTCAGAAAGACAGTCATTTTTGTATCAATTAGGCAATGTAGGCCTACAGACACATTATTATGCTGCCGACAAATAAGTGTGTGTCTATGATACAATTTAAAGACACATGTGTGTGTTGCCATCACATAAGAGTGTGTCAATAAAGTTATACAGGTTCATAACTATTACATTGGCACATAATTATGTTTAGACACATATACTGCCGACATTTAAGTGTGTGCCAATGAAGATATGTAGAGGCCCAAAACTATTAAATTGGCACCTAATTATACACAGACACATATACTGCACAAGAGTGTATCAATGAAGTTATATAGGCCAACATGCTCATAACTAATACAGAGGCACATAATTATGTAGAGAGACATTATGCTGATCCTTAAGTGTGTATCAATGAACTAATATACTTGCTCATTACTATTACAGCGGAAGATAATTATGTACCGACACATATGGTGCCGACAGTTAAGTGTGTATCAATGAAATTATAATTATAGGTTCATAACTATTATAGGGCACATAATTATGTCCAGGCACATAACTATGCTGCCAACACATAACTGTGTAGCAATAAAGTTATGTAGAGTCCCATAACTATTAAATTGGCACATAATAATTGTGTAAAGACACTTGCTCTTTGACCATGATAATTGTCAATAAAATATATGTATGCACAAAATCATGTAAGAGGCACATAGTTACAGAGACATGTACAGACACAATGGCTGTTTGGTCATGATAGTTATCAACAAAACTATAAGCATGCACATAATCATGCAAGTGGCACATACTTATCTACAGAAAAACTTGCTGTTTGGTCATGATAATAATATTATCATTAAAGCTATATGTGTACCATAATTATACAAATGGCACATACTCATGAAGAAAAACATATGCTGTTTGGACATGGTTATTATCAACAAAGCTTTATGCATGCAAACAATCATTTCAAGTGGTACATGCTTTTGTACAGACGCACTTGCTGTTTGGTCATGATAATAATATTGTCATTAAAGCTATATGTATGCCATAACCATGCAAGTGGTGGCACATAGTTACATAGATATGTACAGACACACTTGCTGTTTTGACATGATAATTAACAATAAAGCTATATGTACGCCATAATCATACATATGGCACCTACTTATGTACAAACACACAAACTGGCGGGGCAGTTGTTTAAGGCGCAGTTGTTCCTGCACCAGGTATTGTAACCAGGCAGGTTGGCGTAAACACCAGCACCTCTACAACCTGCAGGCTGTAGGGTCTCGTGTCGGTATTGCTGTACAACACACGAGCAGTGTGTGGCGGGACAGTAACCCCGCTGGCAGTTCAACTGGCACCAGTTGCCGAGGCCCGCTCTCACGCCCTGACAAACTATTCTGTCCCCATTCACAGAGACGCCAGAGGAACTTCCACCGAGTCCAGGTATTCCGATTCCACCTGAGGTACGTGTGTTCACTGGAACCTGTCCCGACCCGCCTGAGGTACCTGTGTTCAGAGAAGCCTGTCCCGATCCGCCTGAACTACCAGTATTTATAGGTACCTGTCCCGACCCGCTTGAACTACCAGTGTTCCCAGGAACCTGTCCAGACCCGCCTGAACTACCTGTGTTCACAGGAACCTGTTCCGAATCGCCGGAACTACCTGTGTTCACAGGAACCTGTTCCGATAACCCAATCCCACCAACATTCACAGAACCCTGTCCAGACAATCCAACTCCAGCCGGCGGTTGTGTCTCGGAGTCTCCACTGCTTGTCGAAGTCTGGGGAGATGTGGTGATGACGGCACCCTGCTCATCCGGAGGCGAAGAAGTCACGGTCTGGTCTGATGCCACAATCCGGATGTCCGAACAGCCGTAAAACTCCTCCTGGGGGCCGCATCCCAGACACCCCTGACTGGTACCCGGTTCAATGCCCCAGCTGTTACCTGCGTGTCAGGGAGGGATAGGATGAAGAATATATATACTTTTATATACATGAATACCTCGGTAAAGTCTGGTCTGTCACCTGCGTGCCAGGATGGGATATGATGAAGAATATGTATAACCATTATATACAGGAATACCTCGGTAAAGTCTGGTCCGTTACCTGCGTACGAGGGTGGGATAGGATGAAGAATATATATAGTTATATATATACAGGAAAAACTTGGTAAAGTCTGGTCTGGTACCTGTGTACGAGGGTGGGATAGGATGAAGAATATATATAATTGTTTAATTATATATACAGGAATACCTCGGTAATGTCTGGTCTGTTACCTGCGTGCCAGGGTGGGATATGATGAAGAATATGCATATATATACTTATAATACAGGAATACCTCGGTAAAGTATGGTCTGTTACCTGCGTATGAGGGTGGGATATGATGAAGAATATATATAATTATATATACAGGAATGCCGTGGTAAAGTGTGATCTGTTACCTTCGTACGAGGGTGGGATAGGATGGATAATATATATAACTATTATAACTATACAGGGATACCGCAGTAAAGTCTAGCTTGCGAAATGGAGGACAGAAAACGTGCTATCTCTAACACAGTAAAGCTACGGTCCACCTACGAACGTGGTATCCCCAACACAGTAAAGTGAAAATAGGTTAGAAGGGACAGCCATAGATCTAGCTTGAGACCAACAGATAAGACAAGTAGACAAAGATACAGTTTAGACTGATGACATGAAAGGGGGTCGAACCCGCACCTTCTACTCGGCACCAATTCACCTTGCCAAGGCGAAGACCAGTGTGCTTAACCACTCTGCCATACGAGCCACCAATCATCGTGCCATCTCTAACACAGTAAATCTACGGGCCACCTACCGGTGTGGTATTTCAACAAACAGTGTGGCATTACGACTAACATTGTGGGTTTTCTTTATCTAATAGTGCAGTATATCAGCTAAACGCGTGCTATCTCTAACACACTAAAGCTGCGGGTCACCTACCAGCGTGCTATCTCTAACACAGTAAAGCTACGGGCCACCTACCTGTGTGTTACCTCTAACACAGTAAAGCTACAGGCCACCTACGAGCGTGCTATCTCTAACACAGTAAAGCTACGGGCCACCTAGGAGCGTGCTATCTCTAACACAGTAAAGCTACGGACCACCTACACGCGTGCTATCTGAAGAATATATATACTTATATATACAGGAATACCTTGCTAAAGTCTGGTCTGTTACCTGCGTGCCATGGTGGGATAGGATGAAGAATATATATACTTATATATACAGGAATACCTCGGTAAAGTCTGGTCTGTTACCTGCGTACGAGGGTGGGATGGGATGAAGAATATATATAATTATATATACAGGAATGCCGTGGTAAAGTGTGATCTGTTACCTTCGTACGAGGGTGGGATAGGATGGATAATATATATAACTATTATAACTATACAGGGATACCGCAGTAAAGTCTAGCTTGCGAAATGGAGGACAGAGAACGTGCTATCTCTAACACAGTAAAGCTACGGTCCACCTACGAACGTGGTATCCCCAACACAGTAAAGTGAAAATAGGTTAGAAGGGACAGCCACAAACCTAGATCTAGCTTGAGACCAACAGATTAGACAAGTAGACAAAAAGACACATTTTTAGA
The DNA here is from genome assembly GCA_003991915.1 of Elysia chlorotica. NCBI lineage: Eukaryota > Metazoa > Mollusca > Gastropoda > Plakobranchidae > Elysia > Elysia chlorotica. The sequence continues at coordinate 270,794 of RQTK01000614.1, read as the reverse complement.
CAAATGACATGGACGGGGATCGAACCCGCACCTTCTACTCGGCACCAATTCACCTTGCCAAGGCGAAGACCAGTGTGCTTAACCACTCTGCCATACGGGCCACCAATCATCGTGCTATCCCTAACACAGTAAAACTACGGGCCACCTACCGGTGTGGTATTTCAACAAACAGTGTGACATTACGACTAACATTGTGGGTTTTCTTTATCTAATAGTGCAGTATATCAGCTAAACGCGTGCTATCTCTAACACAGTAAAGCTACAGTGTGACGTTACGACTAACCTCGCGGGTTCTCTTAATCTAACAGTGTAGTATATCAGCTAAAAGCGTGATATCTCCAACACAGTAAAGCTACGGGCCACCTACCTGTGTGGTATCTCTAAAGCTACGGGCCACCTACCTGTGTGGTATCTCCACTGGAGCACACACTGCGAGCACACCACCCCAGCCGGCAGAGTGAGGCCTACTGTGATGGCGGAGCTGCCCATCTGCGAGGTGATGGCGAAGCGGGTGCCAGTACCACCCGTCAAGGTCAGAGGATGCTGGTCCAAGCATGCCTGGGTGGCCTTCACGCTTGGATTGTTCACGGGGCACAGTTTGAACTCGAAGAAACCTTTGGAGGGTTTACAGTAAAATGAATACAGAATATAGAGAAAAGCTATTACGACCAACGAGAAATTTGGTACCATTGCGTCACTTTTGGAGGGTTTACAGTAAAGAGAATAAAGAATTGTAGAGAAACGTTATTAAAAGCCAATGAGAAATTAGTACCATTGCGTCACCTTTGGAGGGTTTACAGTATGGACAGGGTCGTAAAGAGAATACATTAATATCGAGAAAGGTTACTACATCCAACGAGAAATTTGGTACCATTGCGTCACCTTTGGAGGGTTTACAGTATGGATAGGGTCGTGAAGAGAAAACAGAATATAGAGAAACGTTACTAAAACCCAATGAGAAATTTGGTACCATTGCGTCACCTTTGGAGGGTTTACAGTATGGACAGGGTCGTAAAGAGAATACAGATTAATATGGAGAAAGGTTACTAAAACCCAACGAGAAATTTAGTACCATTGCGTCACCTTTGGAGGGTTTACAGTATGGACAGGGTCGTGAAGAGAATATGGGATAATTATAGAGAAACGTTACTAAAAGTCAATGAAAAATTTGGTACCACTGCGTCACCTTTGGAGGGTTTACAGTATGGACAGGTCGTAAAGAGAATACATAATAATATCGAGAAAGGTTACTAACAATCCAACAAGAACTTTGGTACCATTGCATCACTTTTGGAGGGTTTACAGTATAGACAGGGTCGTAAAGAGAATATAAATATCGGGAAACGTTACTAAAAACCAACGAGAAATTTAGTACCATTGCGTTACCTTTGGAGTGTTTACAGTATGGACAGGGTCGTGAAGAGAATATAGAATATAGAGAAATGACAAGGTCGTAAAGAGAATACATAATAATATGGAGAACGGTTGCTAAAACCCAACTAAAAATTTAGTACCATTCCTTCAAGACATATAAAATCATAGTGTGGGGTTTATACACATGTACGGATATTATAATTAGTAATAATCTCTTTATTAGAAAAATGTACGCTGTATAAAAATAGCACAGTATATAAACATTTTATCATACAAAATAAAATAGTAATTGTGAGTGATAAAGACGATGAAAGTAACAACGATAATAATGGTTAACGATGAATAATAATAATGACAATACTTAAACAATATTCTAAAATGTGCATAACAGTTACGATTTTAAAATTATGAAAAAAATAACCAGATGACCACCAACCATAGATGTATACATGCTATTATAGGAATATGTACCACCAACCATAGATGTATACACACTATTATAGAAATCTGTGTGCCACCAACCTAAGTGGTTCGCTGTTAAGTTCACGGTGACAGTCATGGCCTGGCCCTCACGAAATTCCTTGGAGATTTGGCCAGTGGCGAATGTCCCGCCCGCCTCATTCTCTCTGATTCCATCCCAGGGGTCTCCACACACGCCGCACCGGTACCCGTTGTTGATCTGGCGCTGTGTGGTAAAACAGGGGTAGTGTTAAGTCAGAATTGTATAGACTATACTGTGGAAGAGTCTCAAGATTAATGTCTGACAAATCATATTTCGATCATGTTCATTTAAAGTTTATTATCATTGTGGTGAACTTGTTGATCTGACGCTATTTGGTAAGACAAGAATAGAGTTAAGTCAGAATTATATAGACTGTATTGTGGATGAGCCTCAGGACTAATGTCTGACAATTTTTTACTAATTATATTTTGGTGATGTTTACTTAAAGTCTATTTCTGATCACTGTGGAGGTATTATTGATTTGGCGCTGTGTGGTAAGACAGGAGTAAAGTCAGAATTATATATATACTGTATTGTGGACGAGTCCCAAGATTAATGTCTGAGAAATGTTGATAAATTATATTTCTGAGCACTGTGGAGGTATTGTTGGTTCGACGCTGTGTGATAAGACAAGAGTAGAGTTGATTTGGACCACTATTATAGACTATATTGTGGAAGAGACCCAAGATTAATGTCTGAAAATTTGTGATAAATCATAATATTTCGTGTTTCATGTTCATTTAAAGTCTATTTATAATCACTGTGGAGGTATTGTTGGTCTGACGCTGTCTGGTAAGACAGGAGTAGAGTTGAGTTGAGTAAGTAAAACGTCGGCACTATAATCATATAGGCTATATTGTGGATGAGCCCTAAGACTAATGTCTGACAATATTTGACAAAGCATAATTTGGTCGTGTTAACTTAAAATCTATTTCTCATCACTGCGGAGAAATTGTTGTTCTGACGTTGTGAGGTAAGACATGAGTTGAGTTGAGTTAGTTCAAGATCAGAATTGTATAGGCTATATTGTGAAAGAACCCCAAGTTTTAAAAAAGTCTGACAATTTTCGGCAAATCATATTTCGGTTGTGTTCACTTAGTCTTCTTTTCGCCACCTAACTATAATTATTCTAGTAGTCTGCCTCTTCTAAATCTAATTTTCACTGGTATTCGTTGTTGGTCTGACGCTGTGTGTTAAGACAGGATTAGAGCTGAGTTGAGTTAGTCCAAAGTTAGCACTATATATGCTATATTGTGGAAGAGCCCCAAGATGAACGTCTGACAATTTTTTGAGATAACTTTGGTCACCACGCGTAACTTTTTCTTAAGTGTTCTTCTTTTCTTTGTATGCGAGAGGAAATCTCCGAAAGTTCAAAAAGTAAGTCCCCAAGGCCCAAGAAGCATCTAAAATAGCGGTGCATTCCAAGACCAATAAAGTTTGGACATTTTTTGTAGACGGACCATAGCACTTGTAGTTGAGTTGGTTTAACTTCCAAAATCAGCACTATATAGACTATTGTAAACGGGACCCAACTGCTTTATACTGAAACCGATCCAACCAGTAAGAGGGGGGGGGGGCGAAGGGGGCGGAAAACAAATTTGCCATTCGTGGGTTTCGACCTAGAGATTTCCCGATTGGGTGAACAGCGCTCTACCACTTGCGCTTCTAGACTTGTAAAACAAATAACTCAAAGAAGGCTCTTTGATTTGTGTAAAATAGACTCGCTAGTATGGAAGTCCATGGCTATACGAAATGACTCACATAAAGCAAAAATATAAGAAACGGATGAAGTTGTTAACTATTATAACATGATGTCTTTGTTAATTTTTATAACAAGATGTAGTTGTTTACTATTATAACACAATGTCTTTGTTAACTGTTATAACACGATGTAGTTGTTAACTATTATAAGACGATGTAGTTGTTAACTATTATAACACAGTGGCGTTGTTAACTATTATAACACAATGTAGTAACTGTTGTTAACTATTATAACAAGATGTCGTTGTTAACTATTATAACAAGATGTCGTTGTTAACTTTTATAACACGATGTAGTTGTTAACTATTATAACACGATGTAGTTGTTAACTATTATAACACGATGTCGTTGTTAACTATTATAACACGATGTATTTGTTAACTATTATAACACGATGTGATTGTTAACTATAACACGATGTAATTGTTAACTATTATAACACTATGTCGTTGTTAACTATTATAACACGATGTACATGTTAACTATTATGACACGATGTAGTTGTTAACTATTATAACACCATGTAGTTGTTAACTATTATAACACGATGTAGTTGTTAACTATACTAACAGGAATGTAGTGGAACGTTGTATGAATGTTTTGATCACTTGACCTTGTGCGAAGTTCATTAAATTCAGGTTGACGAAGTGCTTTCTCATCACCGTCATCATTATGGCACTGAACTTCAACAAGGTTTAGACCATGAGCAAAT
>RQTK01000614.1:116768-249374 GCA_003991915.1 Elysia chlorotica | reverse complement strand
ATCACAGTCATTTATTTCGTAAATTTTATAGAAAATTGCCATCACAGTCATTTATTCCGTAAATTTTATGGAAAATTGGCATCACAGTCATTTATTCCGTAAATTTTACGGAAAATTGTCATCACAATTATTTATTCCGTAAATTTTACGGAAAATTACCATTCCGTAAATTTTATAAAAATTGGCATCACAGTCATCTATTCCGTAAATTTTATGGAAAATTGGCATCACAGTCATTTATTCCCTAACACAGACATTACTTTCAAGCAATCTATCAAGTGTTAACCTTTCTACCTGCATCAAATTCTGTTGCCTCGTACTGTGGCCTGTTCCCTTTCACCTCATCTTTGGGTGCTTGGGCTGCCATTCCCGTCACAGCTTGCAGAAGGTTGAGACGAGGGGGGCAGGCCTGGTGAGGACAGGAAAATGCTGTTAAAAGTTGCAAGGATCAAGAGGGTGAAAATTAGAATAAGAATAAGAAATGGGAGGAAGAGATAAAGTCTGCACACAAGGAATAGGCCCTAAGTATTGCAATTTGAAAACGTTAAGAAGTAAACCCACTGTTCTAGGTTTGCCGTTGTGCCCAAGCAGTAGTAGTAGTTGAGTTGGTTTAACGTCCAACATAGGCACTATATAGACTATATTGTGGACGGGCCCCAAGACTGACGTCTGACAATTTTATGTGCTGCCACACACGAGACCATGACTCCTGTCTCAGCCGATCACATTAAACTGACACCGACCCAACCAGTAGGAAGCGAAATCGCCAGGGCTCGAACCACGAACCTTTTGCGTCGGAAGCCGATGTTCTACCCCAGCCCCCCCCCCCCCCCCCGTGCCCAAGCAGAGCATACTCACTGTCTTAGGTTTACGCCTGTGCCCAACCAGAGCATACTCACTGTCTTAGGTTTACGCCTGTGCCCAACCAGAGCATACTCACTGTCTTAGGTTTACGCCTGTGCCCAACCAGAGCATACTCACTGTCTTAGGTTTACGCCTGTGCTCAACCAGAGCATACTCACTGTCTTAGGTTTACGCCTGTGCTCAACCAGAGCATACTCACTGCCTTAGGTTTACGCCTGTGCCCAACCAGAGCATACTCACTGTCTTAGGTTTACGCCTGTGCCCAACCAGAGCATACTCACTGTCTTAGGTTTACGCCTGTGCTCAAGCATACTCACTGTCTTAGGTTTACGCCTGTGCCCAACCAGAGCATACTCACTGTCTTAGGTTTACGCCTGTGCCCAACCAGAGCATACTCACTGTCTTAGGTTTACGCCTGTGCCCAACCAGAGCATACTCACTGTCTTAGGTTTACGCCTGTGCCCAACCAGAGCATACTCACTGTCTTAGGTTTACGCCTGTGCCCAGGTGGGGCATCTACCGACTGCACCCTGCGGACATCCAGGGCTTTGAGGCGAGCGGTCGAGTTACTGCGCTGGCGCTCCAGGAGTTGACTGAGCTCGGGTGAAGATGCGGGCGACAGACGGCGAAGCTTGGGCTGGTGTATGACAGTATAGGTTGTGCTGTCGATGCCCTGTTGAAAAAGGAAAAGATCAGCGTTACAGGGATTATGATTTCCATGGGGAAATTATCACTCGAGATGTATAATGTTCTATTTCAATTCTTAAATACTCTAAATTTTTAGTACATCAAAATTGAGATAGATCACTTGACAGTATAGGTTGTGCTGTCAATGCCCTGTTGAAAAAGGAAAAGATCAGGTCGCAGGGTTTATGATTTCCACAAGGAAATTGTCACTTCATTTCTTAAATACTCTAAATCTTTAGTATATCAATGCCCTGTTGAAAAAGGAAAGATCAGGTTACAGGGATTATGATTTCCACGAGGAAATTGTCACTTGAGTTGTATAATGTCCTATTTCATTTCTTAAATACTCTAAATCTTTATTATATCAATGCCCTGCTGAAAAAGGAAAGATCAGGTTACATGGATTATTATTTCCGAAGCTTTGGCGGATGTATGACCGTGTAGGTTGTGCTATCAATGCCCTGTTGAAAAAGGTAAAGATCAGCGTCACAGGGATTATCATTTCCACGAGGAAATTGTCACTTCATTTCTTAAATGCACTATATCTTTAGTATATCAATGCCCTGTTGAAAAAGGAAAGATCAGGTTACAGGAATTATGATTTTCACAAGGAAATTGTCACTTGAGTTGCATAATGTCCTATTTCATTTCTTAAATACTCAACATCTTTAGTACGTAAAAAATTAGATCATTTAGTTGAAAGATAATTATGATCTCTTTTTAAATTTTAAAAGAGTTTCAGAGATCTCTGTAGTAATGTTTTAAGATTTTTTTTCTCAAAATGTTTACCCATTAGTCTTTACAAAGTAGATTTTCTTTTGTGTTCTTTTATTCCCTTTAGAGCAAAATTCCTAACAACTATTTATAAAAATGGCTATGATAAACTGATGATTGCATTAGAGCTTAGGTTGAGAATATCACATTAAAAAAACTATTAAAAATCTTCAGAAAAACATACATTTTACTTTTAGCTTGTTTCAGCTTCATGTTTGTTTGTTGTTAAATGAAAATGTATAGCTTTTGATTTCTAGATAACATGATACAAAAATGTTGTCACTATCTAAATCTTCTTGGATTATTTTTCCACAGCAGTAAATGAGTGAGAAAACTGCTCCACGTTGAAATTCAATCATTCTTCATCCCTACAGCTTTTTAAGAGACAAGGGACGCGGTGGCACTGGGGTAGAACATTGGCTTCCGGCGCTAAAGGTCCATGGTTATAACCCTGGCAATTTCGTTCCCTACTGCTTGGGTCAGTGTCAGTTTACTGTGACCAGCTGAGACAAGAGTCATGGTGTCCCTGCCCTGTCTCGCATCTGGCAGCACATAAAATTGTCAAACGTCAGTCTTGGGGCTCGTCCACAATAAAGCCTTTATAGTGTTGGTGTTGGACGTTAAACCCACTCAATTCAACTCAACTCAACTCTGCTCCGACGCAAAAGGTCCGTGGTTCGAGCCCTGCCCATTTCGCTCCCTACTTCTTGGGCCAGTGTCAGTTTACTGTGACCGGCTGAGACAGGAGTCATGGTATCTCTGTCCTGCCAGACATCAGTCTTGGGGCTCGTCCACAATATAGCCTATATAGTGCTGATGTTGGACGTTAAACCCACTCAACTCTTTCAGTGACAGAAACAAACCTTGTGTGCCCAATGGTGTGACCCCTCGTCATCAGATTTTCGCCAGTCTCGACCTGGTTTAGCCAGATTTCCCTCACACCCAGGCGAGAGACCTGCTTGTCTTTTCCTCCCACTCAACAAAGCATCTTCCTCTCCAGTCTGTTTCGGTGCGTCAGACTCCACAGGCTCTTCTCTACTCATTTTTGCATATTCCTGGTGAATTTGAAGCAAAGGAGAGAACATGAGACTTATATAGTTATTCTTCTAACGAGACCAGCTGTAGTACAGTATATATACAGTATATTAGAATAATGAGAGGTTTGAAAATCCACATTCCTCTCTATATTTCTCTCTTCACACATTCTCATATTTGTGTTGAAAACTAGTTGTTTTTTTTTTTTCATATAAAATTTCTTGCAGAATTAAGAAAGAGACAGACAGACAGACAGACTGTATTGAACAGATGTTCTCTATTCATGTTTGCGTATACCGGTAAATTCAAAGCAAAGTAGAGAACATGATACTTATATATTTATTCTTCTAACCACTGCAGCTGTAGTACAGTGTAATGCCCATTTATAATGACACATCTAATAAATAGAACTCTTGGATTATTGAAAATGTTTTTCAAAGTCCACATTTCTCTCTTCACACATTCTCATATTTGTGTTGAAAACTAGTTGGGTTTTTTTTTCATATCAAATTTCTTGCAGAATGATAGGAGAGAGAGACAGACAGACAAGCTAAATTGAACAGATGTTCTCGGTTTTGTGTGTCTTAGCACAGGTGTATGTATATAAAGAGAGAGAGAGAGAGAGAGAGAGAGAGAGAGACAGAATGATAGGAGAGAGAGAGAGAGAGAGAGAGAGAGAGAGAGAGAGAGAGAGAGAGAGAGAGACAGACAGACAGACAGAACGACAGACAGACAGACAGACTGAATTGAACAGATGTTCTCTATTCATGTTTGCATATTCCTGGTAAATTTAAAGCAAAGGAGAGAACATGAAACTTATATAGTTATTCTTCTAAGCAAAGCAGCTGTAGTACAGTATGCTCCCCATTTATAACGACACATTTAATAAATAGAACTCTTGGAATAAGGAAAATGTTTATCAAAGTCCACATTTTTCTTAATATTTCTCTCTTCACACATTCTCATATTTGTGTAGAAAACTTTTTTTTTTCATATCAAATTTCTTGCCGAATGATAGGAGAGAGAGATAGACAGACAGACAGACAGACTGAATTGAACAGATGTTCTCTATTCATGTTTGCGTATTCCTGGTGAATTCAAAGCAAAGAAGACAACATGATACTTATATACCTATTCTTCTAACCACAGCAGCTGTTGTACAGTATGCTCCACATTTAGAACGACACATCTAAGCCTCCTTTGCGCATATTGTTTACAAGGGTAAGTACAACGTCGAGGTAGCTTACATTCGTCGAAAACCTTCTTATTCTTAAATATTAAGAAGAGTCGTAAGCTTACTACAACGTTGTACATTCAGCCAAAATTCGTACAAAAAATTCAATACAAACATCTCTGTAGAACATAATGACTCTTAGAATAATGAGAGTATGGAAAATCCACATTTCTCTCTCTATTGATACCCTATAATTTATTTTAAAAATAACGAGAACCCAAATCAGTTAACTCTGCTATTAACAAGAACTTCAAGAGCAGATGAGCTCTGAAGCTGTTTTAAAATTAATAAATCTTATAAAGTATAAGGAACATTTCGTGATTCCAAAGGTGAAGCCAAGTTACTACCACCCAACACCTTTCCACAAGTTCCAGTCCACAAGTTCGGAGGATTTTTTTTAACAGGACGTACATGGATATAAAGAGAACAGCAGGAGCAGCCTTGGGTTTAATTTTTTTTAACAGAGACAGAGACAGAGAGGGACAGACAATAATAGAGAGAGACAGAGAGACAGAGAGGACGGGGAGAGAAGAGGCGTAGAGAGAGAGAGAGAGAGAGAGAGAGAGAGAGAGAGAGAGAGAGAGAGAGGGAGGGGGAGAGACAGACAGACAGACAGACAGACAGACAGAGACAGAGCGACTGAGAGACACAGACAGAGGCAGAGACACAGACAGACAGAGACCAATTCTCTTTCCACAAAAGTTTAAAAACACATACTTCAAAAGCAGGGGACTGCAACAGTTGTTCAGCAGACAAACGCCTGCCTGGATCTGACACCAGCAAGTTCTGCACAGCTTCACACAGACGCGGGTCGCAGTGGCTGACAACAGAACGAGATGGGTTGGTTTAACGTCCAACAGCAGCAGTATATAGCCTATATTGTAACAGTACAAGAGTACCAGACATTTCAACCAATCAGCACTGTCTAATAATAATAACTGTCTATACTGTTTTGTTATGCTGCATATACGGACCATGTGACTTTAAAGGAATAATAAAGTTATATCTCATATTATCTTGTCGTCTTATTGGCATTTTTTTTTCTTAAGTGAATGAGGTGGGTTTTTTTCCGGCAAGTCAGCTCGGTAATGGCTATATTGTATATTTTGCCCATGATGTTCTAAGACAGTTAATACAGTATACTAGTAGCAGTGGTGACTCCTTTATCTCTCTGAGTTGTAAAATAAAAATTGTTCATAAAAATGGTGTTTAAAAGTAATGGGTATATAAAGTGGTTTAAAAGATCCATGTGTAAGCTGGGTTGTGTTATAATTGACTATATTGGTAAAGAACTAAGCTAGGTTCTGTTAAAAAATAAGGTATGGACAAGATTTTCAAAAATTTCAGTCAACGTTGCATAAAATTTAACAATATATTTAGCAACGACAGTAATGATTCAATAATAGTATTAATAGAAATAATAAAGGAATTTCAATATTAATAATAATAATAATAATAATAATAATAATAATAATGCTAGTTTTAACTGCGACCATTGAAATCAGCACTTTGAAATATGTAGGAAACAATGTAATTTTTCACATGCTGTCGTGGTGGGACTACCGATTGGATTTTGGGTACCTAAAATCAGTAAATTTCACTTTTTGAGCAAATTTGCTCACCCAGTATGCACCTAGCAAGCATTACTCAGTCGTCAAGCATATGGCCTTCTGATGGTCTTTTTTCCCCCCACATTTTATTTTAAAGAAAATTGATGAACAATATATTTAGCAAGAGAAGACTGTGTTGACGTGCAGTAAATAATAATAATAATAATAATAATGAAGATCATTTATATAGCGCTTCTTCCAAGAACATGGCTCGGAGCATGATTAACACAATAATTTAAACAGCAGCAGAAGACACCCTTAGCCGACCTGTTACCAGATACAACTGTAAGAGCGACATGTGGTCAGCTGGGTGTGTGCTATATGAGTTGTGCTGTTTGCGAGTCCCCTTCACTGCCCCGAACCTCCCGAGCCTCACAGCAAAGATCACATCCGGGGTGTATGACCCATTGCCATGGTAACTAAAGTGCTGATTTCAATGGTCGCAGTTAAAACTAGCTAACGTGAATAACAAAGAAAATCACTCTCAGAACCCGCCCCTCCCCTTTATTGGGATAAACCAAAATATCCATTAAACAAATTGAACCCAGCAGAAATCGTCACAAATAGGCAAATTAGAATAAGACTCAGCTAGTTCATGCCAATTCGACTGCCTAAAAATATTTTAGCTGTTCAATACAAACCATCTTGATCCTTTTTTAAAATTCAAATAAAAACTAGTAGTGAAGTTTCTAGAAAAGATGTCAGAGAAAAGGATACGGTTGCTGTAGACAAATTTCTGGACTCAGATAAAAAGGCGTTCCAATCATCGTAATGGCCACATCTGATTCACATTGCAGAATTTTGCAAATCCCAAAGTCTCCCAGTTTCAAAACGTATTTCTTATCTACAAAAAGATTATGTGGCTTGATGTCTGTTCAAGAGAGAGAGAGAGAGAGTGTGTATCCATTAACATCTATAGTGGAAACCGCAGGTATTCTTTAACACCACAAAAGAAAAAAAAGAAAAAAAAAAAAAAAGGATTCTGGATTTGCTTTTCCAGTGCCGTTATATTTTAAGTATTATCCTTATCTTAAGAAAAAAAAAAAAAAAAAAACTCTTGCAGCTATAAAACCATTTATGTCTAAACACTATATTGTCTGCTTAATTATGTGGGCCGTAAATTACAACAAACTTCAATGATTTAACAATTTACCTGGTGACAGAAAAAGATGCTCACACAAAAGTTTTTTTTATAGTTATACTGTTCTTTAAAATCAGCTAAATTCTGTGTGTGCTTACAACAGGCTCCATAAACTCCATAACATTTAATTCAAAGAAAAAGTCAGTGAATACCCTATATTATTTTGCATGTGCAATTTGTCATTTGAATGTTGCAATGAGTATCAGAAGTCTTCTGAGAAAACCTTAAAATGGAAACTTTCAATCCAGAGGACTCACCCCTGTGTAATATTCCTCTTGTGTGGATGTATGCTAATGCTGAGAGCAGCTGGCTGAACCACTTCAAGATAATCTGAAATAGAAACATTAATGCATAAAGATAATCTTAAATAGAAAGATTAATGCATAAAGATAATCTAAAATAGAAACATTAATCATTAATGCATAAATGTTATAATTGCATTACAATATTTACATGTATCTGATTAGGTATGCATAAAACAGAATATTATGCATTCAAGCTTATCAAGAGCAATGCTTTTAAAGTCAGAAATTATATTGTGAACTAAAAAAAATCTATTTCAAATAGCTAAAATCAGCTCTATTAAGCTTATAATATTGTTTTGATATAGTGCCCGCACGTACCTGACAAGTTTCAAGTCATTTGATAAAGAACTGTAGGAAATTATAGACTTCAAAATTTAATGATTTTAGGTACCCAAAATCCAATAACGATAGCCTCACAATGACAACCATGCGACGAAATTTCAAAAATTATATTGTTTCCTACATTTTTCAAGGTGCTGATTTCAATGGCTGCAGTTAAAACTCGCTGAAGTGCATAACAAAGAAAATCACTCTCAGGACCCGCTCCTCCCTTTAATTGGGATACACCAAAATATCCATTAAACAAATTGAACCCAGCAGATTTGCCACAAAATAATAGACAAATTAGAATAAGACTCAGCTCGTGACAATTTGATTGCTTAACCATTTAAACTGCTCAATACAAACCATTTTGATCCTTTTTCAAATTCAAATAAAAACCAGTAGTGATGCCCCTAGAAAAGATGTCGGAGAAAAGGATACGGTTGCTGTAGACAAATTTCTGGACTCAGATAAAATGGTGTCCCAATCATCGTTATGGCCACATCAGATTCACATTGTAGAATTTTGCAAATCCCAAAGTCGCCCAGTTTCAAAGTGTATTTCCCATCTACAAAAAGATTCTGTGGCTTGATATCTGTTCAAGAGAGAGAGAGAGTGAGAGTGTATCCATTAACATCTAGAGTTGAAGCTGCATGTATTCTTTAACACCACAAAAGTAAAGAGAAAAAAAATCAAGTATTCTGGATTTACTTTTCCAGTGCCGTTACATGGTAAGTAATATCTTTACCTTTAAAAATAAAATTAAAATTTTTTTAAAAATTTTTCAACAATAAACAAAACCATTAATGTCTAAAGACTATATTCTCTGTATATTTATGCAGGCAGTAAATTGCAATAAACTTCAATGGTTTAACAATTTACTTGATGACAGAAAAAGATGCTCACACAACAAATTTGTATATAATTTATACTGTTCTCAAATGTCAGTTACGGTGTGTGAGCTTACAACAAATGCTCCATATAAACTACATAAAGTTAATTCAAAGAAAAAGTCTGTGAATACCCTATTTTAATTTGCATACATGTGCAGTTTGCCATTTGAATTTCGCAATGAATATATATATCACAAATTGTCTTAGAGCACCTTAAAATGGAAACTTTTATTCCAGAGGACTCACCCCTGTGTAATATTCCTCTTTTGTGGATGTATGCTAATGCCGAGAGCAGCTGGCTAAACCATTTCATGATAATCTAAAATAGAAACATGAGCGCGTAAAGATAATCTAAAATAGAAACATTAATGCATAAAGATCATCTAAAATAGAAACTGATGTGTAAAGATAATCTAAAATAAAAACTGATATGTAAAGATAATCTAAAATAGAAATATTAATGCATAAAGATAATCTAAAATAGAAACAATAATGCATAGAGATAATCTAAAATAGAAACAGTAAAGCATAAAGATAATCTTAAATAGAAACACTAATGCATAAAGATAATCTAAAATAATAACATTAAAATGCATAAAGATAATCTAAAAAAGAAAAATTCATATTCTTAAAGATAATCTAAAATAGAAATATTATGCATAGATGTTATACATATGCATTATCTGATTAGGTCTTCATAAAACGGAATATTATGCATTCAGGCTTATCAAAAGCAAAACTAAAAGGCAGAAATTATTGTTAACTAAAATAATACTATTCTATAAAATCTTTACAAGTAGTCTTATCTATTGGTTGTGTTTTTGATAACTATTAGTATTATCATTATTATTATATTAATTATTATTATATTAATTGTGTCTACGGTAAACTTACTTCATTGGGAAAGTATAAACCCCTTCTTTCTGTGATGTGCTTGTGTAGATCACCTGAGAGAGACAAATATATTAGTATAATAAACAATCAAAAAGATGAATAATAATTGTAATACTAGATCCTATCTCTGGAATACTGGCTAGAAAAATACTTTTTAAAGCATCTTAAAAAATGATAATTCTGAACTACAGTGGAAACCTCATAATTTGAATTGCTTCGGATTTGATCTAAATCTAGAGATTCTACACTATATATAATTTACATAGGACTAAATCCAAGGACCCTTGTTTCAATTAAAGAAGCTTTTGTAATCCATATTTAACCTACTTAGTAGCACACCACACTGTGTAGGTCCCCTATTCCCAGCAGTGTACTTTATCATTTAAGCCGTCACTGTGTCTACCATTAGATTTGTGGTGGACGACAAGTGTGGCCGGACCTGGGTGGGATTTTGCTATTTGTTGTTTGGAGGCGGCTCGCTGGTTGCAGGGAAGTCGGGAACACTGACTCAGCCAGCGGAGTCTCTTTCAGCATTTGCTGGGTGCCTTTTGCTGGTCCCATGGGTTTGGGACAGAAAAGGTATGCTGCTTTACTCTCTTTTTCATTCTTTTGATAGAAGGGGGAGGAGTGTGCTGGACGACAGGTAGGGACCTATTCATGATTAGTTGGGTGTGCATTGAATGTCTGACATCCTTTGTAACATATCAGGGCCCCCAAGGGTTGGTGCAGGCCTGTCGTCTAGCATTGGGCGAAAACACCACAGATCTAATCTGCCCCAAGTTTTCACATTATATAAGCTTATTGGCTCTAGAGCTAAATCTAGGATTAGATCTACCTTGAGACGCATAGTCCATCACAATAGACAACACCATAGTTTTCTTGTCAGCAAAAGCCTCATAATATTTGACAATATTATCGTGCTGGCATCGTGCTAGAGCTTCTACTTCTAACAAAGCTTGCTCCACATCTTTCTCGGATAGATGCAACAATTTTACTTCCTTTATAACCTTTTTAATTGATAACACGCTGTCATAAACAACCCAGGCACTCCCAAAGCTTCCAGATCCCAACAAAAGTAGTTTTGTGTACAACGGCGCCATGACACTTTGGTAACTCTGGAAAAGGTTAGATTCCAAGCCCGTTGTGAGATTGTGGTTCCGAATATAATTATACAGTCCTATTACAGGGCTTTTTTATATTATCATTCTTCATTCTGACTTTCTTCATTCTGTGTAACCAAAACAAAAACAATCAGTAGCTGTGATTTATCCATTAAGAGGTATAAAACCTGTTGAATATGAAAAATTGGTTTTTTACTTGTATTTTTGTAGCGATGTTTTACAACATTGTTGCGTTGTATATTAGAACTAGGGTACAGTGGGTAGAGACAACCCCTTTTGTGTTTGGCAGTAGCACACTTTTTTCTTGGGGCTTGATGGATGAGCAAATATGGTCACCGCCGATCTCTATATTCTATCACGATTTCGCTCCAATAGCTAGGCTCCAGGATCTCTCTTCTCAGTTAGCGTGTTGGTAGTGTTTGATAGATAGATAGATAGATAGATAGATAGATAGATAGATAGATAGATAGATAGATAGATAGATAGATACTCGTAGATAGATAGATAGATAGATAGATAGATAGAGTTTGCCTTGGGGTGGTTTCGATAGTTAATGTTTAGCAACCTACACATACTCATTAAAAATTCCATATCTAATCGACAGTTCCAAGTAGAGTTTGGATCCTTTCTGTCTGTTTCAACAGGAGCGGGAAGTTTCGCAGTGCAGCGTTTCATTGTTGTTGTTTTGACCGAGTCTTTTAAAAAACAATGCAAACTGTGTGCTGTATGTAGACGATTTTTGCTCTCTGCTAAAAAGCCTCTTCAATTCCAACCATATAGCGACAACCCCAACTGCAGCTCACCGCTCTTCAGAAATGGGCAGACACAAACGGCTTCATATTCTTACGATAATTCATACGAATACAACAAATAGACCGTTGTTCTGCTTTGTTTGAGGGTTTTTTTTATTTTTTTTTATTTTATTTTCCTGCTGCGGAATGAACTTAACAAGGTCTAAGGCTTCATGCAAAATCTATAGAAACTGGCGTAAGCTCTTTTTTAACCTGATAAATTAAATTATATTTACAGTTCCCGTTCAAGAATTTAATTTATACAGAAATGAGTGATGTTTAAGAGCCAAAATTGTGGTAAGTAAATTTTCTCCAGAGATGTTATGAATAGCTTCATGCTAAAATTGCATATAATATAATCACTTTTAGTATTATAATTCTCTTTTCCCTTTCCCTTAATTGCAGCTAAATTATGAAAGTTGTACAAAATGTATAAAACATAATCTAGTATCCCCCCCCCCCTTTCCCTATTTTTTTCCAAGTTAAAAAACTATATAGCTCTCTAACAATATAGTTGCCATAGCAACTTCAAATTTTTTTTCACAACTTTAGTCCGAATGGCAATTTTTTGCAACCGTTATTATTTAGCAACTTTTAATTTTATCCGCAAAAGAATACAATACAAATGTAGTTGTTTCCTCGTGCTCTTTTTTTCCTCAGAAAGGCAGACAGACACTCAGGCAGCTGGAGGAAGCTTAAACTATAACTAGTTGAATACACCATTTGATAAAATTAACAATGTCCAATTCTGAGAAACTTTCAAATCCAAAAGGAAAATTCTTTGGAAGAGATGTCATCATACCAATGGATATAGAGAGTCGCCTTTCATGTAAAAAAATAAGTAAATAAGGTAAAACAGTTGTGTTGTGATCCATATTTTATTAAGCTGACCCCAGAAGTGTAATAATCAAATTACAAAACAAATTACAAAACAAATAAAATCAAAATAAACTTTGCAATGCAGGCCGTTTGGAATGACAGGGGAAGAAATTGCACTTATTTTATTCTCCTTTACATATGATATAGAGGTACAAACATGTATCAACAAAGTAAGGAAAAAAATATACAATATTCCATTAATGGTACAATGAAAATCACATGTCTGCAATCATAGCCAATAACACCAATAATGAAAGAACTTTAATAGGAATGTAGATTTGTCAGTTTCAACAACTTCATTTAAGACTGCCATAGAACCGCTATCTATATAGACTAAACAATACATTATAACTAGTACATGTAGTTTTGTCAACATACTGTGATGATTATTTCAATTGAAAAGCTTCCCCCTCGGATACATGTAATGATGTACATATCTTTTCAATACATTATGACTGGTAGTTTTGTCACTTTATATATATGCACCATAAAAATCAAAATGAAAAAAAAACTTCCCCGTGGCTAAAGAATCAATTCTGTCATATAGTTTCATTTAATGCATTTTGACTGGTGATTTTGTCACCATGCATAATATTGAAAAGCTTACCCCAAAATCCAGGTCTCAGTTTAATGTGACTGGCTGAGACAGGAGTCACAGTATCCCCGCCCTGTCTCGTATATGGCAGCATGTAAAATTATCAGACGTCAGTCTTGTGGCTCGTTCACAATATAGCCTTTATAGTGCTGATGTTGGACGTTAAACCAACTCATCAACTCAACTCAACAACCCCTAATCAAAGTTATGCCACATAGACGTTATCCATATATAGTTTCCATGCAATATGACTGGTAGTTTTGTCAAAACATGCTCCGTTACCAAGGGTAAATCTATTTTCCACTACAAATGGTTGGCTCCCTAGACTATTGTCTGAAAATGGGATTTTTGTTGTTGTTGTTGTTGTTGAGTTGGTTTAACGTCCAACATCAGGACTATATAGGCTATATTGTGGATGGGCCACAAGACTGACGTCTCACAATTTTATGTGCTGCCACACACGAGACAGAGCGGGGATACCACGACTCCTGTCTCAGCCGGTCACATTAAACTGACACCGACCCAACCAGTAGATGAAAAATGGGGATTACCAGAAGTCCTGACTGAGACAATAACATTATACAATAATACCTGCTCCAACATAAGCCCAACCAACAAGGCACCCGGCACTTCCCAATCTACAGTCACTAGTTTTACCACTGTGCCATATCATTCACCCTTTCCAGAAAAACATATCCCTGACTCATTCTTTGCACAGCGAGGGTTTTGGGTTTGAAAGCAATGAGATGCATTTTTAATATTATAATACATTTCATTTCCAATAATAATTAGAATCAGCAATTCCCATAGAAAATCTTTAACAACAAGGGTATTTGTAAATCTGAACATTTTATCGAGCCTTTTTAATTTTCTTGTGCGATAAACATAATTGTATAAAAGTGATAAGAAGTAAGAAATTAGCATCTGTTGTCTTTGCTTTGAAAAAAAAAAAGTCATAATTCATGCCTTATTAAACCTAACACTAACGCTTTTTTCAAAATAAACATTCTCCATTATAAATTCAAATTCTTATAAATTAAAAAAAAAAGCTCAGTAGCTCCATTTAATTTTTTTTTTTAATAGATGTAAAAAAAAATTGAAACACAAAAGAATGAAAATTAGTTTACTTATTTTCTTAAACATCCTAAATTGTTCCTTAGTGAATGTTTCTTTGATGTAAAAGCACCAAGCATGTACAACAAAAATATCACATTTCAATGAATAAATAACAGGAAAGAAGAACAAGATTGAGGAATGAGCATTACAATTATACCACTTGAGTAAATGAATAAGATGACAAAAATATAAGGCAGTATTACATGTGAAGAATACAGGAGGAAAATAACGGTAGTCACAAAAAATGATTTTTCAAGTTACCTCCATTGCTCTATTACTTACTCCCTTGCTAAAGATCGTTACTGTATTACTAATTTTGGCTTAAACGATTGTATTCTTATAATATAGAGGTCTTTTAAAACAGCATCCTGGGACAGAAATAAATATAGACTTTAAAACTTTAAAATTTAATATCCTCAAAACGTAGAATCTGCAACTACCGTTGTTTTTCCCCATAGCTCTTCGTGTAGTTTTCATAATAACAAAAATGAAAGGAAAAACAAAAATCTGTCAATAAATGAAATAAATGAACAATTTAGATTCATTATGCAATGACTTTGTTTATGCAAATCTGGATAGATAGACATAATTCATATACATGCATTACAAAAATATATTTTTGATTTCGACATTCTAAAAACAATGTTTGGCTAATCATCTTAAATCTTTAATACTTGAATCAACGTACCTCAGATTGGCTAATGACATTTGGCAATTTCTACATTGTGGAGTTTCTATAGCAAAATAGTTTGACATTCTGTGTCGTTCAAAGCATAAAGTCTGATGAGAGACTATTTTGTGTCGACTATAATTATCACTTATCAGGCACCATAATACATGTGTGACCTTATGAAAATTGTCTTTGCATCCATCTCACTCTCAGAAAAAATAATTTCACATATCAGTCCTAATTATCCTTCAGACACCATAATACATGTGTGACCTTATGAAAAGTGTCTTTGCATCCATCTCACTCTCAGACGAAATAATTTCACTTATCAGTCCAAAATTTCCTTCAGAAACCATAATATACGCGTGACCTTATAAAAGTTGCCTTCGCATCCATCTCACTCTCAGACATCAACAAAATATTTGCGAGTTCATGCACCCGATGTTAATTCTAAATCATTTATTTCACCATGCGTTTGGTGACGTGAATCCAAGCTCGTCAAGAAACCCGTGTGGCTCTTCATCCTGAAAAGAAAAGATAAAAAAGAGTATTAAAAAATAATAATAATAAAATCCAAATAGTCCTTATACATAAGAGACTAATTGAATGCTCGGATAGTTTTAATGATCAATTGTGACATGAAAATGTTTAAATTTCTATCACTGGGAATTCGATACACTGAATATCATAAAACATCAAATTTGCAAACAAATACTACCATGACTATAAAAATTCTTTATCCTAAAGTCATAAAACAAAGGAACTTTGTTTAAAATATATCTAGTGCTTGTTTAAAATACGAGAAAAAAAATGTTTTAGAACTTCTGAAATCATGGCCAGTGATTTTATTTATTAATTTTTGTTGTTATAATTGCATCAGTACACATTTCTAATTGATTTTTGTTGTAGTAATTACATCAGTAGCAAATCTTTTCAATGTGGCCATTTTTACACCAGTGACGAATGGTTGTTTTTACGTTGGTGAATCACCATTGACTTGCACCAACCCAAATTGTTTTAAGAATTGGTTTATCAGATATTTAATTTTTATTTTGCTATTTCTTGTTCCTTGCAGAAATTGTATGTGTGGCTGTGTAATATCTCTTTATCTAATTTTATATCATAAAGGTTTACCATATCGACAAGCATCGCAACAAAATACATTGAACAAAATAATAAATAAAGGAAAGAATAGAAAACTGAAAACATTTCGGAAACTTGATTATAAACCAATAATGAAAAATGACAGTACAGAAATAGTTTGAAGCACTCAAAAAGTATCTGTCACGTGCATTGAGTTTACGTTTCATGCAACAGAAGTAAAAAGGAAGATTTTTGTTTAATATATAATTTAATGCATGGATACAATTTTTAAATAAGGATCAAAACAATATGAGTGAGTGAGTGTACGGAGGGTGGGTTTGTTAAAATGAAGTTCATAACCAAAACATGCTGAGACACAGAACTAAAGGAAAGACTTTAAGCACTCTAAAAAAAAAAGATTAATCTTTTATATCTAATTTCATATAAATTTTCGTTTTGGCGATGCAACAAAAAAAGTTTTTGAACTTAAAGTTGACTAGAATTAGAAGAGGTAGGTAAATTGTAAAGAGATAGCTCAGACGGTAACGTTCTGTACTATTAACCAGTAGGATGTCTAAGGGTCAATCCTCAGCAATGCCTTTTGTTTGGCTTGACAAAAAGCTGTTTTCTAACTCGTATATGAGATTTTTAAGGAAACCTTGGGAACTCAACAAGTACCTGCACAACTTCTGCACAGAACACAAAAACGTACAATCCAAATCAGGGGAAACGACAAAAAATATGCAACGAATGACAGATAATTAGGATTGCAAATAATTATTATTGCAACAGCAATTTTTTAGTTCTCATGATTCTTGGCAAGAACAGTGTACATGTAATTTAAACACCAAACTCAAACTATATCCTCTCGATTTCTAATCTTTTGGAGGGGATAACATAAAAAATCTGACACTGCTAAAAGGGCTAGAAGACATGTTTAGAAGAAATTTTTATTAACACACGATAATGAACAGGTTACAAACTACATTAGTGGAAGTAAGGCAGAGGCAGCACCTACAACAATGACTTCATTTAGAGTACAAATAGAGCAAAAGCTTAACACTAACAGTCATCATCTTACCTATAATGACACATTCAATATGTAGGCTATCTGATCATCTAAACAAACGCCTAGCATTTTGAAGAATCTTGAGAGCATCAATACATTCAGTATGACGTCAATATTTGTATATGTCGGTAAGTACAAGTGGTTGGGACTGCTCCCGAAAGAGTGTTCATAAACACTGACAGGTATTTAAGTTTGACTTTATGGCTAAGTCGTTTGGGGACATTAGATGCTGATGGTTTTGAGTTGGTTTAACATCCAACATCAGCACTATATTAGTACATAGGCTATATTGTGGACGGGACCCAAGACTAACGTCTGACAATTTTATGTGCTGCCACACACGAGACAGAGCGAGGATATATAATGGGACATTAGATACCTCAGTTGGCAAAAGGCTGGACTTATGAGCAGGCGGTTTGAGGTTTGATCTCCAGCCGTTGCCTTATACATGTATCTGGCTTTACTGACAAAGGCCAGCCTCTGCAAAAAGGATTCTATGAGAAGTGTAGGAAAAATGAAAGAATCAAAGATTTTTGTCAAAGTCATTTGACACTAGATAGCTCAGTTCGTAAAAGGCTGGACTTGTGAGCAGGTGGTTTGAGCTTTGATCTCTAGCCGTTCCCTTATACATGTATCTGGGTTCATGGACAAAGCTAGCCTCATTGAGATTAGATCTCCAACTGTTGCCTTATATCTGGCTTCACAGACAAAGCCAGCCTCTACAAAAAGGATTATATGAAAAGTGTAGGAGAAATAAAAGAATCAAAGATTTTTGTCAAAATCATTGGATTTCAGGAGTAGATGCCAAGTGGCATTTTCCTCCTGATATAACCCTAATCAACTAATCAAGGTTTTACATCCCATGCTTACAATACAGTTACAATGAGGATATATGAGGGCTGAAATGCAACTGGGTGGAACTGTAAGCAAATTTTTAGATTTGTGTATTTACATTTAGTGAGCATGCATTTTTATAGGCAAAGTGTGCATAGTCAACAAATTGAACTGTCTTAACTTTTTTTTAGTACAGGAAGCGTTGATGAAGTGATAAAATATATAATGATTAATTCCCCACACAAACACTGCAATAAGAATAATAAAAAGCTCGTAACTTTAAAGACAATAATGAGAAGCGTTATGAAAGCATTGATTACCAGCAACATAATTATAGTTATATGGCTCGACTTACCTACACTAAACAATAAGCGGTTGTTTTACTAACAGTGAACACAAAAATATTTTTCGTACAATCTAAATGAAACATAAATGTTTAAATTAAGGAAAAATTAATCTTCTCAGCTTTGCAGTGTGTAATTTCAAAAGATAGCATCTGAATGATAATTTATATGTAAAGATGGACCCATTATATTTTTTAAGTTGAGAAAATGAAGAAGTTACGTAGGCCTTCTGCAAATTTTTTTTTATTTATCATATTGCATTGTACTAAGTATTTATGGAATGCAAAAGAAAAATTGATTAAATCTGACTATTCATCTCAATGTAATACGTAAAAAAGAGCAATGGGTATTAGTGTGAAGGGAAAATATCAAAACGTTGTATAATTAAAACTTATCTGAATTGATAAAGGAAAATAATTTTTACAGAGTTGATCTACAACAATTAAAATTAACATAACAAAACGAAACGCATATCAGTAATTCAACTACTTATTTTTTTTTTAAACTTTATAAAAAGGTAAAATATCATTAGCATGAAATAAAAATTCAAAGTAAAAAAAAGGCTGCAGCAGATTGGTCATTATCAGAAAATAAAGCTGAAATGATTTTCTCCTTCAATAGACATTGAAACCTAGATTAGTAGGCCTACATACACTTTATATATCAGGACCATTTACGTTCTGTAAAATTTGTTGCACTTCCCAAATACGGGAAATTTTAACATGACCTGTATCTGCGGACTGCCCCAACCAAAATATAAAAAAAGAATGGAAATAATGGACATCTGAAAATTAATAAATCAGAATGTGTAACAGATTTGAAAATTATATAACTAGCTTTTTATTTCAATCTCTATGAATGGCAAGTATGCTCTAGATCTAGATGTCCACTTACCTATACAGGATGGAAAAAAGTTGAGTTGAGTTGGTTTTAACGTCCAACATCAGCACTATATAGGCTATATTGTGGATGGGATACAGGATGGAAAAAGAATTTCTGTGGTTTTAGACCACACACACCGAGAGAAAATTCTTTTAATCAGAGGGCAACAGTTCATTAAGTATGGTGACCCAAAACACAAGTACGTCTGATTGCAGAGAATATTTTTTTTCTCCTAGGTTCCAAAGGAGATACTATGTCTTTGCATTCAGAGGAGACAAAGCTGATATGGTACATGGTACCACCAAACCTATTTCATTTGTAAACAAAAAAGCCAAATAAACTAAATCCTATTTTCAATTGAATGAAGAACCCAAACCTATTACATTTGTAAACAAAAACGGCTACTAAACTAAATACTATTTTCAATAGCATGAAGAAACTTCTTTAGGAAAGCATTCAAAGTAGAAGTCTTGTTTCTTACTTAACTAATGTTAGAAGACTCCGGTGGTATGGCCACGTGGAACGGTCAAGCGGAGCTATCAAGACAGCATTGGACATGCAGGTAACAGGAAGTCGTGGAAAAGGGAGACCCAGAATGACATGGAAGCAGGTGACAGAGAGGGATCGAAAAGACTGGAAACTCTCAACAACTGACCCTCATGACAGAAACACCTGGAGATCTGGTGTGAGATCAGCCATGCGTGCAGCAAGCCAGCTACCTGGAAGTTCATGACAGAAACACCTGGAGATCTGGTGTGAGATCAGCCATGCGTGCAGCAAGCCAGCTACCTGGAAGGGGTTCCACTGATGTGGATGTTGCCCCAGTACCTGCACGTTAATCAAAATACCGATGATGATGATGATGATGATGTGAGGTTATATTAATAATTTATTGTTGAAAAGAAGATTGTTTTCTAAGAAAATTCCTGCATGTATTAAAATAGTCTAACTGACCAACTTTAACAGGATCTAGGAAAAAGGTAAATATGACATTTATTTTGAAGATGGTTTTGGCAGACAACCCTTACATTTGTAAGATGTATACAGTATGCTATTCACAAAATAATTGTGTATGTTGACTTTTTTCTGCGCGATTGTGATACGCCCATAGTAGAAAAGAATGACAGATGCAATAAAACCTCACCAAAAAAAAAAAGATAGAAAAAGATGTATATTGTGTGAGTAGTTACAGTTGTATGGGTAAACATGATGAAATTGGCTGCTTGTTTAATTTTGCACGCCCATCTTCAGTGATTAGATTATCTCGTAGAAGGGTCGCAAGACTTACTTCTGGCATATTTATGTCCTTCCACACAAAGTCAAATTCAAAATTTCCAAGATTCAAAAGTTCTTTACTGTCCGTTATAGATACTACTTCAAAACAGGGAATCCCAGTGCTTATGCGTCACTTGGTCACACTTTAGCGATACTGGAGGGAACAAGATGGTATACAGATAAGAAGCTGCACTCTAAATGAAGATATCCCAGACAAATCAAAATTGGATCGGAAAATATGCAACTGATACCGTTCGGTGAATTATTATTTTATATATATATATATATATATACAAAAAAAAACCATTTAATTACTGTACATCTTTGCATTTTTTTTAATTGGAATGCACAAAAAAACAAAAGACGTTCAGGATTTCATTTTTCATCCAAAGGAATGTTTATTGCAAATCTTTTTATGAGGAACAAAGCACAAAAGCTTTCAAGTTTCAGGACAATATCAAAACTTAATTCACACTGTCTATGTCATGATAATAATTATTACAGCAAGGCTCAATCTATTTACACAAGTACATGTAGACACTGTTTACACAGAAAAATGCATCATCTTTGTCTGCAACTTGATGGCCGTATGTATGTTGTGGCAAGGGATACTAAAGCTTATTAATATCAACACTAGATTTAACATTTTAAGCATGGCAGCAAGCGTACTTTCAAACATTTCCTGACTAGTAAAGCTGTATGAAAACAACAACAACGAAACAATAAAAACAAATGTAAACTGAACAAAACGTGTTGCATCTCCTTATTTAGCTCTGGTGCATGACTAGAATGGTAAAGATCATGCTAAATTAGAAATAGAGTTGTTTTAGTTTAAATTTGTGTCGGCTGATACAGGTATGGTCGAAAAGCCAGTCTGAAAAACTGATACGACTATGGTGAAAAACCAGATATGCTGGTCTGAAAAACTGATACGGCTATGGCCAAATTGCAGGTGTGCCGGTCTGAAAAACTGATACGGCTATGGTGAAAAACCAGGCATGACAATCTGGAAAACTACAGTTCATCATTGTTAATGTTTGTCTGTTTTTCAACAATTTGTTGTAGATATAATATAATGGACAGTTCTGCCTATGGGCCCAGTGTCATTGAGAAAGACATGTAAGGATTATCAGACTTTATAGCTATCGTAACCCCTTTAAGTCATTTATACCGCTGCATTTCGCTGTTGCCTATCTTCCTTATGCTGTTGCTCTACCGTTGGCATCGTTTATTGACTACTTTAGTAGACCACATCCGTTTATTCAAGAAAAAGTCAGGGAAAAAGTAACACAGTACAATTTTTTTTTTTTAATCGGTGACTTAAAGGTGAAATTATATTCCGAGCACAGTGGTCTATTAGGATATGTCATGTTTTGATTGTTTTACAAGATCATTTCGCAGAAAAGAAGTACATCATGGACGGTTTGCAGGATTTCCTCTACAGTTATGACAACAAATTCTTGTACAAACTACTGCAATCTATGCAATACTTTGTTGAAAAAGAAATTCGTTTTAAGATGTACACATTTTTTCGTTTGTTATTTTTCGAATCTACATTTAAAGTATAGCCTAAAATCAAGAGATTTTTTTTCTTAACTGAATAATCAGAGACATCAAAAACATTTTTTTTAACTTTCTTCTTCATTAAGAAATGGACATGTCCATGTGGTTGGAGAGGCAAAAATCAACATTCCTAGCTCCATTTGCCAGTAAATACATGTACATGTACAATAATTTATTCCGATATAACATGTAACATAACAAAGTAGTCCAATAATGCAATGTTTCCATCTAGGCTACATTGGGGACCATTATGCATCCCGTTATGCATTTGTTTATTTAGTCCAGTACCAATCGGTTTGATGTGCTCTGCATTTCCACTCATATCGCATAGAGTACTCTGATACAAAACGTGACGTACAATTAAACTTAAAAGAAACGAGCTTACGATCTTTCAGCTTTCACGACCACATTTTGTCTTTTGGAGAAAAACATGAATAGATAAAATACAATAGACCTTACCTAATGTTACAACGGCCTGATGCAACAACTGTAATAACAAAGGCTTAGTTTCAGAAAAAGCATATTTATTAACTCTGGCTATTTAAGGCTGCAGTACTACTCTCTGCTAACAGACATAACGAAATGTTTTCTACATATATAACTAAAACTAAGATTCAGTCCCACTTGCGCTCTACTAAGACTTTGCGCCCTCAAAGTCAACACAATCACAATGCGTGCTAAAGCTCTAGATGCTGCTGCAGCACTACATGATTAGTCTTCTCTATAATAATGTGAAAAGACCAAAACACTTCAATACAGCATGGTCAGCTTTCTGAGAGAAAACTTCCCTACACAGAGAAGTGAGATGATAAATGTCAAATGTCAGTACTCATAATTATACTATAGATCACAACTTTAAAAACAATGAAAGAAAAACAAAAATGGAATTTTAACAACAATTAACATGGCACAATAAATAATAATAATAATAATAACCCTCACAGGAATATCATGTATAAAATAATAGTTCTTAACACATTCAAAAGCAAACAGCACCTTTTCTTTTTCTTTTTTAACACTAAAGAGTTACAAAGCATTCACATAGTTTGCAAAAGCAAAGGAAACAAATGTATAGCATGGCATGGTCATGTTACATAGTAGAAAGATAATTAATTAAAATGCCTGAGTAACAAGGAAAAATCTATTGAAAATTCTTTTAAATGTCATGAACTTTCTTAACCCAGTCCTACAAATCTGCTGGGCAATAAATCTTAACAACACAAACACACAGGGACACACGCTTAAAAAAGAATATATATTCGTTTTCTTTCACAACCATACCAAAAAAATCGTGGAGAAAGGAGGGAAGGAAAATGATCATCAAATTGGCCTCACATAAATACATAAATAAGAGAAAGGAGAGAAATTATGTCTAAAATTCTGAGTGGGGGAAAAAATCATACACCAAAAAAAAAGAAAATATTTTAACTTTTGTTTACAATTTTTTTAATTTTTAAAAACTATCATACATAATGCCAAATTTCCCTTGAGGATTAATAAAGTTACCGTATCGTATCGTATCGAATTATTATTATTATTACCATCCCTATTAATATCATATATTTAAAACTAACTCAACATTATCACTTGCACTACTTCTCTAACTGATGGAGCTACTGTTTCTGTAATAAAGTTAGAGTGAATTTAAAGCGTCATTATATATTTACTAATTTATTTTTTTTTGGATTGGGGGGAGGGGGTATATTATAAAGATGACAAGCAAATTTATTATTACTTTACTGGCTAATATCATCAGCATAAAAATTTAAAACGACAGTATACAATTAATAAAAACAAACCTCTAGGTCTACACTTTCTCTCTATCTTGAAACTATGTAGAAATTAAATTAGCATGGCTACCTTTTTAAGCTACCAAGGGCTTCGGATGAATTTGAAGCATCAGGTTAAATAGATGCAAAGACAATTGATTAGGTGTTGTTCTCTATACTTTTGTTTTTAACGAAATGCTGACGCATAATGATAAAGCAATTCTTGGAACTTAAGGCAGTAGTCCAGGACTTACTAACTTTCTATGCAGGAAGACAAAATTTGAGGGCTCGGATAAAACGCCATTCACAATAACTTCTTAAAATGCCATGGTAGAAATCTATACTTTACAAGTATAGACGTTTGAATGTGTGCATTCAGTGGAAAATGTTCATATATGAAAACCAAATGTCATAGAAGGACAACTCTATACTAGTGAACACAAATGGATCCTATCTGAATGGGGGGAAAAAGAAGTACAACCACTGTTATTGTACAATGAAAGGATTGAGTGCTATGAAAAAAAAAAGTTCTATTGTTATACATAGATATTTACATTCGTTAAATTTATAGCAAATACTTTCAGAGGTCGTAGATAACGTTTCTTCACAGGCAAAATAGAGTAAACCAAAAGATAATTGTCATGAAGAAAAAAAAGTGCTTTTTTTTTTTATTTGTTCTACCATTGAAAAAATCATGGCAACAAACATTTCGAAGGATATTTCGAAACAAGTTCCAAAGCTAGATCTACATGTAGTGAGATTCAGATGTAAAATAAAACATACATTCAAAATTCATTTAGACATTATGAAAAGCTTACACCACCATATGGACACAAACAATGCGATCAAGAACACCTGTCAAAGACAAGATATGTCTAATATGGGATATGCTTAATTTATTTGTTGTGAAAACGGCCACAGTGCGTTAGGTCAACTTTGCTCTCAGCTACACAGCACATTAACTATTTTATTTCGGTTCAAGGTTTTTCTTCACCCTTAAAAGAGGATTAGAGGGAACCTTTTTTTCTTCTCAGCGATAGAATCATTAACAGCACCAGTTGCAGGAACAATTACGAAAGAAACAAAAAAAAAACACAAAAAAACAAGGGACTTTCAATTGTTTCAACCAGCATTGTAACATACCAAATATGTCAAAGATTCAATTATCCAATATTTTGTTAGCTATAGTAGTTATAAAGGAAAAACTGGATTATGCATATAAACAAAGTATAAAATTAAGCTCTGAATTTATAAAAACTTATATGAAAGCTAATATAGGTAAACCAAGCATCCGTATGTCGGGGGTATATTTCGACCCCATTCACTTCAGGCCTTCAGCATGATTTTATTAACACCAATTTCATGGACCAAACTTTCATGATCTTTGTTTCTGAATAATATTATTAGTATTTTTACTTCTTTGAAGATAAGATATCAAAAACATATATGTTTAGAAAAAGACTGATGGTCAATATGCCAGTCAGTCAGAATCATTTGGAGGAATGAATGACTGAGGAATACATAAGTTTCCAAAATAAAATTCCAACTACAACCATAGTAAAACAGAATAACTGACTCTGGAGTCGAAAATGTACCCCCGACATACGATTAGGGTTAAAAATGAAAACCATTTCCATAATTTCAAAGCTACCGTCTTCACTTCTTTTCCAATCTTAAGTTATAAAGCAAAGAGCCAAAATAAAATATCGGTTATCTTAAGCAACACCCCATCTCCTCAAAAATTGACATCCAAGATTTAAGATAAAACAAAAAAATACTCCTAAAAAAACACATCAGTTCCTGCTGGAATTCATCTCAAACAGTCCAACGAAAAAACAACGCCAAAACAGAATATCGGTTATCTTAAGCAACACCCCATCTCCCCAAAAATTGACATCCAAGATTTAAAATACAACAAAAAATACTCCTATTAGTCCTAATAAAAACACATCAGTTTCTGCTGGAATTCATCTCAAACAGTCCAACGAAAAAACAACAGAACGAAAAAAAAACAAAAAAGCGTTCTACAAAGTGAGTCCCACAATGGGGCCCCCGCCACTGCGAAAATCCTCTCAGGTAAAGGAGGGAGAGAGAGATAGAGAGGGCAAGTCTAGCCCAGGCCATGGTCCTCGAAGAATCCTTGCGGGGTCTCCTCCTACGTGAGAGAAGAAAACATGGACAACTCAGTCACAATCGTCATACTGTAAACCCACGACTTCTTCTCTACATCACTTTTTTTCTATCTTTCTATGAATTTTCTTTGGACATAGCTGTCTTTAAGCCAATACTTCAAACCTAATAATAAACCCCAAACTTCTTCCCTACATCACTTTTTGTCTATTGTTCTATGGATTTTCTTTGGGCACAGCTGTTTTTACGTCAATACTTCAAACCTATTATAGGGAAATAAGGAAAGGCTTTGAGGGTAAATCCATTCAAAGATTATCTATTATAGTTCATCAAATACCATATTTATAAATGAAACAGCATATTCAACTGGCAATTATTTGCTGGTTGCACTATAACAATAAGCTCTCTAGTGTTCATACACAGCCTAAAATCGGGTGTGGTGGAACTGGGCAATGAGTTATCCTCAGCTATAGAGTGATTCGTTAAATGCCCCTTAAATTGGAAGTTACTCTTCCCAATTTCACTGAAACATTTGTAGCTAGGGAGAGTGTGCAGGGGAAACATTCCTTCCCTTCAGCAGATAATCTGGTGTCTGCTCCTATGTAAAATGTAATCTTTGATATCTTGATCTATAAAACGTTATAATATTGATAGACTATTAACCCGAACTGTCACATGAGATGATATAATTCAAGTTCTTTAAATTAAAGCTCAGTGCACATAAATTGATAATAAACGATGACGGTACTATACACTGGAAACTGTTGACTGCAGAAAGATCCAACTACAAGCGTTTGCAATAGGCTCTGAAATTGTGTGGGGCCCTTCGACCAATAGGATATATACGCGTTACAACATCAGAGAGTACAAATGGAGCATTCATGTCCATTGACGATACAAAAACTAGTTTATTTGAAATCTGTCAGTGAACATTAGTCTTCTCCCTTTCGAACACAGACTTACGAAAAGAAAAGTGTATGTCTGCAAATTTTGCAGAATGTATTGAGATATGATTGAAGTTCATACTACTATTAGGCATGTATTTTCACCAAAATTCATGAGATGAGCTTGAATTCAGATTTAAATAAGTCCAGTAGACGAGTGAGAATTACAGTTAGGTAATCTATAGTACTCGTGACTTATTATAGTCTTTGAGACAGAGCATAATGAGAAAAGAACTGAAAAATCATTTAGTGCAAAGTGCATGAAGCATGTCTTCGTACAAGGTAGAATAAAATTTGGTAAAGTCTCGGTCCCTATAAACTCTCTAATGAAAACTTTTGAATTTTATCATACTTCACAGTTCACGAAAACTTATGTCTCTTCATAAAAGATGCGGCCATAATTTTTTGGACTCCGAAAAAAAAAACCTGCATATTTCCCATTCTCCGACATACTTATTCTTATTAAAGGATGGCTTATCAAATCCGCCACGCAATTTACCAATGTGCTAAAAATTCACTAGGGATCTGTAAACAAAGGCCAAAAAACAATACAAAAGATGACAAGAAAAAAAAAGTTCACGATTTTGAAATAATTATATAGCGGACAGTGAAGTTACTGTGAAATATGCAAGCCAACGAGAATTTGAAAAGTGAGCAGAGGCAATTTGGTAAACCCTAGAAGTGAAAATACAACCTCTCGTTTTTCGAAGAAACATTCAGAAAGATGTCCCGACAATAATTATCCTTGCCTATGGATGAACCATACTGTACTTAGGTTGCTGAAGAAGTCACTAGCACAAAAGACAGACACCCCACACAATGAATAAAGCACAAAGAAAATTTTGGATGCTTTGTTTCTTTTTAAAACTGCAAAAAGACAAAGATTTACAACTAAGCTCGAAATAGAGTGAGCAAGTGAGTTATATTGATATTATACACATACAGACACTCCGAAACAAAACAGATAAAGTGTATAGCAAAACAATGAAAAAAATAGTTTATAATAACATTAACATACACAAAACAGTTCAAGTTTATTGCCTGAGAAGTATGCTTCTACCGACAAAGAAGAGAAACACACATGGACAAACTCATGCTTGAAAGTAAAACAACCAAACAGAAAAAAGAGGCAGAGATACGAGAGTGTGAAGGAGCTCACAGTCGTTAAGGCCTGCGCTAAAACAAGCCGTGCTCGAACAGGACGTCCTCAAGGACATCATCCTTGACAAAGTCGGCGCAAGAGAAAGAAAAAAGCAAGAGGCGAGGAGTGAACATTTCACAAAACTTACTCATTTCATATAAAATAACTAAAAATGCTAGCCATAAAACTCAAGACAGTCACAACCTTCAGATAAATACTTTCTAGTCTTAGGTTTCTTACGAAAGTTCAATTGATCAAACGGAAACTTAAGACTTCCAATTTTTTTTTTCTTTTTCTTTCTCGTAAAATTGGCATCTGGCATCGGTGCAAAGACAAGTTCTCACATTGGGTAACATTTAGATCTGTTTCATTTTACAGCCTAATAGGAATATTTGATTTTGATCAATATCAATCATGTTGATTTTTCTGTACCATGTACATGTTTGAAAAAAATTCTTCTTCCCTACATCACTTTTTATGTCTTTATTATGCCAAAACCTAATTATTATAGGAAAATAAGAAAAGGCTCTGAGGGTAAATCCATTTAAAGATCATTTATTATAGTTCATCAAATGCCTATTATAAATGTATAAATGAATCAGCATATTCAACTGGCTTCTTCCCTAGATCACTTTTTTTCTATTCACTATTGTTCTATGAATTTACTTGGGCACAGCTGTTTTTATGTCAATACTTCAAACCTAATATAGGGAAATAAGGAAAAGCCATTCAAAGTTTATCTTTTATGGTTTATCAAACGTTAACACCCATTTTAAATTTATAAATGAATCGACATACTCAACTGGCTTCTTTTCTAGATCACTTTTTGTCTATTGTTCTATGAATTTTCTTTGGGCACAGCCGTCTTTATAAATGCCAACACTTCAAACCTAATAATAAACCCATGACTTCTTACCTAGATCACTATTTTCCTATTATTCTATGAATTTTCTTTAGGCACAGCTGTCGTTATAAATGCCAATACTTCAATCCTAATAATAAATCCATGACTTCTTCCCTAGATCATTTTTTTATATTCACTATTGTTCTATGGATTTTCTTTGGGCACAGCTGTCTTTATAAATGCCAATACTTCAAACCTATTAATAAACCCATGACTTCTTCCTTACATCACTTTTTTTTTATTGTTCTATGAATTTTCTTTGGGCACAGCTGTCTTTATAAATGCCAATACTTCAAACCTAATAATAAACCCATGACTTCTTCCCTACATCACTTTTTTTCTATTGTTCTATGAATTTTCTTTGGGCACAGCTGTCTTTATTATGCCAATACTTCAAACCTAATAATAAACCCATGACTTCTTCCCTACATCACTTTTTTCTATTCACTATTGTTCTACGAATTTTCTTTGGGTACAACTGTCTTTATTATGCCAATACTTCAAACCTATTAATAAACCCATGACTTCTTCCCTAGATCATTTTTTTTCTATTGCTATATGAATTTTCTTTGGACACAGCCGTCTTTATAAATGCCAATACTTCAAACCTATCAATAAACCCATGACTTCTGCCGTACATCACTTTTTTGCTATTGTTCTATGAATTTTACTTGGGCACAGCTGTCTTTATTATGCCAATACTTCAAACCTAATAGAGCGAAATATGGAAAAGTCCCGAGGGTAAATCTATTCAAAGCCTATCTACTATAGTTTATCAAATACCCATTGTATATTTATAAATGAATCGACATACTCAGCTGACTTCTTCCCTACATCACTTTTTTTCTATTGTTCTATGAATTTTCTTTGGGCACAGCTGTTTTTACGTCAATACTTCAAACCTATTATAGGGAAATAAGGAAAGGCTTTGCGGGCAAATCCATTCAAAGCTCATCTATTACAGTTCATCAAATACCCATTATAAATTTATAAATGAATCAACATACTCAACTGGCTTCTTCCCTAGATCACTTTTTTTCTATTGTTCTATGAATTTTCTTTGGGCACAGCTGTTTTTACGTCAATACTTCAAACCTATTATAGGGAAATAAGGAAAGGCTTTGCGGGCAAATCCATTCAAAGCTCATCTATTACAGTTCATCAAATACCCATTATATATTTATAAATGAATCAACATACTCAACTGGCTTCTTCCCTAGATCACTTTTTGTCTATTGTTCTGTGAATTTTCTTTGGGCACAGCTGTCTTTATAAATGCCAATACTTCAAACCTAATTATTATAGGGAAATAAGGAAAGGCCCTGAGGGTAAATCCATCCAAAGCTTATCTATTATATATTTATAAATGAAACGAAAAACTCAAATGGCAATTATTTACTGGTTGCACTATAATCTAGTGTTTATACACAGCCTAAGTAAAATTGGGTCTGGTGGAACTGGACAATGAGTTATCTTCAGCAAAGAGTGATTCTTTAAATGTCCCTTAAATCGGAAGTTAATCTCCCTAATTTCACTGAAACCATTGTAGCTAGGTAGAGTGTGCAGGTGAAATTCCTTCCGTTCAGTAGATAATCTGGTGTCTGCCCCAATGTAAAATGTAATCTTTGATATTCTATCTATAAACATTATAATACCTATAAACTATTAACTCGCACTGTCACATAAGTTCTTTAAATTAAAGCTCAGTGTTAAAATTTCAGTTAAAAATTTTGATTAAGTGTACCTATTAAAACTGGTAATCTTCTTCTAATTTGTTTTCATCGCAGTAATGGATGACTTTTCTTACAATTACATGCATTTCTAAAGATCAAAGAATTTTCGTAACCATTTCCCAACACAATTCTACTCCTTTCAATAGCTTGGCTATACACCTAGGAAGTAAAGTCTAGTTAGCTCCACAAAAATAATTATTTAACTGCATAATATAGCAGAGAAAAGAACTTGATCGAATATTCAAATCTGGCTCCTTAGGTCTAATTTCTTTTCTATGGTAATGCTCGATTGAACCTTTGAAAACATAACATCATGAATCAGTAAGTTGGTGAAGGAAAAAACAACTAGGCGAAAACCGTAACAACTTGTTGCAACTTAGATTACACATAACTTGATAATTGATGACAACGGTAATACAAACTGGAAACTGTTGACTGCAGAAAGATCCAACTACAAGCGTTTGCAATAGGCTCTGAAATTGTGTGGGGCCTTTCGACCAATAGTATATATATATATATATACGCGTTACAACATCAGAGAGTACAAATGGAGCATTCATGTCCATTGAGGATACAAAAACTAGTTTATTTCAAATCTGTCAGTGAACATTAGTCTTCTCCCTTTCGAACACGGACTTACGAAAAGAAAAGTGTATGTCGGCAAATTTTGCAGAATCTATTGAGATCTGACTGAAGATCAAAATTAGTCATGTAATTTCACAAACATTTATGAGGTGAGCTTGACTTTAGATTTAAATAAGCCCATAACACGAGTGAGAATTACTGTTAGGTAAACTGTAGTGCTCGTGACTTATTCTAGTCTTTAAGACAGAGCATGAAAACAATGAAAAATTGTTTAGTGCAAAGTGCATGAATTGTGTCTTCTTACAAGGTGGAATAAAATTTGGTGAAGTCTCGATCCCTATAAACTCTCTAATGAAAACTTTTGAATTTTATCATACTTCACAGTTCACGAAAAACTTATGTCTCTTCATTAAAGATGCGGCCATAGTTTGTTGGACTCCGAAAAAAAAAACCTGCATATTTCCCATTCTCTGATATACTTATTCATATTAAAGAATGGCTTGGCCAAATCTGCCATGCAATTTACCACTGTGCTAAATATTCATTAGGGATCTTTCAACGAAGGCCAAGAAACAATAGAAAAGATGACAAGGAAAAAAAATAGTTCACGATTTAGAAATAATTATATAGTTATATAGTAGTAGATAGTGAAGTTATTGTGAAATATGCAAGTCAACGAGATTTGAAAAATGAGTGGAGGCAATTTGGTAAACTCTAGAAGTGAAAATACAACCTCTCGTTTTTCGAAGAAACATTCAGAAAGAAGTCCCCACAATAATTATCCTTGTCTATGGATGAATCATCCTTAGATTGCTGAAGAAGTCGCTAGCACAAAAGACACCCAACACAGCAAAGCACAAAGAAAAGTTTGGATGCTTTGTTTTCTTTTTAAAACTGCAGAAAGACAAAGATTTACAACTAAGCTCGAAAAAGAGTGAGCAAGTGAGTTATATTGATATGCACATACAGACACTCTGAAACAAAACAGATAAATTTGTATAGCAAAAACAATGAAAAAAGAGTTTATAATATAAACACAAGACGGTTCAAGTTTATTGTCTGAGCTGTATGCTTCTACCGACAAAGAAGAGAAACACACATGGACAAAGTCACAAACTCATGCTTGAAAGTAAAACAACCAAACAGAAAAAAAGAGGCAGAGATACGAGAGTGTGAAGGAGCTCACAGTCGTTAAGGCCTGCGCTAAAACAAGCCGTGCTCGAACAAGACGTCCTCAAGGACATCATCCTTGACCAAGTCGGCGCAAGAGAAAGAAAAAAGCAAGAGGCGAGGAGTGAACATTTCACAAAACTTAAACTCATTTCAGGTAACACAAAACATACTCATTTCAGGTAAAATAAAAATCCTAGCCTTAAAACAAGACAGCCACAGCCTTCCCAAAAATAATTTCTTGTCTTAGATTACTTACAAAAGTTGAATCGATCAAAGGGAAAACTTAGACTTTCAATTTTTCTTACAATTTGTTTTCTACCTTTTCCTTCTAGTAAAACTGGCATCGGTGCAAAGACAAGTTAATACATTGGGTAACATTGAGATCGCTTCATTTTACAGCCTCATAGGAATCTTTGATTTTGATCAATATCAATCATGTTGATTTTTCTGTACCATGTACATGTTAAAAAAAATCGTGGGCACTGATTTGCTTATTCCTACGATGGTAGGCAAAAAAACCCAGAAAACTTAAGAAGCTGTTTAACATTCAACAGGGAAAGTATGAAAATAACCATATTTATGGGTGAAATTTTAACGTATGAAAAAAAAAATAAGGTCTTAAGAAGAGACTCAAAAGTTGGCCTAGATCTTTTCATAGGTTGTTTTGAATTAGATTTGTTAAGTTTATGTTTGCTCTCCTTCCTCATCAAGAAAATAACCTGTCTTGAAAAACAACTCCAGCTAGACTGACAACCGGCAAAAGCAGAGCTCAGAAAATTCATCAGCCCAGTCTCCAACAGCAAACGACACCCGATCATTTTAACATCAGTCAAAATTTTATACAGGAAATCTGATTGATGTGTGGATCCAACAGTCATATGTGTTGAAATGCTTACAGTAAAATTATGTTATTTAAGGGCAATTATGTTGGTGATGAGTTGGCATTAATTTTAGGCAAAACCAAAAGACTCCATCATCAACATTGTCTTGGCACTGCTTTTCAGTCGATGACATTGTAAAATTGCATGTCTTTAGTAACAGTATTTTATGATGTCTCTTATCTATGTATTTATAAGTTAATCTACCGCATATCTAAATTTAAACCAACAAGTTACTGATCACTGCATCCTTTCATTTTGGATTCCTTTTGTTAAAAAAAAAAATGTTAAGATTACAATGCTAAATATTAAGAGTAATCTTGTGAAAGCAAAATAAAGGAGTTATAATGAATACATTAAAAAGTTGTTAGCACTAGCTTTTCACTAAATGTTAACCACCCAGTACACAATAAATAAGTTATTATTATTAGTCATCTATAAAATATGAGACTACTTTCTTTGCCTGTTAATGAAGTCAAGATCAGGGTTATATCAAACACCATATATATTACAGTAATAGTATACAAAAGTAGGAGAATTTAAAAACACTGTATACATGGTTATGTACATTAATTATCTTTTCTTTAAGAAAAAAGAAAAGTTTAATTTCAAATCATCATTGAGTGATCAGGGGGAAAAATATATTATGTGTGGACTTCATATTGTCGTTTCCTAGGTTAAATAGGCACATAACCCACAAAAAGTTTAGTTGTTATAACAACAATTTAAAAAACAAAGGGATATATATAACATCCCCCCGCCCCCACTGCACGCTCCAAAAAAAAAAAAAATACATAGCTGTGATAGTCGTCTGTTTCAGCTTGAAATACCAGTTTAGCATGTCTGGATATTTCTAATTCAGTGTGGGGACTTCATATTGTCTTTTCCTAGTTTCAATAGGCATATAGCCCACGAAAAGTTTAGTTGTTATAACAACAATTTAAAAAACAAAGGGATATATATAACATCCCCCCTCCCCCAAAAAAGATATGCATAGCTGTGATAGTCGTCTGTTTCAGCTTGAAACACCAGTTAAGCATGTCTGGATATTTCTAATTCAGTGTGGAGACTATTGTCTTTTCCTAGTTTCAATATGCACATAACCCACAAAAAGCCCTCAGTATCATGTGACTGCACGCATAGTTCAGAAAACATTTGAAACTAAACTTAAAAGCAGCGGAAAACTTCCCATTATGTACAGTTACACAAGTTGTATATACACACACAAACAGAACCAAGCAGTGTTTAAGAGAATATTCTTAAGAAGAATAGAAAATGAGAGGACTAAAAGTATCAAACCACAAAGCCTTGGGAAAATAGGAAAGATCACATTAATAACTGCCGATGTCATGTTGATTTTTCGTCCCATTCAATATATCAAAAGTGGCAAAGCTGAGGAAAGCAAAGCCGAGCTCAGATGCAGGACTTCCCTTTAAATTTAAGAACAAATGCCAATGAAATAGAAATACCAAATATTCAGGAAGAAAATGTTGGCTCTTGCAAGGTAAGATCAGTTAAAGTAAAAAGATAAAAAAATGTAAATGTCTTGACAGGAGGGTGGGGTTGGGTTGGAAGTGTAAAAGGGGTAAAAATGAGGTAGGATTTCAGGAGACAGAACGTGTGTATGTAATGATAGATATATAGATAAATATATATCCATGTAAGATTTTTCTGAAACTTATACTTACAAGCAAAGCGTGTGATCAGTGACTGGAACGAAGAAAAAACAAAACAAAACAAAACAAGAACTGACCTCCTGTAGCAGATCCTGGGCTGCGATGGCTTTGAGGACATTCTTCTTGCTGCTCTCCTGCACCTCCCCACCCAGGAGGAACTCGTCCAGCATGAAGTAGGCCTTCTCAAAGTTAAAGATGATGTCCAGTTCACACACCTGTGGTCACGAGCAATATTATCATAAAGGTTAGTATTTCATGTACACACAAAAATAGTAACATTCCAAAAGAAGTCCCCACAGTAATTATCCTTGTCTATGGATGAACCATCCTTAGGGTGCTGAAGAAGTCACTAGCACAAAAGACACCCAACACAATAAAGCACAAAGAAAACTCGTCCAGCATGAAGTAGGCCTTCTCAAAGTTAAAGATGATGTCCAGTTCACACACCTGTGGTCACGAGCAATATTGCTATTTTAATAAAGGTTAGTATTTCATGTACACACAAAAATAGTAACATTCCAAAAGAAGTCCCCACAGTAATTATCCTTGTCTATGGATGAACCATCCTTAGGGTGCTGAAGAAGTCACTAGCACAAAAGACACCTAACACAATAAAGCACAAAGAAAACTCGTCCGGCATGAAGTAGGCCTTCTCAAAGTTAAAGATGATGTCCAGTTCACACACCTGTGATCACGAGCCATATTGCTATTTATAATAAAGGTTAGTATTTCATACAAAAAAAAAAACAGTATTACTACATATTGCTATGAAGGTTAGTATGTCATGCACACACAAAAAATAGTATTACTACAAATACAGGGACGAACGGATTACTTCAGGGAGTGGGGTCTCTCTTTCAAATTGTAATGCATTTTGAGCTTACTTATGGGGAATCGCTATATAATTTTCCTATTATCATTGTCATTATTATTATCATTCTCATTATAAAATGTTATAACAAAATTTGTCACAGGCAAAACATACTTACTCTTAAGAAAATTATTAGACACTGATCTATTTTTTTTTATCTCAATTACATTTGTTTTTATAGTGCGATAATTCCTCCATAAGTCATTTGGGCTGGCCAGCCTATTTATACTAAAGCAAAAAAAAAAAATAGTATATACCATTTTTCTATGAATAGTTCAATTTGAATGAGAATATGTAATAGCGAGAACAAATTTTAAATCGCCATACTAATATTTCATAACACAAATGTAAATATCATTGCATTTGTGACAAAGCATTGTAAACATGTGTGGACATTTAAAAACTATATAAGTTATCTAAATTCATGTGCACTTCATTTTTTCTTTTTTTACAAGACTCTAAACATCACTGTCAGTTAACTGGGAACATGTAATTAAAAAAAAAAACTGCACACATGTTTTTAAATTATTTGGTCCCTGAAAATGCCTCAAGTCAAAATGGCACCAGGATTTCAGACAGGGTAATTTTTTGAAAAACGAAAAGGCAAAAAAATTGGAAATCACAGCTGTTGCCATGTTCAGTTGTTATTATAACAAAATTTGTCACAGGCAAAACGTAACTGCCCTTCGCAAAAAAATAAAATAAAATGTTCACTATATGGTAGAGGGTTACAACTTCTCAGGAAAAAATATAATAAATGGATCTGTGTGCATCTGAAATTCAAAGTTTTAAATAGACAAGAATTTCTCCTTAAGTCATTCAGGCTTACCAGGCTATTTGTACTAAAACACCAGAAAAAAAAGTCAATACCATTAGCAAAATATTCGATGAATAGTTGAATTTGAATAAGATATATAATTGCGAGAACAAATATTAAATCACCATACTTATATTTCATAACAAGGATGTAAATATCATTGCTTTTGTGACCAAGCACTGTAAACACATGTAGATATTTAAAATCTCTATAAGATATCAAAATTCATCAACACCTGTATTTTTTTTTTCAACAAGACTAACATTTAACTAGGAATAATTATGTTTTTGAAACTGCATACATGTGTTTTGTCCCTGGAAATGCTCAAGTCAAAATGGCACCAGGATTTCAGACAGGGTAATTTTTTGAAAAACGAAAAGGCAAAAAAATTGGAAATCACAGCTGTTGCCATGTTCAGTTGTTATTTTTTTCATCAAACAAATATGGATTATCTTGAAATCTTCAGCTGTAACAAATTGAAATATTATTTTTAAAAGTAAACCTTCTAGACATTCTTAGCTTGAATCATTATCACAACTATTTATTCATAATACAACTAATTCATCTGACTGTTCTTACACTGCCAAAGTATTTGTCCAACAGCTCGACATAGCGGTGTATGACTTCCAGCGTTAGGAGCTCATTGTCATCATTCTCTATTGCACAGCAGAAGTAAAGACTAGCATACCTGCAACAAAGAAATCAGTTGTATAATAATAATTATAATATTAAGGGCACAATTAGTTTCCTCTCAACACAATACTAGTATTGCAAATCATTTTTGTTTTGTATCTTGTGCAGGAAGGAGGTCTGAAGCTAAATCCTTTATTGAAAACAGTTCCAATAAAATTTAAACAGCTCCAAATCTGGCCACAACAATTTGCTTCATAGGATTTTCATATAGAACAAAGAGCCAGACAAAATTCATCTTAACCTGATGATCATTTATTTGCCCTAATATGTTTAGAAGAACAATGTGTGTGCAGAGACACAAAACCTCATGGTTGGTAATGAATCTACAAAAGGCATACAAAAGGTAACTATTATTGATATAATCTTATAAATTAATTAAATAATGTATAACATTATAGTCATTGATATGTTATTTAAAAATGACAATGTTGCACTTTTAAATCAGAGAAAAATTATTAAAAGGAAATAACATAATTTTGCAAAAATTTTGCATTAAAAGTGTTTATCTGATCACTGTTACTAGTCCTAAGATTTTTGAGTGACAAATTAAACATAAGTTCTTTAAAAATTTTCCTTTCTGTCTTTCACTGGACAGAAAATTAGATATAAATTTTTTAAATGCACGCAATTTGCGACTTTCAAACATTCTACAACTATTAAAATATATAAAGAAGTTAACAAATCTTACTATCACCAAATGTTTTATACCTTTGTAGGCGTAGATGGTGTTACAATGGAATTAATTTATATGATATAAATAGAACATTTCAAGCAAACTGCAAATTAACTGCCCTTGTTTATTGACGCTGCAAATGTTTCCTACATATCTACATGTATTTTATCATATCCATTGCACTCTGAGTCAAAAGCGGCTCTCAAGCAGTTGGTTGGTTGATATGATCTAATATGGGACGCATCTAGTCTAATTAGAGGGGATTTAATTTTTCTAATTACCGATAGATGTCGGATGTCACCAATTATCATGTCATGTAGTGAGTGATAAATTAGCAAATAAATTTTATAAGA
Organism: Elysia chlorotica; assembly: GCA_003991915.1. Lineage (NCBI taxonomy): Eukaryota > Metazoa > Mollusca > Gastropoda > Plakobranchidae > Elysia > Elysia chlorotica. The sequence continues at coordinate 211,054 of RQTK01000614.1, read as the reverse complement.
AACCATAAAATGAACGTAGTTAAGTTGCATAAGATGATAAGCACTTAACCTTGGAAGGTTTTTTTTTTTTAAAGTATGAACAAACTTCAAACCTTTTATAAACAATTTTAAGATCTTTCCATTCCAGAAAACTGCACATCTTTGGTTTGCGTTGCAAAACAAGAGTGATAAGTTCCCGAGTAGTCTTCTTTTTAACGCGATCGGGATAGGCGGAAAACCATTTCTGCAGTCTTAGTTTGCCTTGTCGGCTGAACAACAGCATAAATTGCATCTGAAAAGAAAAAAATATAGGTCAATGATATTATTCAAACCCACTTTGTTTTAAAAATATTATGACAACAAAAAGGCCAACCAGTATTATTTTTTTCTAAACAGGTCTTATTTAGAAATAATTATAATAGGTTGGGTACTGTCCTCCCGTATATGAAAATAAAAAGACTGGGGCTAATAATTTTATATATTCATAGGAAATTCAGTGTCCCTTTGTTCTTTCTACTTCATAAAAAAACTTGAAGCACCGCGATAAAATACAATTTATAAGTGAAAATAAATTTAAACGTAAACTGATCACACAGAACTATTAAAAAAAAAAAAAGAATATGACGGTGGCATAAATGTAGGAAATATGGTATAGAATCTATTATTATACCAGTAGTTACAAAAAGTGAAAAGCACTGAGTTTCTGGCTTTTGAAAAAATCAGTATTCACAGTATACACACACGAACGTCATCCTTAGGACAAAGCCCAGTCCTTATCATCAGTAGCCTCTAGAGGCTACACAGAAATGTGTATACATCCAGCAATATTGAGGTAGAAACATTATGGATTTCTAGTGCATAGGCAGACACTCCTCCCTTTGACTGGCAACTGTATCACAGTTTGGTCTTCCTCTATAGCTCTTCCACTTTTCGAAATAAAATTGGAACAGCCCTCCGCCCACCCCTAGATTTAGATAGATCTAACATCATCAACATGTTCATGTAATTTTTAAAGATTAATCAACAGCATAAATTGCATCTGTAAAGAAAAAATATAGGTCAATAATATTATTCAAACCCACTTTATTATGTCATGACAACAAAAAGACCAACCAGTATTATTTTTCAAAACAGTTCTTATTCAGAAATAATAGGTTGGGTGCTGTCCTCCCGTATATGAAAATAAAAAGGCTGGGGCTAATAATTCTATATTATATAATAATTATTATTCATAGTAAATAAACTAAATTCAGTGTCCCTTTGTTCTTTCTACCGCATGAAGAACTTGAAGCAATTTATAAAATTTAAAGTGAAAATAAAATTAGACCTAATCATAAAGTAAACTGATCACACAACAAGAATCTAGATCTATACTTATAATTTTAAACTTTTACTGTGGTATAAGTGTAGGAAATCGTACATTATTATACCAGTAGTTACAAAAAGTGAAAAGCACTGAGTTTGGGATCTTTTTTTCAATCAACATTCACAGTATACACACACGAACGTCATCCTTAGGACAAAGCCCAGTCCTTATCATCAGTAGCCTAGGCTTATATTAGAATAGAACCGACATTTTAATAGAAATGCGGGCACTCCTTGAGTTTTGTGGTCCCTAGCCTGTGGGCGATAAAAATGGCTTGGTGGGCGGGATTCGAGGGGTGGGTGGATAGGATTTGATTACACCGGAGTCAGACAACCTGTGAAGAGAGAAGAGAGAAGAGAGACAGACAGACAGACAGACAGACAGACAGAGCACGCCAGTGTGAGAGACAGAGATAGCTTCAATTGCTTATTTCATGTGCTTGTAAATATAATGTAGATCTATGTTTGTCCCCACCCGCATTACAACCCGTGTCCAAATAAATTATTGAATACAATAAAATCTGTCTTTATGAATCAAACAAATCATGCCAATGTTATACATGTACAATAAAAAAATTGTAAAAAAAGACAAGGAGTACAGCTGGCAGATATTTTATTCAATTTTAATAGAGGGAAAAAAATAACAAAAAGACAGGGAGTAGAATCTATAGCTGAATGGTATTTTGTTCAATTTTAATAATCGAATTCCGGCTGACCACAGGCTAGGGACCACAAAACTCAAGGAGTGCCGAAATGCGTATACATCTAGCAATATTGAGGTAGAAACATGGATTTCTAGTGCATAGGCAGACACTCCTCCCTTTGACCGGCAACTGTTTCACAGTTAGATCTTGATCTATCTAGGCCTAGCTCTTCCAGCTTTTGGAAAATAGTTACTACCCTCTGCCCATCCATGGGGGGGCGCGGTGGTCTAGGGGTAGAACATCGGCTTCTGACGCAAAATGTCCCGAGTTTGAATCCTGGCTGTTGCGTTCCCTACTGGTTCGATCGGTGTCAGTTTAATGTGACCGGCTGAGACAGGAGTCATCGGTCATGGTATGCCCGCCCTGTCTCATGTGTGACAGCACATATAAAAAATTGTCAGACGTCCGTCTTGGGGCCCGTCCACAATATAGCCTATATAGTGCCGCTGTAGTGTTGGACGTTAAACCAACCAACCAACCGCCCACCCCTAGATTTAGATCTAGATATAGATCTACATCATCAACATGTTAATGTAATGTCTAAAGATTAATGAAGAACCTACATCTAATCAAGATCTAGATCTAAATCTGTATAATATTTTGGATGACGCCTTACCATTGTTTATTGAGAGTGGTTTATTTCACTGAACTTGGGCTAGGGATTCAGATCTAATCTAGAGATCTAGATCTAGAACCAGATCAAGATCTATCTGATCAGGATCTAGAATCTAATATAGATTAGATCTAGTCAATCTTTGTTGCAATCGTTGTACAACTACAATATTAATTTTACGACGAGATCCTGATGGACTCGAGATCCAATCTTTGATCAAGGCATTGGTTGATAAAAGAAAAGGACGTGCCCGGCCTTCATAAAAACATTAGGACTCTATTATTACTAGGTGTTTGAGAGACTTTGAGGTTGGGCAAAGGGTAATAACCATGAATGACAAAACGGCACGCTGATTTCCGGTTTTGGATTGCCAGTGAAATATCCCGAAGTTAGCCTAAAGTAAAAATTATAATTTAATTAACTAAAATTAATGTCTTCAGCACCATGCTTTCGCACTAGGGCTGCGATGCTCCTTTTGGTATGGTTTGTGTCAGTATAGGCCCTAATGTTATTGTCCATAACCGGGTCCCGTGCAGTATAGAAACTCTAAAGTTAAGTACTATGAGGCGTTAAATAAAAGGCTTACCGACACCACATAACTGAGTTGGTAAATAATCTGGCGTAAAACACCTCAATCTCCCCTCAGTATACTTATGGAAACTTATGAAACACAAAACTACATGTAGGACTAACTACAGGTTGTGTTTTAAACCAATCAATTCTGCTGACCTTGCAGTGGTTGACAATGCTGCATGCCTAACGCATATCTGTATTATTTTTTTTGTAATTATTTTTTTCCCTTTTTTCATTTGACGATTTTATGGGCATTTCGTCCGTTTTGGTTGCTTACCTACTCAGTTTGATTGTTTGAATTTATCTAATATTTTTAATCCAATGTTTGGTTGAGCTCGTTTTTACCGTCATTGACTATTCTCGAGGAAGAAGAAAGATGGTCGGATGACATTGATTCCTCTTGGTTCACATCTAGCTGTGTGTCCAAAGAAACTTATATTTTGACTACTGCTGTATCTAGTTCGATTATCCTCATGGAAATTATATAAATTAGAGATACGAACATACTACACCTCTGTTTCACATATTATTCAAAGGCATGCAATGCTTTAGATACCCCAACGTGTAATTGTGTACACATTTAAATGCGACGGTTAGTATCTTTGAGTAGTGAGCAGTTTTTAATGGGAGAAAAGAAGTGTCAATAAGAGTTGATGCAATTAATACAGACATAATTATCTGCAGAGGTTTGAGAAAAGCTGGTGTTTCTATTTACTTTTTTCAGCACACTTTTTCAAATTGTGCAGTAAAATGATTATAAGGAACATAGAGGAAGACGAGGGGGTCAAGTAAGAGTTATCAACAATAGCAATCTGAGGTATGCAAATTACACTTCACTTTCGTTGACTCTGAAGAGAAACTACATGGTATTCTTACGATAGTCACAATGAATGATTATTGAAGATAAAAGACTTTAACTGAATGTGATCAAGATCGAGTGCATGGGAAAACATCGCCAAAATCAAACATCAAAAGGCCAAAGGACAAAGAGTACAAGAATGCAAAAAATTCAACCTCAAAAGCCAAACGTGTGACAAGAGTGAGAACGTGAACGTCTTTATATAAATACGTAGGATTATTTATCAAATTGAAATGCATCCTCATTAAAACAGAAACACAAAGCTTATGGTCAAATTATATTACCATAAAAGCCTAGGATGGGTCTATATCTCTTACATGAATATGAACGCTCGAGTCTTATCAAACATTTGGAGAGAATGATGGAAACAACGGACAGGTGGTACAAAAATGAAATTTTCATGGCAAGAAACGAAAACAAGCGAATAAATTATGTTTATTACTATCATGATACAAAATCTGATTTCTAAAAAAAAAAAAGTAGAGGAAGTCAGTTTCTTTAAATTTTGGGGGCTTGTAAATCGAGCGGATGTGCTTAAAAAGAAGTATAATGTGTTAAAAAGAGAACATGAAAAACACCCGATTCTGATAGACGGAATAAACTGTTTAAAGAACAAATTTTGCCTATGAAATCATTAACTTGTTTTCAAGTAAACTATTTTATGTCACGGTTAAATGCAGGTCCTTTTTTTGAAACTCAAGAGAAAAAATATTAATCTTCTATACTCGGGACTTATTGCCATTAGCCCCGAACATTATGGTAACAGGCAGGTAACATGGCATATGATGTTGAGGGCTATTTAGGTATTATTCTCACAACGCCCCCCCCCCTTTTTTTTTAGTCGCATTGGAGCATAGATGCATTGGGGCAACCTCTTTTACGAAAAACAAAACAAAAAAACAAGAAAAACAGCAAACAAACAAAAAACAGTCGCATTGGAGCATAGATGCATTGGGGCAACCTCTTTTACGAAAAACGAAACAAAAAAACAAACAAGAAAAAACAGCAAAAAAACAAAAAAAAAAAACAAAAAAACAAATGATAACGCGTTGGCACTTCCCTAGCCTTTTCTATCTTTGGGCATTATTTACACAATCTTTCTTCTCGATAGAAGCCGACCTGAACGCATTCAATGTAATGGTAACAGAAATAGGATATGTGCAGTAGTTGTGCATTTATATATCTCTGTAGAAAAGAGATTGGCCAAACATGGCAACCTCATTATCAATAAGGCCTACCCGATTCTTATTTTCTTGAATTTCTTCTTGTCTTCTCTTCTCTTCGCTAATCTTAACTCAGTGATAACTATTCAGTTCAGAACTGAGATGAAATTTTCAATAAATTCAGAGTAATGTAGGCGCTAAATAACTTAAAATTTAATGTAAGCTGATAAAGTGTACATTATATTGTAATCACTAAGAATATGCGATGAAGAAGGCTTACAAAGAGTCCTAAGCTACCGTCACTTTTACGTCTCCTAGCTGTTAGTTGGCTCATTGATCTATCTTATCTTATCTTATCTTAAATATATACGTCGGAATTAGAATCGAAGCAACAAACACGCACATTGGGCCTAGTAGTAATATTACAATTCCATCGATATCAAGTCTGCTCAGCGACATCAATGTCTACTTTAAATATTTTTGGCTTCTGATTGGAATTTGTTTTACTTACTCGTATATATTTACACAAAAAATATAAAACCCCTTTTAGGAACTAGTTTTGAACCAATAGTAAACGAATAGTAAAACACAATTTTCATAATATATTTCATCAACTGAAAACTAGATGTAGGCTACAACTGACTGTAAACCCAAAAACAAAAACATAGCAAAAAATTATGGAAAAATGAAACCTAGCTATGATACCATGGATTCATCTTGATCGTATGATTGGGAATAAGTTTCTAATTATATACGAAGGCCTCTCAACGACAACTATTCTGTTGATAGTTGAGATGAAATCTTCAACAGGCTCAGAGTAATCCAAATAACCTAATCTTAATGTAAGCTTGTTAAGTGTACATTATTTATACTAAGAATATGCCATAAACAAAGCTTACGAAGAGTCGTAAGCTACCGTGACGCTGTACTTACGTCCCCTAGCTGTTAGTTGGCTCATTGATCACCCATTGTTATTTTTTTTCCAACTTGGCATATTTTCATTCGAAACGACGCCAAACGACGGTTAGTGTCCAGTCTCGTATCTCCACTAACTTCCGGAGATCTGTGTAGTGAGTTTATGACGAAGGATATCGCCATTGTCAATTTCCGTGAACGTTCACGCGATTGTTGAGCAATATTATTTAGACCCAAGTAACAAAATTGAATCGCCCCTGCAGTGAATTTCATATCAAACGCCCAAACCACAGCCTTTTAAAGGTGCAAGTTGCTAGATCTCTAGATTTGAACCGAGCATTTAGATTCTACGATATTAAAAACAACACTTCTAATCCAGGCTCTTTAGGCTACATGATTAGTCTAGAGTAGATCTGATCAGATCTAGATTTCTAGATCTAGAATCTAGATAGTCTAGATTCTAGATATAGATGTAGATTCTATACTAAGTGGAAGATCTAGATCTACATGTAAGAATTAAAGAGGAACTTTTATAATTAAATAGATGCTAGATTTTAAGACCATTCCGTGGATTTAGTCTGTACTCTGTAGACTCCTTACTCACTGCCGCCGTGGTGTAACACACCATTTAAGAATTTATAAGATTGTCCGACAGCAGTTGACTCAGACTCGACGTTAAAAAAACATTCCCAGTCTTATTGTTACTGTGATTATAAGTGGAACTTTTTTTCAGGAATGCGCAGATAAATCTAACAGAATTTACAGATGGATTTGTTTCTCTTCCGGAACTGGCAGAAATGAGAAAGAGTTCACTAAGAATACACGATAAATTAGGCCTACATATTTTCTTTTTAAGGTGGAATTAATTGTCTTTGATTCAGGTTCTTTAAGTCAAACGATAACAAAAAAAAAGGAAAATTATGTTTTACAGTGATGGCTGTGTCTATTTTCCGCCGGGCGGAGAATAGCCAAATTTGTTTATTTTCCGCCAGGCTTTTTCATTTCACGCTGCCCGTTTGACTGAGCAAGACATTTCCAACAGGCGGAGAATTACCATTGTTTGAAATTTTCCGCCGGGTTTTTTTCACGCAAATAAAATTATAAAAATTAAGTACCAAAACTCAAATCTATAATCATTTTCTAAAATCTTATGAACTACTGGATGGAACATTTCATTTGACCTACTTTCTTAATGTAGATCTAAATTATGAAAAATCTTAAAAATGCGTGATTGTCCTATTAGGTGTGGCAAAATGGTAAAATTAAACTAGAAAACAACTAAAATATTATTAAAACAACACAGAAGTCATCATAATTGATTTTTAATAGGCTTTAGATGCACTTGCGACCAAATTCTACCCCTTAGTCCTGCCTCGGAGCAGGTGTAAACTTGCGTCAAAATTTAGTACTAGGTCGGAGACTAAATTTGAACTTCAGACATAAGTTTCGTCTGGTTTTTAGGCCTAGGCCTTCACATGAATACGGCCCCCCTGGACTTGGACCTAGGCCTAGATTCTAAGAATCTAGCTACGTGTGTAATTCATACTGGTACTGGCTACATCCTACATACTGGTATAGCGACATCCAGTCAATGCATGTTATTACTGTTATTTTAATAGTTAATATAAAAGGCACTTGTTTCATTGGAAAGGATGTACGTGTGGCACTATAGAAATAAAAGCAAAATATACAAACATTCGGATGCAATCCTTATTGGCCAAGACTGGCTAAAAAAAAAAAAAGCAAAAACCCCAACCGTCCCAGGTCCATCTGGAACATGGATTCCGCTAACCTACTAGGCCACGTCACATTTATTTTATTTAAATTTAACCCAAAAAAAAAAAAGAAAGATAATGAAAAAAAGACGATGGCCATTCATGAACGACGGTGCTCTGTAGGCATGTTAAACCCGGCCGGGGTTCGAACCCACGACCTCCCGGTTACGGGGCGGACGCCTAACCTCACAGCCACCTTGACCAGTTCTGATGCACTCATTTATACATACAAAAACTACAAAAAATAAGACTGATCAAGCAGAAATTTAAGATCTAGAAACTAGGTTTAGAATAGATTTTTCTAGATTCATCTATTGCTCTTACCTTTGCATGAAATCTCCGCCCACGATCGAATAACGTGACAAAAGCCGGCGGAGAATAGTACGGCAGTCATGGGACTGCCTGCAGTAAAAAAAAAAAAACCGGCGGAGAATAAACAAATATGGTTATTTTCCACCCGGCGGAAAATACACACTCCCTTTACTTTTTATAAGTTAAATAATAAAAAAAATCACATGAAATGTCACAATTAACCATAGATATATATATACATGTATAACTAAGTTATATAAGCTTACATCTATGCAATTACCCAGGGGAGAGGTGGTCAGAGAAAGTTAAATCTAGGTCTAAAATCTCGCCTCACGTCTGTAAGGGTCTCAGTGAAGGTCGGGATCGAACCCTCAAGCCTCAACCTCCCGCAGTACCCTTTACCATCGTAGAAGCTCATAATCACAAGCCCGACCGTCTCTCTCTCTCTCTCTCTCTCTCTCTCTCTCTCTCTCTCTCTCTCTCTCTCTCTCTCTCTCTCTCTCTCTCAAGTTGTATATAAAATTATCCGAACACGAAGCTAGTTGTGCCGTACTCAGCTGGCAAAAGGTTACTATAAATTATTTATATATAATGGCTAACATCATTATATTAGGCCTACATGGTTTCATGTTGTGTACAATGCCGTCAACGGTTCTTAAAAAATAACAGGATATTGTACAAATCAGACAGAGCTCTCTTTTCGTTAGTGAGAACCACCCAAACACTCTCGTATTGGTCTGTGCTTTGTGAAGAGACTATGCAGCCTATTGTAATTCTGTCTATGTTCCCTCGTGTAGGCTAAGTAGCTTTGGTAGGTGAATGAGCTTTTACCAGGGTGTCCTATAATTGACAAACCAAACTTAACTGTGTCACGGCGGAGAAAACGCCGTTATTCCATTGGAACAGCACAGTCGGTAGTGGTCTGAACAAACGAGCAGGAGGTCCAAGGTTCAAATCTGAATGTTGTGCCTCTGTCTCCGTAAGGGATAATCCGGTGTTCACAGGGGACATAAAACTTATCACTGATTACAAAACTATATGTAGCCTACATGTGTACTGTACATTTTACAATTCACGAGTCATTGGGCAAAGGTAACCGTGTTCAGTTGTTTGTTGGTTTTTTTTTTATCATTGCTTATGTGAAGGTAGAGACTTGCTTATCACCTTAAATTGAAGTGCGCAAAATGTTCTCGACAGTGAGAAACATTTTTTTTTTATTAACGTCAAAGCAGGGTTTGATGTCATTTAAGTTGCACAATGAAATTAATATCAACAATTCAATGAATAGAACAGTTAAAATGATAGATAGATATAATGTTCAAAGATAAATTGATAGATTGAGTGGGAAATAGAGAGAGAGAGAGAGAGAGAGAGAGAGAGAGAGAGGGGGGGGGGGGGGGGGGAGAGGAGGGAGACAGACAGTGAGAACTAGAACTGGAAGCAACCACCAATCTAACTCGCTCTTTGTGGCAGCACATAAAATTATCAGACGAAGGTATTGGGACCAGACCAAAGCATGCTACATGTAGTTGCCGATGATAGACGTTACGCAACCAGTTAACCAACAAATCCTCCCCCTCTTTCTTTTTAAAAGGGCTTTAGAAAAAAAAGAAGACAAAAAAGCACTTTCAGTCCTAAAATATTGAAAGACTTTCTGAGACAGTTCTTATTTCTTGGTTCACACTTCCTTTTTCTATAGTGGGCTTCGTTTTTATCAAGAAGCGAATTAAAGAAGAGACCCTAAAGACTTGTGCACCTATACTTTGAAAGAGGTATTATTAAAATCACTACTGTGATACAGTGTATTCACAAATTCATTATACAAATTGAGCTAGTTGTGTGCCCAGAGAAACGCGTTTCTTTAAATATGTACATATGTAAAACATCTGAATTTTTCACAAAACAATACAAATTTGTTATTTTTGTTTAAAAAAAATTAAATCTCGAGTAAATGTTGAACACCCACACAAATTTGAAGTAAACTTTTTTTGTAATTGTTTCTTAAAAAATAGAAAAAAAAAAAAAAATTAGATAATGTGCACTTACAGTAAGTTACACACACAAAAATCACTACATGAGGCTTGTGGTATTGGAAGTAACTTCATGTTTATTCTTCATAGAGAAAGAGGATGTAACAATCAACAAGACAGAGAAAGAGGGCAAGTAAGTAACTGAACTTGCTCTTACTCATGGTTTAAAAGCATCATAAGCAATAAAGCTCAATGTGAGTGATCAACCAACTTCATGGTAAAAAAATCATTCAATTTCAAAAGGAACATCTATACAGGTGACACGTGACATGTGCATGTTAGGAATGAAAACTAATCTGTTTTCATTTTTAAAAATTAATTATTTTTCAACCCGACAAGTAAGTTAAACTGATATGTAACAAAAGGAAAATCAATAATCTGTAATTACAACGATTTTTTTAGTTTTTACACTAATTGAAATGAGAATGTTGTGGGTGATCAACCCTGATCAGTTAGTTGTGGTCATCATCATTTATTATCAAAATTTCAGGAAATGCATAATAGTATACATGTGTGTATTATAATAAGGAAAAGAAAAGTAATCACACTATGGGTCCATCCAGAAAAGAAAAAAAAAGCCTACTGCCGTTTAGGCGATCATGATGACAGCCACTGTTGTTGATAATGAAGACACCTCAACTTTGCATTAGAATACCTATTGTTCAATCTGTGTAAAAATTATAGTTTATCTCACAGAGGATCTCAGTTTTATAATGAAAAAATATAAATAAATTAAAGTAGAATAAAACTTAATAGTATCATGCAAAATTTGCAATCACATTTTTTTCCTTAATTTTACGGATATATTTTGTTCCTTCATTTTGCGGATACATTTTTTTTCTAGAAAAATTGTCCCCAATAACTCCTTTTAAACTAAGATTTGTTCTATTTCTGCTTCTAGTTCTATAGCGGGGGAATCTAGCTCGAAATTGACAACACACACAAAACTTGCATTTGTATTCTGCTCTCATCAGAAATTGTCAAAACGTGACACATATTTCCATTAGATGAGCCCGCTGAAACTTTCCTAATAAGATGATATTGTTTGAAAACACAGATTAAAAAAAAAAAAGTAAAAACTGAAAATTATAGTCGTCACAATGTAACATAAACGTCTTGAGTAAATAAAATGTGTGAAGGTCTGGGAAAGGGGTAGAAAGGTCAGAAATATAATTTTCACTTTTTTTTTAAATCGATGCTTAAATTAGAATTTGTGTTGTGTTTTTTTTTTTTGTGTGTTTTTTTTTGTTGTTGTAAATATCTCCATAAGTTTGTTTGGGGGAGTATTTTAAAATTTCGATTTTACAGATTCAGGAAGTGAGGAAAACATCCTTTTCTGTTTAATGTTTCAAAGCAAAAAATTCTGACAATTCTGTGCTTTTTTTTGCCGTAGTTACACATTTGCATCACCAAAAAGGCTGTATCACTGCCACTGAATCACACATTCTCATGCATACAACACTTTTCACTCATCATACAGTTTGCTTTATCTTTGTCTACTTATGATTCATGAAAGAAGATATTTCGAATGGTGTTTAAAACAGGAAATGAAGTTGTTTTTTTTTTATGTAGACATGTGATAAGGGTACAAACTCCATTACATATAAAACAGAAAATACTGATTTCTAGCACATGTAAGTTACAGCACAAGAATTCTTAAAATTCATTATACATTAGTAGTTATAGTTGAGTTGTTTTATTGTCCAAGTCAGCACTATATGCACTATATTGCGGACGGGCCCCAAGACTGACGCCTGACAATTTTATGTGCTTACACACACACGACAGGGTGGGGATACCATGACTCCTGTCTCAGCCGGTCACATTAAACTGACACGACACAAACAGCAAGGGTGTGAAATCGCCAGGGTTTAAACCACTGATCTTCTGATGTTCTACCCCAGGGCTACCGCTCCCCCCCCGCCCCCCCCCCCCCCACCGCAACATACACCTCCTGCGTCGGAAGACGATGTTCTACCCCAGAACTACCGCGCCCCATATACATTAGTAACTTCAACATCTATTTAAGGATGCCCATTCTTAACAGTACGCAATTAATACATAATAATTATTTGTTCATTTGTTTCAACTTTGTACATAACAACTACTACAACTTAAGAGAAAGAATGTGAGCTCAAATCCAAGAGGTGTGGAGTCATGTAAGCGATGTCAAGAAAACACAGGCTCTATGCAATCAAAGCCATCAAAACAGGGACTAGTTGCCAGCGTACCTAACTTCAGCAAGTTTTTATCTTTGCTTTGCCTCATTAAAAGTACACTAAGTTCAGCTCAGCATGAGGGTTAAGTATCTAGCTCAACTGGTCCTTGTTTTGCGAGCCTTAGTCACGTAGGCCTCCACAAGAAACTGGATCTTGTCCTGCTGCACCACTGTCTCCTTAGAGCCACATACCTGATCACGCACGCACAAGAATAAGAGAGACAGGAATAGATGAGTGATATTGTTTGGAAATAAACTGGTTAAAAATTAAGCAGGCCTAAAGGGTGAGGTCACACAAAAAAATCATATTTTTCAGTCAGTTTTGAAACATTAAAAAAATTGCATGGTTAAATCTACCATAGTTTATCCATGATGAGAATTTATGAAAGGAGGTCCCATGAAAGTGAAGTCCATTTAAGAAACAACTAATTATGCAGTGTCTACTGTAAAGGAACTTGGATCCCTTTTGTCTTGCAGGGATTTACCATCCCACATCTCCACATATAGTTTTTTAGATGATTGATCACACACAAAATTGTTTAGAAAAAAGACAGGTGAAAGTTGCCTCGATATTGTGAAAGCAGGATGAATATGCGTCTGTCATTATTTTAAGATTTTAAGGTGGGACATCCCAACACCAGCCAACTTAGCAATGAAAAAATATTTTCATATGTAGGCCACTAAAAAAAAAAGATCAAAAACATAAATTGTCTTAACACTCAGGCAAGACTTCAAAAGACTAAACAACATCATCTGTCCACATAAATTATACACAAGAAGGGATTTTCAACATCTGATTTGCCAAGGACTGTGGAAACATCCCAGGTAGATAGTCTAAAGAAATCCCCTAAAGGAAGGCTTTAAGTGAAATCATCTATTCTGCTAAGAAAGTGCCATCTAATGGGTTAAAATACATTTTTGTTATAGTTGTGCTATATCCTTTCTGTTTTGATGGAGCAATTAAGAGTGTTATACATCTTTAGACATGTACATACAGTTGTACTCCATCTTTTATTGGGGGGGGGGGGGTTGGCAGTGCAGTTTTTTCAGTTTCAATCTAAACAATATCTGTGCTCACTATATCTTGATTACAAAAAATAACAAGAGAATACTAACCTTATCAACTGCTCTCTTGAATATATCCTTGTACTCATCCTTGGTGACTTTCTTGGCATTCCAAGCAGGCTTGAGGGCTGATCGCACTGCATCCTCCACAAGCTGCCTGAAACCTTTCTTCACCTGGGGAAGGGACAAGAATTCATGCCTTACTCATGATTGCCTGAGTTGCATCCAATTCAAGTGGTATTGCAAGTCTATTGAAATTTGGTATTTATTGAACTTCTTTTCTTAATAAATTACATGTTATTCAGGAAGCTTAACAAAGTCCTTGCGTGCCGGTAAAAACATTTTCAATTAAGGAGATTTTAATCTTCCACAAATAAGCACATTATTCCTTGGTATGGTGTAGTCTGGTCACCATCATAAAAGCAGTAGGTCCAATCCATTATTTTTAATTTCCCACATGATGATATTGAAGTCTTCGCACAGAAAACAATCCCTCAATTATTTGTTTAAAGTGGGAAACGATATTATCAAAATATTTGACTTATTAGAATTGGCCTTACAAATATCTACCCAAAACCAAAAGCTTTACTTGCAAGTTAAATTTACTCACATCGCTTATTAAGCAAGTAAACAAGTTTACTACCGTACTGGTATGCAGCAAAGTTTGAGACCCCTCCCCTCCCCACAAAGAAAACAAAGAAACCCACCCACAAACATAAGAACATACATTAAAAAAGATAATGAAATAATGTCAGATTAAATCTGTTTAGCATTACATAAATGATAAATCCATATCTGTCTACTTGTCATTTGTGTCACATCAGTCCGTCAGTTAAAAATTTGCACCAAACCCATGATAGCACCAGCTATGGTCCAAAGTCAGATGAGATGAGTATGTAACTTATGATTTTGTTTTTTAGTCGCCTAGATTTCCCCAAAGCTGCAGCTGAGACTTGAGCCACAAACATCATTCTTCTTAGTCAATAACATTGCCTACCCAGCTACCAGTACACACCTTTATGATGCAAGATGATCAAAATTTGGTGTATATATATAGAGAGAGAGAAAGAAGAGCTCACCTCATCTAGCAACAAGTTGGAAGCAATTCTGTCTGAGGTGGCCACACCCTTGAAGCTTGGCTCGGATGGGGAAATACGGTAGCTCGAAACTTTAGCAGTGCGTGCCATCTCACTGGGAGGGGAGGCCACTCTACCATAAGATCTTCCACTGACCTCAGACGGTCTTGCTGTGGTGGTGGGCTGGCCGGAACTGGGAGCATGCTGGGATGGGTGGGTCCCTGAGTGGCTTCCATACCCTGAGTAGGGGTGGACCGGAGGACGGGATGTGGCGCTTGTCGCAGTGGAAGCTCTGGCTGCGTTGTGATAGGCTGCCATCTGCTGGCTATACGAGTACGCCTGGGCGCTTCCACTAGCTGCACTCGCCGTTGCTGATGTAGTCGGCTGGTATGGGTACCTAGACATGTATGCAGGGTGGCCGTATGGGTAAGGGTATGGCTGATAGGCAGACCGTGAAGCAGCGGGATGCTGAGATGTCGTGGCTGCAGACTGTGAGTGGCCTGAGGCCGAGGCACTTGCTGATGACTGAGAGGGGTAGTAGTGGTAAGATGGATGAGCTGATGCTGATGTCGGCCTGGAAGTTGTTGCTGCCGAGGCCTGCGCTCTAGGGTATGCTGGGTGGGGGTGGGCCTGGGAGTATGGGTATTGGCCAGTAGCAGCTGCTTGATGAGCCGGGTACTGCCCTGGCTGGGCTGGTCGCTGAGAGTACTGGGCGTGCGAGTAAGCGTGTGGATAATGCTGGCTGTGAGACGTCTGATGCTGAGGATAATGAGGATGCTGGTAGTGCTGAGGGTACTGGGGGTGGGCTTGGCTGGCTTGCTGAGGATGCTTCTGAGTATACGGTTGAGTATTTTGTTGTTGATGCTGCTGCTGAGGGTAGGCATGAGCATTTTGATGATAAGGATATTGATGCGAGGGCTGGGGGTTGGGCTGAGGCGCTTGCAGTGATGCTGGTTTGTGCGCAGAGCGCGGATGCTGCTGCTTTGAGCGTGGAGGTGAAGGTGGAGGTGGTGGAGGCTCCGCCGGGCTGGCAGGACCAACAGGGCTGTAGGCGGGGGGTGATGGAGGGGAGGTAGGGGATGCGGGTGAGGCGGGTGAGGCTGGGGCAGGAGAGGGGGGCAGTGGAGGTGCAGGAAGCGGAGGCATGATGTGGATAGGACTGGTTCTTTTCGCCAACACCTCCTCATCGCTGTCAACCTCTGGTTCTTGTTTGATATTAGCACCACCATCGCTACTTCCAGAACCCTCAGATTCTTCCTCGCTGGAAACACTGCCGTTCATTTCTGAGCTGTATCTCCATCTCCTCTTGCTCCTCTTGTGATTGTTAGAGGTTCTCCTCCTCATTCCCTCCATCGCATCTTCATCCCCGCTGCTCTCAGAGTTGCTGCTTCCAGAGTGACTGGCCTGGAACTCTTCTGCTTTGATCTCACGGTGCTTTCTCTTCCTACGCCGATCCCTTCTGTTCTCTCTGTGGCCAGCTTGAACCGATGGACTACCCGACCGACTCTTTCTGCGCGACGACCGCCTCTCCCTGTGGTGTTCTCTGCCCTCTGTAGGCGACCGGCTATGCCTCCTGCGGTGATGATGGGGAGAGTGGGGTTGGAATTGCCCGGGTGGGTTCCAGGTTCTGCCTCCCCTGCCTCTCCGTGACCCATGAAACGCGCCGGGGTGATCCCGATCTTTGTCTCTCCAGGCCGGGTCTAAGGCCTCTCTATCTGGACTTGGCGGAGCCCACTCCCGCCTGTGGTCTCTCCCTGGCCCTGTCTTCTCTCTGTCTGGCCAGGCAGGGCCCTTAGGTCTGTAAGAATTGAAAAGACCTGAGTTTGGCTCTCCATCAGTTGTACAAGGCATTACTCCTTTACCTTTTCCTTTGCTGATTGTTTGATGTGCATCCTCTTTTTTTGGATCTGGTGTTGGAACAAAAACACCAAATTTCTTTGCACTAGAGCCGATAAAGTCATAAATACTTATTTTAGCATTTTCTTTTGCAATTCTTTCTGCCTCTTTCCTTCTTTCAGCCTCTTCTTTTCTGCGACGCACTGCTTCTTTCCGGGCAGCTTTTTCTTTTTTCCGGTCAAACTCATTGCTTCTTACACTCTCAAGAAACTTGGCCAACATGAAAGCCCCGTTGGTCGGATGGTCTGGGTCAAAATCGTCCTCACTGCTTTCCTCCTCCTCCTCCTCCTCCTCTTCTTCTATGTCCTCTGCATTTGGTGCATCACCAACTTCACCCGTGCTGTCTTTTTCTTCCTTTATACGGACATTGTCATCCAGGTTGGATTCTTTTGAAGGTACTGCAGCTTCTGGAGGCAACGAGGCAGAGATTTCCTTTGTCCCACTACTGTCAGTATTCCCTAAATTACCGTTGCAATTTTCTTCCTTTATCTCCTTGAAATTCTCCTCCTCCTCCACAATTTCTCCCTCCTCGTAGTCTTCATCACCATCCATGTGAGCAGCATCACGAACTTCTCCTTCCTCTCCGCTATCAGAAGCTTCACCCTCTTCTCTTCCCACTTCATCAGCTTTACCAAAACTGCTCTCCTTCTCTTCTCCAACATTTTCAGCCTCCTTTGAAACTTCCTCGATCTCTGTTTTAATAATACTTTCTTCTATATTTTCCTCTTGTTCCATATATTTGTCTGTACAAGCCCTTTCATGGCATTCAGACTTTTCATCCTTCATTTCTTTGCTATGGTCTGATACATCTTTTGTACAGGCATTGCTGTTATATGCAGAAACGTTATCCCCGCCTCTGTCATCTTTCTTTACAGAATCAAGTTCGCTTAGCTCCCCTTCTTGATCACTGGTATAATCCCCCCAGCCTGCCTCTTCATATATAAGATTATCGTCACTCCAGCTTCTTTGTCCATAACTTTTCCCTCCACTTTCTTGGGCTAACAGAGCAGGATGATCTTCTCTACCAGAACTCTTTGAAGATACCACTGTTTCAACTACATATCTGTTCAACACACTATCAGAAAAATTATTGTCTTCATTCTGGGGTGGAGGCAAATCCCTTGAGTCTTCAACCTCTCTATTTATCATATTGACAGTAGACGAGTTCTCGTCGGTCAGTGCCACATTATCTTTCATTGATTCAACATCAACTTCTCTTGTTATCATATTGGCACTAGACAAGTTCTCTTCAGTAGGTGCCAGATTATCTTTTACTGATTCACCATAAACTTCTGTCTTTATTACATTGACAGTGGCTGAGCTCTCCTCAATAGGTGCCACCTTGCCTTCTGTAACCACAGGTGGGAGATAATTTTTACAGCACTCCAGATTGCCCTCGGAGACGATATCGGACGTTACCTCAGGTTCAGGACTAGTCTGATCACAGTGTACTGAATGATTCTCTCTAATACCGCCATCCTTTGCGTTAGGAAGACCAGGTGATTTCACCTCTGTTTGGAATGTTGAAATGCCCCCTGGGAGAAAGATATCCTCCTTTTTGTTTTCCAGTGTGGCTTGCTCTGTGACGTTGGACGTGATGTTGCAGGTGTCCTGTGCAATGCTGTCGAGAGGACTATTAATATGGTTGTTAATGTGACTACTCACAGCGTGGCGTCGTTCCTTGGAGTGGCTGCGGTGGCTGCCCTCATGCCCTGAGCTGTGGTGTTTGCTGTCTCCGTCAGGATGTCTGTGGGAAGCTCTGTGGCCACGCTTGTCTGACTGAGCTACGTCCAGTTCACTTGTGTCGCGGGAAGAAAGACGTCCTGATTTACTTTCACTTGTCTTTTCTTCACTATTACAAATGTCCAAATCAACTGTGTCTTCGCTTGCTGGGTGTGATGCAGTATCCTTGTTCTGTAGCCTCAAATCATTGGCTTCATTCACCCGATTAGAATAAGGCCACTCATTGTTTTCCTGTGGCTGCTCTGAGTTTTTCTGTGCCCCCACATGCACATGATCACCACTATCCAAACATTTCTGTGGTTCATTCTCCTTGCTTTTGCGCAAAGATGCAGAGTGGGAATTTAAATCTGAGGGACCTGTAAGTAGGGTTGATGCATCCCCACTTTCACCCTTTATATTTCTACAGCCACCTGTTGCTTCAAGCCCTGTATCTGCTGATGGAGCCAGGGGCCAAGATGTCTCAAGCTGGAGAGAAGATTGAGTTTGGCCTGAGGACGAGGTGGCTGCAGATAAGCTTTGAGTAACGGCCACAGCTACAGTTTTATTTGTCATGGCAGAATTACCGCCAGGCTGGGCAGTAGGGGTGGACTTAGAGGAAGTCTGCGAGTCTGCAAGCTTGATATTTCTAGACGCTGCATGGATTTCAAGACTAGATGACGCTGCCGTCAAAGATCCTGGAAAGAAAAAAATAAAATACAGGTATTACTTTGGAGGAAAATTTAGAAGTCATTGGGACCTTACTGGCGCAGAGTAAAAATCATAACAAAATAACTGTATTAGCAGAAAAATAACAAAAGAATGAATAACACACTATTTTAACACATACATATTTCCTCTCTGTTTTTTGTTGTTGTTATTTTTTCCAACAAAAGCATGTGTTAAATCTATCCTTACACTTGCACCTAGCAATCTTCACATTCTTAACATTTATAAATTTAAAAATTCTGGTCTCTAGCTCTAGTTTCATGCAGCCTACAGTGACAGTACTACATGTCTTCCAAGCTTACCATCTCTCTGAATTATGATGTGTTTGCCACTTTTGTGTAGCATGTCCTGGTTGGACATGATAGAGCCTAAAAGGTCAAACTGTGCGGCAGATGGTGTGGAGCGCACAGGTTCCAGTATAGGTCTGTCAACCCCATGTGTCTCGCCGCTGGCTGCCTGAGGTCTGGCTTTATTTATTCCATCAACTGTAGCAGTTGCTGATCGCCTGGAGAAAAAAAAAGAACAATTTTCATAAAAATTCAAAAACTAAGCGGCACACTTGCTTCAGGTAACAGATGATCAATAAAATGTTTCTTTGTGCCAACTTTGTAACAATCTTCCCTTTTTTTCTCTCTCTGTGCACTAAATATATTCACATCATTTTACTAGCCTTTGATAGCTTTATTTGAAAACTTGTCATTATTAGATTATAGGATTTAAAAATTCATGTAGGTATACCGTAGACAAACGAATTCATTCTCACACATGGGTTCAAGAAAATGCACACATTTATTTTTCATAAGCTATGGTTGACAAGAAAATAAAAAAGAAAGTTTTTGTTGAACTCGTTGCATTACAAGCTTGAGAAAATAGTAAATTAATCAAATATTTTATAATAATGTCCATACTAGAAACTTTCCACATCAATCCTATAAAACATGAAAGTTACTCTAATGAGAAAAATATCTTTTAAAAATTTGGTATGATCAGAAATTTAAATATCAACCTTGACTGGGTAATTCCACCAAGTCCTAGGGGTCTGTGAGAACTGAGGGCAGATCGAGACAGGGTGTTTGCTGGGATGGCTGGACGGTTTTCTGGTAGCGGGACTCTCTCCTCCCCTTCTTCTCTGTAAAAAAAAGAAATAAAAGTATAAAGATGAGTTACTGAGCATATAGCCGGTCCACTTTTAAAAGTGGTATCAGGGACACCCATCCTATACTTTAAAGCATAGCAAAAAATACACTGAGAAACATTACCATGATTATACAGAAACTTCAGCATACTTTTTTTCCGGGACAGGCATAGTTTAAATGATGAAGATGTGATTCTAAAAAATTTTTCTTATAATCTGAAAAAATCATACTTAATATTTCTTGTAAAATTATGATGCCAATATACATATACCAATAGAACTGCCATCCACTGGTCTTGAAAATTTAGCAATCCAGCATTTATTGAAGTATGGAAGCATTGAGAAAGTTTTCTTATTTTAACCATAATTGAATTTTTTTTTTTTTTTTTGGGTTTAAATTCATAATCATGAGAAGGTGTAAAAGTGTACCTCTTTCAGTAACAGGCAAATAAAAATAATTCAACAGTAGCTGTATACTTGATGAAGTAAGCAGTATGAATCTTTGGATCACTTACTCAGCAAAGGCATACAGCTCATCCTTAGAGCCCAAGATAGAGAAGGAGGGAGCGGCTTCATATCTGCCCGCCCCTCGTGCCCCATCTGATGATGCAGGTGCTTTCTGAATGGGCATTGATCGGCCCCTAGGTGGAGGCTTCAGACCAAGCTTGTCTGCGATTCGACCCTTCACAGAGGCAATTGTCTGAGCAGTGCGTGCCTAAGGGATAACAAGACATATATTCAATGTGACTGTGGTTAAGTTCATATAGAGATGTAAGGCAACTTTTATGGCACTAAAAATGACTATCAACTGTGTATATATTAACCAGCTTTAACCAGCTCCTTATTTCTGTGACAAAGTGAAAATTCTCATACTTATGATCTAGGATTAAATTAAGACAGTACCATCTTTCAACCAAGCCAGGGCATGGTATGTCTGTGAAGGTTTTATGTCAAAAAGTAAAAAAAAAGTTTTTCTTTCAAATGGATAAAAACTCACAAGAGCTGGAGAGGTTGCAGAAGAAGCGCTGCTTGTTTTAACACTTTTGCCTTTTCTTTTGACCTTCCTTTTCCTTGTTTTCTTTCCTGGGGTCCCTTTTTTAGTTTTCTTCTTCCTGGTTGTTTTCTTTTTTACTGTTGTCTTCCTCCTTTTAGTTGCCTTCTTTCGAGTTGTTCTTTTCCGTTTTGTTCCTCTCCTCCTAGGTGTAGAAGATGGTCCAGGGGTCGGCTCCTCATCCTACAATAAAAATGGGCAAATCAGATGGCAAAACACAGCTTTGTTCACAAGTTGGCTTTCCAAATAAGAAAAAAAAAAAAACATAAGTATCTTTAGACTTTTTCGAAGTAAATTAAATGTTATATCCGTATGGTTTTCATGAATTTGATGCACTATTTAAATATAAAAATAGCAAAAACTGCATTGGTTCTAGTCCTTTTCTGTAACACCATGAAAAAAAAGTGTCAAATACAGTTTACTATCACACTATCTCCACTTGAATCTGATGAACCACACACAATAATTTTATATATCATACAATATAATCCGCTTATATTGACATTCTGTAGGAAAAGGATTTGATGTCGATATATAGATGTGACGATAAATGACACCACTTTCCCCTTCCTATTTCCCTTTCACGCTTTTCTTTCAGTTTTGAGGAAATGGACAATTCCGAGAAAACTAGAACCTACTCTGCATGCTCGAGCATCAGAATCCGTCCCCTCTTGTTTCCTTATGCTTTTTCCTTATTATCAGAGAAAGCATGCAATGCATAGAAAGTAGAATGATAATTTATCCACGCCGATTATTCCAGGTGATTTTTTAAAATCTTTTCTAGAAATAATTTATAAAGGCGACTAGTAGATCTAATCAACGTAATTATTCTCGCAGAGTACTAGATCTAGAACTACTTCACTTATTTCAAGTTAATGCCTCACTGAGGTCTTCACCTAGAAATAAATACAAGTTGGAAGCATATTTTGCCACTATCAATGTCTCATAAGTCCTTTTAAGCTGTCAATCCAGTCAGCATTCGGATACTGACTTAGAGGACAAAGATTCATAACGGTGCAGTATTCCTAAGAAGAAACAAACTCGACCTAAAAGAACTTCTAGATCTAGCTGCACAGGTGGGTTGATCATTCGAGGGAAGTAACGGGCGTTCAGTGTCATTCATAGACTAAAAAGAGCCTGAATTTTTTTCTCGGAGATGAAAAAAGTGAGTTCCGAAAAAATGGAATCCTTCACAAAAAAATCAGAAAATCGGAAATAGGCAAATTTTCGGGGGAAATCGGAATGATTCTGATTAAATCGGAATGAATGGCAGGTTTGTAACATTTTCCACCACATGTGCTTCACCAAGAACGGAAATCATGTCGATAAAGGGGAGTGGGTAGAAAAAATAGTCGTTTTAAGAGGAATAACTTGGTAACTTGAAAACATGTTGATCGAGATAAGCAGATTATCATTATAACATTTTCCTTACTTTTAAGGAAAGAAGAATACAGTAGTGAACAAAGCCACATCTGTTAAGATAATGAGGAGAATTTTCAAAGACCAAATAATTATAACTTTGATGTGCCACTATAAAATTTGGTATTTTTTTAAATACTGAAAATGTCTTTCCTTGTACATAAAGATCATAGCCCAGTTCATTCATTAAAACCAAATCATCATCGATCGTAATACAAACTGATTTATGCACAGCCATAAAGGAAGCATAGAATGGCTAAATTACAATACTTAAAACACAACTAACACTTGAAGTTCAATGTTCAATTAAGACACAGGGGTAATTGAAAATGTGTGGAAATAATTAAAGACAAAGCTAAAACTAACGGACAAAAAAAAAAAAAATTAAACAAGAGTATTTTAATATATGTGAGGCAACCAGGGTGAATCAGACGCAAGTCAGAAATTTGACTTTTGCACTTATATATAGTGTGTTAAGCAGCATCAAATGCAGTTGATGAGGTTGAACAAATATTCAACTCTATCAGATCTAGAACCATAGATAATATTTGAACATGAAAAGGGTCAATATAAAGTTTTTTTCCTATGTTTTGGGGGCTCTAGCTCAAAACTTATATCAGCAACTTGTGCCTGATTGACCTTGGTTGCATCACATACAAAACATTTTGTCTCTATTGAGCCTTCTTCATTTAAAAAAAAATTAAAGAAAGCAATTGAACTAACCATGAAGCTTTCTCTGTCTGCAATTCTCTGAGCCACTACTCTCCGCCTCTCTGCCCTTGCAGCGCGTGCATCAGCAATGATCCTGCGCACCCGTTCACTGACGCTCGTTCTGGCAATCTGTCGGCCGTGCTGCAGTGGCTCTTCTTCTGTCAAAGGAAAAGAATTCAGACCGCTACTGAATTCAGAATGTGTGTTGCTGTGGTAACCAAATAATATTGAAATTACACGAAAAGATATTTAAAAAATTAATATCAAAACAGTAATGACTGACAAAACTAAACAGAGATAATTCAAATATATCAGGAATACGAAGTAAAGAAATCTTGTATATCTTCATAATTGTAAATATTAATGCACAATTTGCACACATCATTTAGATTTTGAATACATAAAACAAGGCTTTACATAAAGAGGCCCATAGGGTAAATTGGCAGAATCTAAATTTCTTGAATTGACACCTAAGATTGAATTTGTTCCAATTTCAAGCCCTTCTCTGTTTTTTCTCAAACCCATGTAAATAATGTTTTAGCTTCATAAAGACACCTGACAAACATATTCTTTCAAGTTTTATCACAAGCTGAGAAAGAACATGTCAACATAGAGATATGAGATCAGGAACCCCATGGTTTGAGAGAGAAGAAATAAAAAGGCATACAAGGAACAAAACATATCTTCCAGGTTACGTTACCAAAAAAAAGTGCCAATGTACTCTACCAAAAAGGAAATAGCTTCATAATAACTATGCATAATTATGTTACCCCTGCTCCTTTGCTGCACACAATCTGGACAAAACCACTCCTGCACTGGAACGCTTGCCAAAGGGGGATCCAGACAGTCACAGTGGTACCTGATTGCAGAGACAAGTGAATGTTTGAAAAAAAAATCATTTAGTGGTTTAAATTAAAGGCAAAGCCTTATGTTCCCATATATTTATATTTCCTATACAATGGTCAGACACAGAGAAATAGTCACAGCCATACCTGATGGCAGAGACAAATAAAGGTTGGAAAACATTATTAATATAGTGGTTTAAAGGACAAGTCTACTATTCAAACTTCTATACAAATCAGACATAAAAAAGTAAGTGTTGACATTTATCATTAATTTGTACGTCCTTAAAAACAAGCAACTAGATGAAGAACTTTGCCATTTATAGCATTATCAAAGTTATACATAAAGGTACATGTATTTTGTATTAGATAAAAGCATTGTAGAACATTCTACAACAGTGATTTGAGCGGGAGGCATTGCTCTTGAGTGCAATATCAGGGATAGCAAAAAAATAGGGATGATGAGAACGGCTACACTAAGAATACTTGAAAAAAAAAGACCACTTTTTAAAATTACAAAATTATGTCAAGAGGAGGCCAGCCAAAATTTCTCCATTCCAGAGATATGTTTTGTGAGAATGGGTCAGATCCTCAATATGTTATGAATTTATCCAATGACTGCTTAGTTAATTTTACAAAGGAAATTTTGACGAACCCTATCCATGATGAGCAATGATTTCAGGATTTACCTAGGTTTGGCAAATTCTAAACCTTATTCCAAATTTTGGTTTTTAAATAGCTCAATAAAGATATGATAAGACCTTTGCTGATACTTCTTGCCTGCTTAGATTATAATTAGATGATAGATATTGATTATCTTAAAATAATTCTGTATGAAGTAAAAGGTAAAAAGGCTTAAATGAATTTAACGTTATAAATCATAAACAAAATAAATGCATATGTATGAGGCAACCTAGGTGATTTAGGCAACATGCTAAACTCTTAGTATATGGAGCCCAAAACCACATTTTTACAGAGGTGTAAAGAAACCACCAAGTTTGGTGAAACTCAAACTGGTAACTCTAATCTTGACCTCTTCCGTAAGATAAACTTGGTTTATGTGTGTACCGCAGCCTGTGACGAGCTGTTGTTATGGCTACGACCTTGAGCCACACCTTGTGTCCAGCCGGATACTAAAAGTTAAAATAAGTTTTGAGCAAAGAGTACCCAAAACTTAGAAAAAATATGCTACTGATCTTTTTAATTTTCAGATAAAAATGGCAATCTATGGTTCTAAGAATGATAAGAGTTATAATTTTTTTAATCTCTTAAAGTACACTTGATACTTTTTGACACTCACAAAGTATGATTTGCGCCAAACTTACCCTTATTCATAACATATTACATAAACCAACATATCCATTAACATTAAGCTTAGTTTTTTATTTCTTGCTTAGTTTTATAATTCAGCACTATTGTGGACGGATCCCAAGACAAATGCATGACAATTCTATGTGCTGCCACACAGAGACATTACAGGAAAACCATGACCTCTGTTTCAATTTGTCACATTTAACTGCCACCTACTAAACTAGTAGGGGACAAAATCTAACAAATACATCTTTGACTGATCGTGATTTTTTAACCAAGGCCCTCTACCACTTGCACCAGTGCACCCCCCTGAGAAAAAGATAATACACTACAGTAAAACTGGTTGATAACGAGATTTCTTGTTTCTTAATATCTCTCGTTATAGCTAGAGTTCTTGTTATTCCCATAATAAGACTCAAAGAAGATTTTACAAGTGTTTACCCACCTTTTTTGAAAACATCAATGTCAGGCAACAGACTCTATATAGATCTAGATCTATATCTAACTTCACAGTATTCTTTATTATTTTGGCCTTGATCTATAACGAATTAGCGTTTATAAAACAGTACTACATGTACTATTAGGGATGGGCTTAGCTGTTCCACTGCCTAGCATTGCACTATGCAGCTTTATTTACTTCGACAATAGAACAAGAGTAAGGTGGGGTCACCAAAAATATCACTTTAGTCTTCGACGGCAATAGGAAGGTGTGGGGAGGGTGACTAGACTGGCACATGTGTGCAGGTTTGAGGTGACAGAATGAGATGTTAACTATTCTGCGCTTTTCTCAAAATGGGTATTTTTAAACCTGTTATTCAAGATGTCGTTAAAAATGGGGTCTACTGTATATCTACAGCTTACCCCGCATCACAGCTATCACAGAGGAGCAGCCGATCTTCTCTATCAGATAGACCACACACTTCACACACTGTGTCGTCTTGCTGAGCTTCTTCCTCCTCTGTCTCCAACTCCTGCTTGTTTTCTACAGGAAACTGGAGCAAGGAAAGCAATGATTCTTCAAAGGGTGTGTTAGGGATGTGGCTTATCATTTATTTATGTATTTAATTATTTATTTACTAATTGAGAAATATTGACATTTACAAGTCATTTTTATTTTGAAATAGATTTTTTTTTTACTACAAAGGGTCATAGTAGTGATCCCATTTAACATTGTATTCAAAGTCAATACTTTCTTAAGATTGAGTGATGATGAACAACAATTCACTCAGTCAAACATATTCGTTAACAATTTTTTTTTTTAGTTGGCAGACATTCACAATGCGATGAATGAAAGATAATCATAAGTTTTTATATTTTATTAGTTAAAATTTATTCAACACTCTTTTCAACTGCATCCTAGTTATCTATACATTTGATGAACTCTGAAGTCACAAACACAATTTTCGTGTGCACAAGGCCAAGAATCCAAAGCCTCAAACATATGTAAAGAGAAATCATAGCAGAAGTTTAAAACTCACTTGATTGTAGACTTTGTCTTCGCCTGGATGCTTGGCTAAAATGAGGTGGAACACTTGTCGGTCCACAGGACAAGTATTGACATTCTGCACAAGGAGAAACAGTTTTTTTTTTTTTTATTAAGCTTATAAATTAAATTCTTTGTACATAAACACAAAATAACATCTAAACACAGTGCAAATTATTTGAGCAAAAAAAAAGTATATTGGATTATTAAAAAAGAGAAGTTAATGTTTAACCCTCACAGTGCTTTGAAGGCCTCCCAAATGGCCAGATGGCCACCAAACTGGCACGGGTGACTGGGTGTGAAAAAATGGGGTGTGGCAGTACTGTTCACCTCGTTAACTGATGCTCTTAGTGTTGCACTGATATTGCTGATATATATGTATATATATTATTTTTTTAATATTTCTAGTTTTAGGTTCATAAAACTATTATTTCTATTCCACTGAGAAGTTAGTTGATTTCACTATCATACTTCTTTCGGCTTTTCAATAGTCGTTAATTACTTTTGTGTGGGGGCAATAAAGGGAGAGGTCAGTTATTACTTTCTTTCCTGCAGGTGATCACAATTTAACTTATTTAATTTTAAAAAGCTCTGGGTGTGATATGTTTCAGATCGAATCCTTTTTTACAAGGAACAACATTCCTTCTGTGTGTCTTGTTTGAAAGGGTTATGCACTTAGAACCCTTGTAGCCCCAAGGCCACGGCAGATGGAGCTATCAAGAAGGGGTAATGATCAAACATTATCAAGGCCACGGCAGATGGAGCTATCAAGAAGGGGTAATAATCAAACATTATCAAGCACCTGCTGGCAGATCAAGGGGGTATATCAAAGGCAATGAGCAAATATTACAAGAAGGGGTAATAATCAAACATTATCAAGGCCACGGCAGATGGAGCTATCAAGAAGGGGTAATAATCAAACATTATCAAGGTCACGGCAGATGGAGCTATCAAAGCACCTGCTGGCAGTTACAGTGCTTGTCCGCCTATTATCCAAATACACCCAATACAGTGTCAATATGAGCAAA
The DNA here is from genome assembly GCA_003991915.1 of Elysia chlorotica. Classification (NCBI taxonomy): domain Eukaryota; kingdom Metazoa; phylum Mollusca; class Gastropoda; family Plakobranchidae; genus Elysia; species Elysia chlorotica. Next base: position 183,083 of record RQTK01000614.1, on the reverse strand, counting down.
TCGCAATTACAAGCCCACAGTCACACCAGAATACTGAATGGAGTTCAACATGCAATGTGGTCAGCGCTTGTTTCACATCAATGTGTGTCTCGGTGGGGCAGCGTTTGACCCTCCTATGTAAATCAGTCAAAGCATAGCTTTCATCACCATCTTCCCCTACATCAATGGTCCATAGACAGGACTCAACACCGCCAGGTTACCCAAGATCTCTACTTTTTTCTTTTCTAAGAGATGCAGGCTATGACCAGTGACATAACCGTCATAACTTGACTGAGATGCCAAGAATCTGCCACATTATTCATTGATTTCATTGGGTGATATTCTATATATATATATATACCGATTCATGAGTTTCTCGCGTACTGGAGACAGGAGGAATAATGGATGACTGAAGGTTCACTACTAGTGTCAGTTACTCGGCACCCCGCATTGCCAGTCCGGAAATGCTAAGTCTGTGAAGTAGTCAAGCGCAGGACCTGTGTTTTTCTCTCAGCAAGGCAGTTATTTGGCGCATTGTGCCTTGTGGTTTAAACAATAAATGTAATCTTATTGGCGCTTTAAGACTTTGAAATGCTTAGTTGAGTAGGCTGTATAATTGTTGCGAATTAATTATTTGCGGTAGGCTGTATAATTGTTGGGAATTAATTATTTGTGGTTTAACTTTGTAAACAGTTACCTTACTCCACTCTTGAATACACTCAAGACAGAATAAGTGGTCACATGACTCTGGCATGCCGATATCTTGCAGCTTCAATCTGTTGAGGCAAATGGGGCATCGATCACAGTCTTCTTCCCCTGACGAGACATCATCTGCTCCCATTGCTTCCTCTTGTGGCAAAAGCTCTTCATCTTCACTGTCTTCCTCCTCCTCCTCCTCCTCATCATCATCATCATCATCATCATCATCGTTGTCATCATCATTTTCATCCATAACTTCTTCTCCGTCTCCTTCCTCAGCTTCTTCTATTTCTCCATCCTCCTCTTCATCACTCTCTTCTCCTTCTTCTGAAGAGAACTCTTCATCTGAAAATGAAATTAATGAAAACAATTTTACTACCAACATGACTTACTTACAAATAAGGCAGTCTTAATGACAATGACAATAAAGACGGGGACAGACAAAGATAGACCTGGGAATTTAAAGATATATTTATAAACGGTCAAAATAAAGAACAAGCAATGACAAAAATAGATCTAGCTTACAAGTGGCAAACAGATGAGATAGAACTGAAAATGGAAAGAAAATACAAATGATTTGAATAGGATTGATCCCTCACCGATATTTGGGACAAGACAAATGAGTTCACCTATAAGCTACTCACTATACAAATGATTACCTCTTCTCAAAAAAAAATGTAAAGGTAAATGTACAAAATCTCAATGAATGAAAATACCCAAATAAAAGATATTAAAATTTCTTTGGGAATCAATAACAAGAAAGAGATAGCATAGATTATAAATGTCCAGTTTCTATCTTGCATCAATAAACATAACAAAACAAAACAACAAACGAACCAAATGCACAATCAAATTGAACTTTTGAAGTGTGTAGGCCTACCTGATTCCTCCTCTCCAGATAAATCCTCTGTTTTTCTTTCTTCCTCTTCATGTCCTTTGCTCCCACCAGGAATCACATCTTCAGCTTCATGATTGACATTTGCTTCACTGTCCATCTTCAGGTCAGGTCTATCACACACACACACAAACAAAAGTTTAGTCATAAAATAATAAACTTGTCATATCGAATGGTGATAAATAAAGTTTTAATTTATAATGAACCATAAAATATTTATATTTTTCAATTATTCATACAGGTATCAGCAAAAGTTGTTTTACAGGTTCTTTGATTGTTATAACTATAATTCAATTAATTGAATTCTAAGTTTACGTTGTCATCACAGGTTGACTTTGGTATTAGAGCAATAACCCTTCCAAAGCAAGGTTCAGATCCTTGGTTTAATTGCTTTGCTGTACATAAATTTTAAGTCCTGTTAATTTGATCTTTTAAAAAGAATTTACTAAGAAAGTTCTTTTGTTTGAACAATATATAGAGAATTGAGTATTTGAACACCATGAAAGACAGTTTATTCCAGTTTTATATTTTGAACAGGTCGATTAAAAAAAATGGTATAAACACAAAGATCATTTGGAATTTGTAAAGTCATGGCATTTATACAAATTATAGAGCAAAGAGGACTTCAAATCAATGTATGATCGCACAACAGCTTTCCAGTGATTCTTTAGACATTTGCGTAACCATTTTGATGCCATTTTCACACTCATGCTTGTTAAGTCATTTCTTTGTTGTTTCTAATTACGGTTACACTTTGGAGCAGTTTATTTTGATTTTTGTAATTTTGGAGCTCATTGAGCATGTCTTGTGAAACAGGTGTACCCATCTTAAAAGCAATGTATAACATGTATTATCATAATGTTAGTGTACCATGATACAGTGAAGCAAACTGCTTAGTGATAATCAGAAAAAATACCTATGTGTAGATTAAATCTAACTGCAGTCCCAAGTCTAAGGAAGTCAGGTGCCCAGTTTTCCTTCTACCAAACACGAAAAATTTCAGACAATTTTGAAAAGTAATGTGCCTTTCATAGTTTCAAAATAAATTTAATTTAGTTCTAAATGATTGTCTTTTTTTCATGGTGAATATACCTACGAGAAGAGCTAGAATATGCTTCCTGACCCTAAAAAATTCATAATATCGTTATTATCAGACGGAAAAGAGCATTTATGTTTTTAAAATTATTTAACTGTTTTTTCTGCAAATTATGGCCTTCCTTCAAAATGTTGGTTTTAAAAGTTTCTAAAACTTACTAAAAATTACTCTTGCAAGAGAGTACACTAACTTAGTGACAAACCTTTGGTTGAAATCCAATAGCCCTACCCTATATCTTAGGGCTTTTCAATATATTTGGTATAAAATGTTTTCAATAAGTAAAAATACAGTATTTCCCATTTTTTTAACAGCATCTCGAATATCGAGAACTGTTGGAATAAATAGGTTTTTTTTTTCATAATTAATTTTTGAAACAAGGAGAACCATTATTAACCCTGCTAAAGAGAAGTTCAAGAAAGAATCTGCTCTAAACCCTGTCTAAACATAGATGTGTGGTAATGTACCAATGCCACAGCCCAGACACTGTCTTTGCACCTTTCCCTAAAGAAAGAGGAGAAGGTGGGCTTTTGAAAGGCAGTACATGTAATTGGGAAAGGTCGAAAGTGACTGGACTGGAACAGTAGCGGATTACCACATGGCTTGATTTGCTGTAAACAAGAAAATTCATGTAATGTTTTGTCATCTCCAAAGTCCAATTTATTTTTTGATGTTCGTCTTTCAACTGTGTCAACAGATATGTTTGTCAACTACTATTTCATTAGCAGGGTGAACTTATTTGGGTTTCCGTTACACGAGTTGGGACCCAAAATTAGAGGATTGCATTTACAGAGATATTTATCTCTCTTGCCATATTGTACCGTGACCCTCACTTTTTGGTATTTGAGGTGTTAAAATGACTTATTCTGTGTTGCTCCGTCTCATTGGTTCCCATTATATATTGTATTCATTTTACAATCTGTGTCAGGATTAAGAGACAGCTGAGATGCACCTTGCCCATTGCGACCTTGATTGGAAGGCCTTGTCAACCGAAAAACTACATTGGTGTGTTGTGGTCTACTTGAGTCAGTTCAAGGCTAAACCACTTTTTTTTTTATCTTGGTGTTATCTAGATCTTCTAAGTCCTATGCCTTAAGTAGTTAAAGATAAGTATGGTTCAGAAAATAAGTCTAGTCTGATCTAGTCTATATTCAAATCTAGATCTTCATTATATAGACAGGTCTTTAGCACATCCAGATTTTGATGACTTAAATAAATGTTAGTATCTATTTGAATATACTTAATTGACTATCAAGTAATGAAGGTTATCTAGGGGAAAAAATTGAAGACACTTTGTTTATCCCTTGTGGATTAATAAAATTTACAGAATTTATGGTAAGGTCAATACTTGTACTATTAACTTGTCTTTATTATTAAATGCTTCTCTTCTCTCACCATTTACATACACATGTATATCCCCCCCCCCCCCCCCCTCTCTCTCTCTGTATATATATATATATATATATCCCCCTCTCTCTCTGTATATATCTCATCTATCCGTTTGAGTTCATTTGCAACATGAGCGATACATGTACATGTATTTTTTTTTTTTTGGTACCGATCATAACATTTTTTCATACCGCCATAATTATGGCACATAATTTTATTCAATCCGCAAACGGACAAAAACACAGACAATAGACATGAGCAAAATACAGTGTGCAGCCATCCATGTATGAACATAATACAATTTGAGATTTATGCAGCTGCATTATCACTCAAAACAACAATTTCCACCATTTGAATTTAGCATGGCTTTCTACATGCTATCGTCTATTTTAACTGATTAACTGTGCTTAAAAAGTATAGATTTATTGGAATAAGCATGCTTTTTAATTTGTATTTTGAGACATAGATTGGGAAAATTGATTCACATAATAATGTATACATGTATCTATTTGACTTAATTTAAACACATGCTATTTTTCTGATGCAACCAGTGAATTTTCATTTTAATGTTTTGCATTATCAATTGGTCCTCATAATTAATATACTGAAAAAGGTACAGACATGTCTCTTTTATTAAAAAGTATCAACAACAACAAAATTAACTCACAGAATATGCCACATGATTTTATTTTTATTTTTATTTTTCACATAATCAATATAATTGTTTATTATGACACAATTACAACACAATGGGCAGAAAATAACACAATAGTAAAATCTGCTCTTATACTGAAACAATTTTAATTCATACAAACAAGCCTTGTGTTCACTGATGCATAGTGTGTACACACAAGACTTGTCAAGTACTACAACCATCAAGTAATTGCTGAAACTCTGGCACTGAGCATATATGTATGTCATTTTGTCTCACACATTTTCAGCATTCCCATATTTTAATTCACAAGACAGCCTTCACTAAGTTTTTCAATTCAACCAAGTATCACTTAAATTTCTTCAAAAACTGAAAATTATTTACAAAATAGAAAACATACGCCCAACAAAATTTGCGCAAACTATTTCATCTCATGCAATGGTAAGGTGTACTTTTGTTTATCAGTCAGCTGTTTATCAAGAATTTTAAAAAGTTTTTAAACCTAAAAGGTACAACAAAATGAGAGAAATAGAAAAGTCACTATTTAAAAAAATGAGAAAACCTGACCATAGACATTAGCATAGCTGCCAACTTTTGAGAAAGCAAATACAGATTTTTAGCGCAATAAGTCACTGCAAACCTAATTGATGGCCACGCTTATTTGGTTAAGCTATAAGTATTGACTTTAACACTTTTAAGCATAACCATAATTTTAAAAATTGGACCAAGAACTAGTCTTATGTAATAAAAGCTTTCCGTTTCTTCCTTCTTTTTTTTTTTAGTATGGGTTGTTTTTTTGTTTTTTTTTTCTTATTATTTTTTGTTGATTTTCATCTCTAGTGTCAGAACACCGCGTGAGCAATATCCAGGCTTTACATTAACTAAATATAATATTTTCAAGACGATTGGCTAAAGAATTTAAGCTTTCTAGCATACCCAAAGCAATTGGAACTAACACCATTGTCATTGACTGAACCAACCAGTAAGGGACAAATCTGTGAAGAGAATTAACGTAATTTAGCCCATTCTTGTTTTTTGAATAATCCCTTTTTCTTGATATTTTAACATACAACAACAAATAAGAGTGGACAAAAGATCTTGTATAGTATGTAACATCTTTGAGTAAATGCAATAATGCGCCGCCCAACGGGGATGTGTGTATGTATGTCTGTTTGGCGGAAGCATAATTGCCGCTATTGTGGTACACTATTTGCCTATTTTACCGAAAAGAGCAGCGAGTGACACGAAGTGTAGGGGGTACTTATGAGACGGGCGTTATTGCCGAAAATGGCAATTTTTAGCTGCATACTGCCAAATACATATTTTTTCAAACAGATACGGACGGACGTACTCAGGTGGTCAAATGTGTACTAAATACGTATTATACGTACTGGTTGGCAGCTATGCATGAGCACCCCATATCGATGCCAATCTATGGCCCTATGCATCAGGAAGGTTAGCAGACCTGCGACACTACAGGAACAGAAAATCTGAATAGCGTGCATTGATCTGCTAAAAAACAGTCCTCAACAAAAAGCAATTCTTGTCATCATCCTGATCTAAAATTGTAAGAAACAGAAAGGAAATGCATACACCGGTAAAGTTTTTTTTATTGAATATGGTTAAATTCTAGCACTGTAAAGGCAAAGTCCCTAAGAACATTTTTGTCTGAACTGCAAACAGACCACTGGGAGGAAATTTTGACAAAGTCTCAATTTGCACTCAAGCTTGAGGTAACCTATCTCTAAGAGAGAGAGAGAGAGAGAGAGAGAGAGAGAGAGAGAGAGAGAGAGAGAGAGAGAGAGAGAGAGAGAGAGAGACTTGCGACCACTTTCCATTCCCAATTCCCTTTAATAATAATAATAATAATTCACTTATAAAGCGCCAAAATCCACAGTAGTGCTCTATGGCGCTTAACATTAATAAAAACACTCACATACTATCTGAACACACACACACACACACACACATTCTATCTATGAATCCCAGAGATACCACAACATCGTCCTAAGTAAATGCTTTTCTAAACAAGAACGTTTTTAGTTTTGACTTGAAATGGTCCAAAGATGGTGACTGTTTAATTTCTACATCCAACACATTCCAAAGCTTTGGAGCACAGATGGAAAAGGCTCTTTCCCCAAGTAAAGTTCTTGATCTTGGAATAACAAGTTGATTGGCAGTTGCAGATCTCAAACTGCGAGATGGTATATATTTTTCAATGAGCTCTGACAGATAACAGGGTGAGCTCTGATTCAAACATCTAAATACCAAGCAGAGAATCTTGAAATGAATCCGTTCTTTTATTGGCAGCCAGTGTAGTTTTTGTAAAATTTCATGAATGTGATCTGCTTGTTTACTCAGTGTTATAAGTCTGGCTGCTTTATTTTCACAAGTTTCTTTTCATATTTTACTTTCGGTTTCAGGGAAATGGGTAATTCCTGGAAAACTAGAAGTCACCTACTCTACATGCTCGGAAACAGATATCGCCCCCTCTTGCCGTCTTATAGTTTTCCCTATCATCAAAGAAAGCATTCGCTGCAGAGACTTATTTATCAATACCTATTTATTGAAAATATCGTTTATAAAATTTTTTCTAATCCACAGAATAATAAAGATTATAGATCTTACCAACCTTTTTCTATTCACATAGTACCAAAATTATTTTCATGGCTCATTGTGGTCTTGACCTAGAAACAGATATGGGTTGGGACACATTGTACTAATATCAATTTCTCATAAGTCCTTTAAAGCTGCTGCTGGGGACCCATAAAGATAGGACCCTGTGAGAGACTCGCACACCAATCGCCATTCGGATACTGACTTAGAGGATTAATAACCACGCGGTATTGCTAAGAAAAACAAAACTGGATCTAGTACTAGGTCTCCCTGCAAGGGTGGTTGATAATTCAAGTACTGTACATTCAGTTCCATATATTCTAAGAGCCTGAATTTCTTTCTCGGAGACAAGGTGATTCCAAATAAAAATCGGAAAAGGGCGATTTTTTTTTTGGGGGGGGGGGGGGGTGATCAAAGTGATTCCGATTAGATTCGGAATGAATGGCAAGTCTGGGTCAGTTCTTTCTTCTTTTCATTCCTCTGGCAAAATTGAAATTTATTATCAGGCTTCAAACACTAAACTTCAGCATAAAATCAAATGCAGTAAAAAAAAAAAAAACAATGTAGCAGAGCCAGTCTGAATCAACCAAAGTCTGTTTGACATATCAAATCTTTGGTATCAAATATAGTCTCTAGCTCAAAACTTTTTCGATAACCATTGTTAAAATTTTACCTTGGTGCTGAGAGAGAGTGAGAGAGAAAGAGAGAAAAAAAAACGAATAGATTCATCTGACTGCCTTCAATCCATCAGTTGTTTTTGACTCTCTATGAACTACTTTAAATCTTACTACAACGCCCAAATTCTATGCGTCTGCCATTCCAGATCCAAACTTTACTTAGCTTAAGAATGCCAAACCCATTCAAACCTTTCAACACAAAAGGAAACCAACTTAAACATGGATTGTAAAAAAAAGCAATACAGCACCATGTTTGCTGGTTTAAGAGAATGAACATGAAAATACACAATATATAAAACATAGGAAGTAATAAAAAAAACAGTGCACAATCTATTCACAGCATTCAATTTCTCTTTTTCTTCTCCTCCCTTCCAAATTCAATTTCTTTTTAAACAAAATTCAGCTCTCATCACAGGTGTTTAATAATTTATATGACAACTGATTGGACATCTGATATAACATGCATTCACTCCTTTTGACAATAATCATTATCTGTTAGACTTCTTCAACCTGTCTCCATTTTGACGAATAGCGTGCTGTGAGGTGGGTCCACCACCCCCAGGACCAGCTTTGTTTTGAGGAGCGCTTTTCTTCTTTTTTCCCCCATGTCCACTATGGCCACCTCCCAGTGTTGAACCTTTAGCTAACTTTCCCACATAAGCCTCAACAAGTTGTTGAATCTTCTGCGGATTTATCCGCTCACTTTTGCTGTGACACACCTGAAATGAACAAAAAGAAAAGCAAATTGCATTTCGAATAGTTTGAAATTGAGACATGGAACATGATAAAGGCGTAGCCTTAAAAAACGCATTACCCATTCGTAAATGTTCTGACCTTTAAATTGACTGCCCAGCCTATTATGTACACAGATTCTTTACCAATACAAAGCTTTCAATAAAAATTGCTTCAAGACAGAAAAAGTAGAAATTGAAAAAAGTTTTAAGTGAAGAAAAATATTATTCATAGAAAAACAAAAGGGACATTATATTATAAATTTATAAGAAAAGGGATAAAATATTTCTGGTCTGAGTGATAGGGCCATTGCCTGGGACAGAAAGTTTTGTGTGAAGGAGTTCGACCTCAGAAGCATATCTGCAGCCAATGAGACTCACGACTTCACTCGGTTTTATCTGCCTACTGACCATACAGATCAAACACAGAGTGAGACTGTGCTGACAATGTACGACCAAAGGCAAAGCAAGGTAGATAGTCATGTTTTTTTTGTCAATGAAAGCACATTACAAACTAACAGTGTCTGATCTTTGGTTCATTTAAAAATCATAATCAGGTTTTTACTTCTCCTTAGTTTAAGACTGGGTTTTCAATACAATGAATTTTCTGGTAACTGAAAAAATCTAACAAAAATAAGTTTACCTTGGGTACTGCTTTCCTTAGAATCAACTTATACTGGTCTTTGTTGATTTTCTTGGAGCTGTAGAAGGGTTTTATGGCCAATTTCACCTCATCTATAACTCTTTCTTGTAGATGCAGTTTCTTTAGGTACTGTTGAAAAAAGTAAGTTTTTCAGATTAAACAAATAACTTAAATATGAAATTCAGAAAACAATAAAACCAATTGGATGTTAAGATGCTTAGAAAACTGATGAACGGAAAAAAAAGATGTATTTAAAAAAAAAAAAAAATGATGTCCCAAGTATGTGGTTCTATTTTAGGTTTAACCTTTTTAGGTAAAAAAAAAAGAGTTAATAATAATACTAACTGGCCTACTAACTGCATGTTAAATTGCAGGAAAAAAAGAATCTTCAATAATTATGGTAAGTGAAGGGTTGAGAACTTTGAGAAGCTTTTATTCCCAGAATATCTCAACATTGTCCTGAAGTATTTGCCAGCAGTTTATAAACTATAGAGAAAAATGACAGATACAAGTGCACTTTTTTTTCTTCAACATAACAGCTAAGTTAACATAACTGAAGCACCATTTTATAATTATAATATACCTTTTCCTTGTTGGTGAGCTCCACGGCTGAAGCTGGCACGTCATCCTCTGCAGTTATTTCCACTGGACGGCGTCTTCGACGTTCCTGCGACTTGGACTTATCCTGAGTCAAGGCCCCACCTCCTGGCGCAGTCGGCTGACCTTTGGGGGTCATTTTTTCAATCACTTTTCGGAGGGCCTTCAGGTAAACGACAGGCTGAATAGGACCTCCAGTTTTGCCACTAGTGGCATGAGCACCCTTAGATACATCGTTTGCAGCACGTGCAGTGTGAGAGTCTGACCTGCGGCTCCTGCGTCGCCGATCGTCCCTGCCGCTGTCAGAAGAGTGTGGAGAGGGCAGCTCCAGCTCACAGTCATCCTCTCCAGGACTCATGTCCATATCCACAACTTCTATGGACTCTGAGGCATCTCCCATGCCTCCCCTCCCACCCTGAGGCCGTACATTGGCTCCAGGATTGTTGAGCAAAGGAATTTTCATAGTTGTGCCACCTGACAATAAAAGCTGCTCTCTATAACCTTGTGAAGCCTTAACCCCCTCACTGTTATGGTGTGAGGACATTTTGGCACGTTCTAAGGCTGGCAGAAGGCTGGTGAGCTGGGCGAGAGGAGCCATAGCGGAAATTGGAACAGGGGGTTGGTTTTGGTTCACCAGTTTTCTGCCGTGCAGATGTGAGAAAGGTGTTTGTTGGCGGATATCCTCTCCCAGAGCAAACAGCGGTTGTGTGTCTGGTGTTGGCAATAAACCACGTTGACTGTGAGGAAAGCTTGGGATGGCAGGTCCATTGGGTCTACTGTTCATGTTCCATGCAGGGGGGAAACCAGGCTGTTGGCCAAGCATGGGTGGAGGTTTTGAGAATTGATTTGGGACAAGCTGTGGCCTCAGACTGTGAAGACCTTCAGGAATCTGTTGAGGAGGGAGGGATGGTTCCGGCATGGCAGGCACCGGGGGCGGTGATGGCCTGAATTCTTGAGGTGGTGGGTGGCTGGGTGGAACTGGGCCAGACTCTATTGGTTCTGTTGGAACACTTGGTAAGGGGGGAGCAGGGTCTGTCTGCTCCTGAGAAGCAGTTGGAATGGGAGGCTGACTATCCCTGTCCTCAACCTCTTCTGTTGGATGAGCAGGATCATAATCGCCCACTTCTGCTGCAGTTTCTTGTCCAGATGCCGCCGGTTGGCCTTGAGCCTGCTTGCTTATTGATTCATCTGATCGCTCATCTCGGGTCGGAGTGGCATCCCCTTCCTCCTGGTCAACCCCTTCAGAGTCGTCTACTGCGGCTGATGATGAAGGGTCTTGAGTTATCTCAATAAGAGCGCTGGCTCTTATGTTCTGCCGGAGGTTTGGAGGTGGAGGAATGGTCTCCCCGTCAACCATTGTTGTGCTGTCATCTTCAGCATTGGCGTGGGTGATGTCTACACGTGATGGTGGATCTTCCTCTTCATCAAGATTGATGACTATTTTTTCTGGTTCAACCAGGATGACATCACTTGAGGCACCCTCGTCCGATGAACGTTCGTGGTAGTTCCGGTGATGGTGATCCCTATCAGAGGCATAGTCATGGCTGTAGTGATCTCTATGATTTCTGTGTTGTCGATGACTGCTGGCCTCAGCCACATCACTGCTGCTACTGCTACTGGATGATGATGATGATGATGAACTTTGCTCACGGTCCCTCTCCCTCCCCCTTTCTCTGTCTCTCCGCTGGCGTCGCTGCGACAACCTATGGCTTTCTCTTTCCTCTGAATCACTACCCTCTTGATGACTTCGGCTCTCAATCCTACGCCTACTATTGCGACTCTCCTCACGATTCTCTTTGTTAGAGCTGCCTCTTTCAGATCTGTGCCGTGGGCTCCTGGAACGTGAAGGGGTTGCACGCCTACCACTTCCTCTTCGCTCAGATTCCCTTTCTCTACTTCTATCCCTGTTGGTGCGCCGTGACCTGTCTCTGTCCCTTTCTCTATCCTGAGTTCTTGATCGGTGTCTTCTGTGTCTTAAAGCTCTCTCTCGAGACCTTGATCGTCTATTCCTTTCCGCTGATCCTGACCTTCTCCTCCTATCTCTTGATAGACTCCGACTAGTATGCCTTCGACGCCTCTCCTCTCTATCTCCTCGCCTACTCCTTTCTCTTTCTCTGTCTCTATCTCGAACAACTTCTCTATCCCTATTTTCCCTCTCTCTCACTCGTTCCCTTTCATGTCTGCTGCTCCTGTCCCTGTCTCTAACCTTTTCCCTTTCTTTATCCCTCGGTGTCCCATGCCTGTTCTCCTTTTCCCTGCGCACCTCGCGTGTATCTCTGCTTTCGTGATGCCTGTGCTCCCTTGAGCCGTGCCGCCTCTCCTCATGGAGCCTGCTTTTTCTGTGATCTGCATCCTCTGTTCTGACCTCAGAACCTGCAGGGTCTTCAAGCGTGTCCTCCCCACTTTTGACAGAATCTTCTGCACCTGAACCATGTCTTTTCCTATAAGTTTTCCCACCTTTCTGAAAAGTTCTGTCCTCGTCAACCTCATAGGATCGAGATGTATTTTCAATACTATCCACAATCCCCTCTTCACCACCTTCTTCATCTTGTACAAAAAACCCAGCTAAGAATGAGGGAAATTTTTGAGAGTCTTCCTCACCTTGCACCCCTTCTTCTATTGTAGCCACTTCTCTTCTGCTCTTTTTTTTCCGTTTTTTCTCTCTGTCTCTCTTTTTACCACTTTTCCTTTTGGAGCCTTCCTCTATAATCTCCCCAGGCTCTCTCTGCTCTGTATCGTCTCCAACATCCAAGTTGGAAATGCTTGTCAAGTTCAAGTCATAAAGCTGCTCACTGCTCCCTTTATCCGAAGCCAGCCTGTCCTCCAACTCCCAGTTGCTTGCAGATCCGGCATGCCCTCCTGTATCCACCTCTCCTTCTTCCCGGCTTTCGATGCTGTGACGATCACCCCGGAGCTCAACAAATCTTTGGTCTTCCACATCATCTTGCTTGGATTGACCTTTTTTGCTTTGCCCTTTTTTCAACCTCTTGCCCTTCTTTTTAATCTTTTTAGTACCTACTTTCTTTTTGGTCTTCTTCAAAGGTTGCTCGATATCATTTTCTAATTTGTCTGGATCGCTCTCCTCTCTGAACAAGTCTACTAGAGCTTCCTCGTTTCGTGTATCCACTTCTTCTTGTGTTCTGTTCTTTTCTGGCTGATCAACCTCCCAGTTTTCCTGATCTCGAATAAAAGATAAATCTTGGCTAGCTTCACTGTTCAGAAGGGTTTTGTCCTCTGATCCTACTCTAAGTCTGTCAGTGCTCTCTGTGGCAAGACATTCCTGGCTATTATTTTGGTCAATTGGAAGGTCAAACAGCTCTTTTTCTAACACAAAGTCACTCTCGTCAATGGTGACTTCCGGAACGTCACTAGTAGCGCCATCAGCAAACGACATTTGAGTATTATCATCGGTGTCAGTGGGTGCAAGTGAAGGACTCCTGGATCCATTTGCTGCTTCAGAGCTCTCATTTGTCAACATTTTGCTATCAGCTTTCGTCACACATGTCTCTTGTGCTTCTGATGCTTCATCCTCCTCTTCTTGCGCTCCATGCTCTTGTGTTGAGCCATGGGTGTCATCATTCCCATTAATTTCATTTTCCTCTGATGTTTTAGTGTCCCTGGCACGTTCAAAGCCAGAATCAGTGTCTTTAAGTAGAGGTGTGTCTTCCGAAGATAGAACACTAAGCTGAGAATCCCATCTCCCATCTGCACTATCCTCTTCATTTGTGATATCATTTTTAGCAGTTTTTTCTTCATTTTCATGATCATTATCATCTCTTTTACCTGATTCACATTTCATCATCATCATTATCCTTCTCCTCGTCGCTTAAAGTTGGTTCTGCAGGATCATAGTCTGCAACTAACGAGCACCCTTCTGCTTTCGAGGTAACTGTTGACATTTTCCCATGCTCCTTGCTTGTACCGCTATCCCCTGTTGGTTCTGAAGTATCATAGTCATCTGTAGGTTCCGCAGGGTCGTAGTCTAATCCATCTTGTTGGCTATCCTCTTGACTTTTCAACCCTTGTCCTAAAAAAAGGAGCAGGGAAAAAAAGAAAAAAAAGATAAGTATTTTTATCCAGATGTAGTAATGAAACATCAAGATATCAAATTTTTCAGGTTTAGGTTTAGAAACAAAGCTAACATCTTTTTGAATATCAACTTGGAGTGCTCTAACTTTCTTCATAAGTTTTTTCCTTTCAGAAATGATTCAAAAACATTACTCCTTGATTGTAAAAATATGGAATACTTATTAAAAAAAAACCTGAAGTGTCCTGAAATGTCAAACTTAGTTGATGAACCAGTTTATTTCATCACCAAGAATACAAACATAAACATTAATTGAATAAAAAAATGTTTTTAACTATGGAGCAATTCCAGTGAGTAAATTGAAAACATTCATGAGCTTTTTTTTTAAAAATTAGACCATTCAGAAGGCTGACAAAAGAAGTGAGAGAGGGGGATGAGGAGTTAGTGTGTGTGTGTGTGTGTGTGAGAGAGAGAGAGAGAGAGAGAGAGAGAGAGAGAGAGAGAGGGGGGGGGATATTGGGGGATAAATCTACTCTACATCTAGATGTAGACACTACTAGATCTATAGACCAGTTCTTGAGGAGGGGAGCAGCATTAAAATTTTTAAGCGTTTTACTATTCTCACCCCTGAGGGTTAACCAACTAATCTTGGTTATTTGTTATTTGCACTCCTGGTGGTGACAATATCACATCTATTCAAAACTTCAAAGCTTTTTAATTTATTCTTTACCCCCTAGAAAATATAATAAATATAAAAAGATAAAATTTCAAACAAAAAGCAATCTTCTGGCCTAGATAGTAAAAATATATTGAGATCGTGGACATGGTCTTGCATTGAACTAAAATCTAAATTTAAAAGAGGCTTACGGCTCTGGTTGGGTTTAAAGAGTACTTTTATAGTGATCATTGATGGGATAAGCCAAAAGCATTGTCTAAATAGGCCTATAAATATCAGTGGTTATAACAAAAGATATTTAGCAAAAATCAACTTTACCTGTTACACATTTGTTCACATCATTGCTATCGTCTTGTTTAGCATCCAGATCAATTTCCATTCCATCATCCTCATCTGATGTGGTGTCCCAGCCCCTATTTGAGTCCATTATTTTTTTCAGGTTCCCTTGGCTAGGGTTAAAACCCAATTCTCTTTACTCTACAAAATCTGAAATGTAAAATTTCAAGTTCCACACTAAAAATCTTTTAAATTCATGAAATTATGAATACTATGGTGATAAAATATAGCCATCAGAAAATGAAAGAAAAGTATAATTAAGCTACCTTCTATCAGATGAAAAGTCTAAATTACTAAAAGAGGAAAATGGTCTTCTTGAGTCATATTATACTGGCGCCCCCAGTTTTTTCTTCTGACAGAATTTGAAGCGATGTTCCTCAAAGGGTATTACATGTGTGTGTGTCACTGGACAAGGGTCCATATGTTGGCAGAATTGATTTTGAGCTGTGAGCTATTATAATGTCAATATGTATTGATGATGTAGTTCTACTGTAAAATCCAAGGATCCATTTCTTGTCTAAAGAATATTTACCCAATGATTTTTTATTGTACAAAATCTGTGATATCTCTGGAGAAACTAGAATCCTTTTTAAAAAATTTAAAAAATCAGAATGCTCAGCATTGAGTCTTCCAGCATTTCCCATTGGGGTATTAATTTACTGGAATAAAAAAATTTATAGGACAACAAACATGTTTTTTTCCAAAAAATTGCACACATATTTCTTCATAGTACTAGAATTTAAACAAATACAAATCACTTTTAACAATGTGAAACATTAACCTGATACATGGTAAAAACACCCACACACAAAGTGCTGCAAATTGAAATTATTTGGTTGATTAATAATTATTACATTTTCTGTGGTTGGTCTTATATTATTTTGAAACGATTTTTCTGCTTACAAAGGTTACTTTTCAGACACCTAGGCTTTAATACAAGAAAACAATAATCTTGCAGACTTGCTATTTGTGTATGATGTTATTTTGCATTGATTATACTAGGTATTTTTAAGAAAGGTCAAATTATTGAAAACATTTCTTGCTGTGCCTATATCTCAAGTTATAATGAAATAATTGTGGCAAGTGTACAGAATCATTTTGGTCTTAGAAATATTTTTTGCCCTCTTTGATGTGGAGAAAAAATTCCACTCTGGCACCTGCAGATATTGAGATGTATTGTTTTAACTCTCTTAATAGTCTCTAGTAACAATTTTCGTCTGTGTCCGACAATGGGTTTTGACAAATTTGGGCAACAGAAATTTAAATGATTATCCTTCAATGTTCATGAATATTGGATTTTTTATGTCACAATTCAAAACATCAGTTCACACCTGGTCATATATTTGTCTTAGACACCTAGGTTGAATAACTCTATTTTTTAATAATGAAAGTTATCTCCCTATTTTGTACTATCCTTTTGAGATCTAGTGATAATCATGTTCTTTATAACTGTTGTGAGAGAGCTATGAATTATAAATGTAACATATGCATACAACCACCATTCAATGCCAAAGACTTTAAACATTCAACCCACAACTGCGTCAGTACATATATATTGTGAAAATGAACATTGAGATGCTCTGAGCAGTGTCTACCATCTGACTGTGAAGTCTTGACTACTATAGATTTTATGCATGGGGACTCAATAGCTAACAAGAGCTAATGCATAAAATATCCAGGGGCACAACAAGAACATAAATTATTCCACTGGCTAAATTTTTTTATCACTGTTATCGTTATATTGTATTTTGTTTGATGATAAGTCTTAAGTTTTAAATATCAAGAAACATTAGCATACAGCTGCCTTGCTAATTTGTTTGCTTCAGTAAAAATATAAGAATTTGCTTCATTTTATGAAACTCAGTAACATCCAGGTAGATGCATTATAAGAAATTCATGTTTTTTAAATTTAAATGTAACTTTAAATTAGATGAAATGAGACTTCAAGAACAAGTGTCCACAGCCAGTGTGGACTCATTTAAGAAAACAATAATTAAAAATGACATTTTACATAACATAATATATTCAATGGTAAACCTACAACTGTACAAGTTTTTTTTCATAGCGTTCTATTTGTCTACTTGTTTAAAGCAAATTAAAAGCTTGATCAGTAGATCTAAATCTAGCGAAGCAAGTAAAATTTATGTCTTTTGAAACGATATGTGATCTTTGCACAGAGAGCATATTTACTTATGTTAGTCCTCAGGGCTTACTGAAGTATCTGAAAGACATTGGTGAGTATAATAAAATTTAACTGTGATAATCCTACACATGGATCTTTCAAACCACTGTATATATATACGAATTATTTTTAACCTTGAACCTTTTATGCACAATTTATGCTTTTACCACCGAGAGAGATAAAGCAGTTACCACTGCTAATAGTATAATAATGCATTGACTGTCTTGGGACATCATGGACAGAATATAATTGTTACCGTGCTGACACGCTGTAAAAGCAAACTCACTCATGCACATGAGTATGATTTAAGGTCCACAATCTCATTCTTAGATTTTAAATTTCTATAATAATGGATTGTTCAAGAGAAGTCAGATGATGTGCAGATTATAAATGATTTGTTTCATTTTAATCATGCTGGACCAAAGTGATTTCCTACTTTCTTAATGTTTCAATAATTCTAGAAAAAGAAAAAAAATTTTTTGAGTTCTAAACGCCAGATAGAGGATAATGAAATCTGGAGAAATTTTCACAACTTTTCAGTCCAAATCACAAGCTGAGTAAGCTACTGATGCTCTCAATCGTGAGCTTGTTAAAGATTTTAATTTAAGATCTGCATATTTTTGGTGTGGTCTTCTCTATATTTAATTTTTTTGTTTGTTTCAGATTAACTTCAGATGCTCATGTGGCATTTTAAAAAAGTTTAAATTCACAAAAGAATTTTTGTTGTTGAAGATAAAATGTCCAAATGCAGGAAAATTTTTTATGAATGTCTAAAAAAGGTGATTTTTCATAATAACAATAATAATAATAAAACAAAACAAACTTCTTTCAAAATTGAATCCATTGTAAGTTTTATGAGTAGTTATTGGGCAAAGACATCAATTTCAATTCCCTTATTTTTTTACTTGTAATCAAAAGTAAGAGTGGTCTAATTAGGTTATGGAATGGTTATTTCCATTGGATTTGTTTGAATATTGTATCTGTTGTGCCTCTTTACAAATACTTTCGCTCTGGGGTTTTTCTTCTGAGATCATGGAACTTACCTCACAAGTATATAGTTTGTTGCTTGGCAAAGTAATTAAATGTAAAGAGAAATGTTTGTCTGTAGCAACATTTTGTTCCTTCTTTTAACTAAGCAACTGAACATGCCGCTCAGCTGGAATGCGAGATCAAAGTGCACATTTGACACTCATGCTGTGCAATATGATCTCCCAAATAAACTAACAAAAAGGGAACTAAAGCTATTGTCTTTTCTCACTACAATGGAATTTATAAAAATGTCTGTGGCAAGGTTCCACAAATCGGTATGTATGATCAAAAAAAGTTTTATTGCTCAATGCCTTTGGATTGATATCCTGATCACTGATTACGGAGGACCTTGGGTGTAAAGATGAATGAATTGAATTACAGCTAACATTCAATATAAAACATGAAATGATCACAGATCAGATTGTATGATATAAATTTGGTTTGACCGTTTATGAATGTCCATGAGCAACAACTTTTCGTGGACAGCTCAAAACATAATATTTGACAATTTTATTTGCCAGAGACAGAGCATGTCACAAGGACTCAACTGACTCAAATCAACCTGTCACACCATTTTAAGTTTTTCAATAGGCTTGGTTAAACACTGATAAGCAATCCAGATTAAGACTAATTTTTTCAAAAGAGTTGAAGCTCTAACATGTTTACTTTGCAAGTGCTTTCCGCCAATACAGAAACAGGTCGGATTGACAACCGTTTAGGCTATATTGTAGGCGGACCCCTAAACTAATGCCTGACAATTTAAGACCTGCCACACAGAGACAGTGCAGAGAGACCTGAACTCCTGTATGGGACAAAATCGGACCAATGGTCCAATAGATAGCTACCAACTTTTCAGAAGGAAAGTACAAATTTTTAGCGCGATGAATAAATAAAGTCATTGAAGAGCTAGTTGATGGTCTAGATTTGTTAGGTTCAGTTATCAATATTCACTTGTGCACACGCTTAATTGTCACTATAAAAGATACACCATGGACTAGTTTTATCTCACAAATTGTTTTTTACTTGATTTTCAGGGACAAATATGTTATCAACAAAGATTTTTCAAGATGATTGGCTAAAAGCTTCTCACATTTTGCATTGGGATGTGGGAAATGAAAGCTTTCCAACATGCATAAATTTGCTCACAGCCTTATAGATATTTAACTGCTAAGTTTCCAATAATACTAGATGTACCAAATTAGAATAATACACTGTAGGCCTACATGTAAACTGTGTTTAGTTTAGTTTTATCCATTTAACTTCTTAGACGGGTCCCAAGACTGACAACTTGCTATCACAAAGCTCAACTGATGATAAAAGTAACACCATTGTCCTTGACTGGGGACACAGATGGAAAAAAATTGCCCGATTTGGGGTTTTGAAATGGGCCCTTTTTCATTGACGCTCTGCCACTAGCTCTAGATCTATCACCCAGGTCCTGATTCATATCACAGCCGTAATTTATCTAGTCCCATTTGGGAACTACAGATTGGTTTGATTGGATGTGTTAGTCTTCAATCGGCAATTTAAGTGATAAGTCAGGCGTCCCCGTAAAGATAGCAGAATGTAAGAAAATTACCAAAAAATAATGATGTCTGCAAGGAACATTGAAATGTTAAGAAAAGACGTTTTTAATAAACAAGAGACCAGTGCCCAACTGCTGCAAATAGCATTCTTATACCATTGTGGACCAAGGCATGTTGAAATTATCTGCTTGAGATGGTAGATCAAAGTCTACATTTCCACCTTCGTGACAAAGGCACAAGTGGTAGATATGACAAGACGATTATGACTTAAATCCACAGGATGGACAGATTGCTGATGGTGGAATTGTATTTGCCATGTACATGTAACACGCTACATGGATGCCATCTGGCCCTGTCAAAAGACGATTATGACGGACAGGATGGACTTGATGGTGGAGTACATGTAGTGGGGGGAAAAGGAAGTGGGGGGAAAAGGAATGTAAAGGACGCCCCTGGGACTGAAAATTTTCAAGATTGAGGTGACAAATGGTTACATTTATCTGTCGGTATTAAAAATGTACAACGCTTTCTTCTTTACCAGGTTCCACTTCTAAGATCTATAAATTCAAGACCTCTTAATTATGCATCAAAATTTGCTCGAACAAAGTTTGTTTTTATCCTACCTCTAATCTAGTTCCATATTGATCAAAATTTTGGTAAAATTTCAAATGTGCAGTGTGCGCTTATCTCATGAACAAAATGAAGTTGTTTCTCTTTAACAAAACATTGGAGAAAAACATATGAATATCAAACCGAAACATTAATAGCAGAAATCTAGATCTAAACGTAGAATTTAATTGTATTACAGGCAGAATGTGCCGATCTTCCGATACAATGTAGCTATCACATAAGATACATATCGGTTAGATCTCGCCGCAGCTAGATCAAGATCTAGATTAATTTTTTTCATAAACACTATTAGACGAGCGCATGATTATTTTCGCTCAGTTAATTATTGATAACGAAATAAGCTAAGAACGGTTGGTTCGAGGAAAAAAGTATTTCCTAGTCATTAGTCTCAGACAGTGAGATTTCAGGAAAAGTGTTATCCCTGACACTTCTTAACCAAGAGATGCAAGTGAAGGATCAAAGTTGATTAGAAGCCCTGCCAATCGCACAGCCACAAAGGATCGGAGTTGCTCGTGAGACGTGAAATACGCCAATGGACCTGTTTAAGCACTGAGAGATCAACGGGACACCCAATTCATAGTGGGATACTATCAAATACTTATTTTTTACTAAATATGTAAACTGGTTGGCAGTTATACCAATAAATTTTTGGCAGGGGGGGTTAATGTCCAACAGCAGTACTTATTTTGTACTATATAGGCTATATGGGCAGACCTGGACCTTTCTCTCAGCCAGACACATTATAATAATTATAAATACCCACACAGACCCAAACAGCTACAGGGGATGAAATTGGACAAATAAATTTTTGACGATTGTGGAATTCCAACCGTGGACCTGGAGACCAACCCTCTACCACTTGAGCCAGTTTGCCCCCACAAGGAGGTAAGAAATTCTTTTTGGGTTTACACTCCTTAGATGATTAAAAATAAAAGCCAGGTTCTTAGGCGAATTGGGTTCTAAAGCACAGAGAATAAATCGAACCTGACTGAGAGTAGACAATGAAGTGATCCGTTGAAAAAAAATCTTTGATAGATTTTACATCTCATTGGTTATCTACAGACTACCGACAACGCCCATAGCAGTTAGAATGCAACAATTTGTAAACTGTAAGCACTCATGAAGGTCGAGAGCGGACAAGAGAAAACAGCCAAGTTGTTGCACTAATGAGTCCCACATTACATAATCTTGCTGTGATGCCGACTGAATCATAAATTATTTTACTGAACCTTCCCTGTAGCAGCACACAGAATAACAATACATAACCCTTTCAAAGACTTTTACTGAACAGAGGCCTGCTAATTTTTTTCCAATGAAGAACCGAGAAGCGCAAAAGGGGCAAATTTAGAAAGTCCATAGTAACCATGCCTAATGTGTACATGCGCATAACAAACGTACAGCATGATATGAAAAGGCAAAACATTCCGAAGAGTGTACTGGTCCTACCTCCTCTCATCAAATTTCTTTTGGCTTCCTTTGACAAGTGTAACTTGTAACTATAACTCCTACTTCAAATTAATTCAAAACTAGAGAGTGCCCTGCACAAATGATCAGAGGCACATGCAGAGGTATAAAATGACCACTGTAACTTTGCCCTGATATACCCTTCTTTTCAGACAAATGGCTTGCTGCGCAATGAAGCAACCATGATATCCACACCTAATATGAACATTTGTTTATAATCACTCAATTAAGACATGATGACACTTGACATGTAGCAACGGGTAACAAGTACCTTCAATGAATGAATACTACCAGCCAATGATAGTTGCCTTGTGTGTATTTTTTGCTTGACTTCTAGCATCAGCATGAATAGAAACCAATAAGTATGTCCAGGACAATCATTTGAAATGAGCTAATAGGCCTTTTCTAGCGGTTTTCAACTTATTTTGAGGGGGCAGGAGGGAAGAAATATATGTTTCTACAAAAATACAACGCCAAACTGTTATGGTTCACCATTTTTTCACACATGACAAACGATCAATTGCCTGTAGAGACTAAATTCTAGTAGTCGATAGCCCTCTTCAAACCTTCCTTTATATATTTCTTAATATTCCATACCTATATATTGAAAGAGCAACTTAAAATAATTTTGTTTGCCTCTATTGTAAACCAAACTTTGTTATGATCTAAACAAAGTGAGGAGGTGGAATTTTTATTGTGACTTAAAAGAGTATATAGCTTAGCCTTTTACAAATTGTACAAACCCAGTTGATCTTTAATGAAACTATGTTTTTTGTTGCGTTTTTTTTCTTTATTCTTTTGTTTCAAAGGTGATCAAAATCAAAGCCACTAGTATAAATTTTCACTGATAGAAGGTAGCCAAGATAGTCTCAAGGGGGGGGGGGGGGGGGGGGGTCGGAGGGGGGGGGGGGGGGGGGAAGAGGAAAAAAAAAAGGGTTTGGGGGAAAGAACAGAGCATCCCTAAATTGTAACAGTAATATAACTGCATTCATTTGATTAAATTATGACAGTAACAAATTAATTTTCATATGGCGAATTCATTCCAAGGGCTAGTGCAAGATTGTTAACTCTTATTCTTAATTTTGTTCCTCTTTAATAAGTGTCTTTCTCTTAAATGGTTAATTTCAATATTTGTGTATTTCCATTATATCCCCCTAATAAGATATAAAAATATGAAATATAATAAGTTTTATTAGGGGAAAATGCATAATATTTCCTTCATCTAAGAATAACAACGCTTT
Organism: Elysia chlorotica; assembly: GCA_003991915.1. NCBI lineage: Eukaryota > Metazoa > Mollusca > Gastropoda > Plakobranchidae > Elysia > Elysia chlorotica. Next base: position 160,001 of record RQTK01000614.1, on the reverse strand, counting down.
TAAAAGTTAACGCTAGATTACTATTACACTGCTTCTGCTACATTGCTTTATGTTCGTTTAAAAAATTGAGAAGTTACCAAACAGTTTCATAATCGAGTAGAAAATCCATATTTGCCAAAAAATAAATATCCAGTAGAAGGGATTTATTTAAAATGACACGTTTTAATTGATTGCGGATAGTATGAAGTGCTACCATCTTTGAACTAATGTCTAAAATTATAGCAAGAAAAAATATTTGGGGAAATCATGAGTGCTATTAATAATTAATTATGTGCCCTGACAGATGAGGTAAACCATAGGAGTCATTAAAAATATTGAAATTTTATAATTTGTGTTGGGAACAAACAAAAAAAAAGAACAGCACCTTGTAACATTCGCCATATGCTGCCGTTTCAATAATTTTAATGCTTTAACTGTTTAAGATGATAAAAAATTCAAATAAAACAATTAGGATACTCACTTCATTCCCTATGGCAGGCAAATCTTTATCAGACCAATATGTCAGGGGCTGAGAAACAACCTCATACTACGGGACGGAGGGATAAAATTGGTCTGCTGTCTCAGGATCTTCAGCTTGCTTGAAAAACAAAGCTCGACTGATTAAATGATTGAAAGAGACAAGCAGCTTTTGAAAGCTTGTGTCTTTTCTGCTTGGATCACTCCAGGGCGGTAGAGCTAAACAATCACTTTGAAGCACTTGCTCCTTTAAAATTGATTCTGACGGAGCAACTGCATTGCTAACCAATTGCATTTGAAAAATCCTTTAGTTATGATACATCGAAGGCAAAATTTAATCCTTTTTTTTCTTCACTTGCAGGCATTTTCCAGCTTCATTGGACAAACAACGATTTTACATCAGTCGATTACTGATTAAACTTGCAGGAAACAGTCAGTGATCACAGGATAACCAAAGAGGAAAAACAGCATAAATTTCCTACTCTCAGTTTCAATTTATCAAGAAAGTTATGCAACCCACAGCAAGTAGTGATAATGTTATTGCTTGAAACTGGTGGTCTTGGTAAGCATGTTAACAAGATCATTGACTAGCTTTGCTCAAGTTCTTGTTCAGTATATAATCCAAATGTGGACTGGTTTGTTTTTTTTTGTTCGTGTTGTTATTACTTTGAATTTTTTTTATTTGTTCATGATGTAAAACTAGGGATGGAAGAACCAAAAAGTTTGAAAAAGACATTGACTTTTGAGGAGAATCATTTTAAATTTTGATTGTGACATTTGATTAACAGCATAATAATAACCGTATTTTCAAGGCAGACAATTTAATGATTTTGCATGGCTCTTTTTTCTTCTGTGTTCTGTACTCTCCTTGTCTATTATTTACACTTTACCTACATTTTTCATTCATAATACAGTAGGTTTTATGAATTTTTCATTTTTTAAATGGTATGAGCATTTTTTATTCAAAATATATGTGTATGGAGTTTGAATTTTTATTATTTGAAGTTAGTTTATCAAAAATAATGACTCCAAAATTCATACAGTATTATATACCAGCCCTATTAAGTTATGTCAATGTCTTCATTCCATGTTTGTTCATAGTAAGTACGATTTTTCTTAAAGTAATCTTGGGATTTTGAATTTTAAAAAAGTCAAATTTGCAGCACCCTTTGTGTGATTTGTTCTAACCATGTAACACTCTATGTACAACACACACACATACAGACACACACAAAAAAATAGAGGACAGTTCCCCATATATATACTATAAGATGAGGGCTGATTTCCAAATTTACACTCCTTCTTATCTAGATCAAGCCCATATTAATGAGATGAAAATGAAAAATAGGTCCATGAGGCAAACCTTTTTCTTCACTCAGGACATGCTACAGAATTACAAATGTTTAAAATGAATATTAATTAAACATCAAGATCTATCTTCTAAAACGGTATGTATCAAACATGTTAGGCACTCTCCATCATAATCTAGATCTGGACATAGAGATATTTAAATTGTAATATAAATCATGATCACTTTGATTCCATTGTTCTCTTACCAGAATCCAGATTTCTAGATCTAGTAACAGGACCTTTCAATATAAGTACTCTAGATCTAAGATCAAAAGGCCCATTTTTCCTTTACTTTAATCTAGATCTAGATTTTCTATCTTCGTCTCCAACAACTGGAAAACAGATTTTGATCTTGATTGAATTATACTGTCATAATTCTAGATCTAATTATTTATAAACTCATCTAAATCACTTTTTTTCAAGTGTTTCATTTCCTTGTTCAAAATTTAAGTTACTTGCATATATCTACATTAATGACTAAAAGAAACTTAGTACTTGTTTATTCCAAAACCTCCACCAAACCACCCAAAGCCAGCAGAGAGGTTGAAATCCCTATAAACATATTGATTTGCAAAGCAAGCATTGTGGGGAAACTCACCATTTAAGGTGAATATATTGAAGGGATCAATTAGTTGGTTTCTTAACATCCAACATATCAACGGCAATGCTGCACTGTGGATGGGTCCCATATGCCTATATACAGAAACAACGTTGAGATACCCGAACTCCTTTCTCAGCCATGCTCATTATACTGACACCGACCCAACCAGTGGAATAGCAGACAATAAATATTTGTTCTGTTGTGTGTTTATAGCCTAGATCTAGGCATATCTAGGTGTCCGAGCATGTCTAGGTATTATCCTGATTATTAGTTCCTAACATTTTATATTTCATGGAAGTTAAGAAAATAGAATGAAGGTTTGGGGGCATTTTGAGTGGTCTGGGGTTTGTTTCTTCATCCATATATCTCTAGATCTAAGTTATGGCGTAAACAAGTACTTGAAGAAGACAATAAAAATTTGGATAAAATGTAAATGGAAATCTCTGGATATTTATTTCTAAATCTATTCACTTCTTGTTCAAAATCTAGATCATCTGACCCATAGATCCATCATGAAAGTTTTCACTAATCTAGATCTTCAGGTTTAATTTTGCAGTACATTACCTTTATGGTATTTTTGTAGTAAGCTACTTTTTATCATTTCATAAAGCTAAGATCTAGGGAGGGCTAACTGCAAGCTATATTTAATTTTAGAATCTATGTTTAGATAGAAAAGATCTATAATTTTGGTTTCTTTAGATCTTGATAAGATCCCAGTGCTATCCCGACTTTGTTCAAATATATGCAATACCACAAGCAAGATAATTTGATTGATATAGACTGGTCTAGATTAGGCAAAATAACAAGTGCATTCAGTAACATAATATCCTGCACCATAGTCTCTATAACTTTGAACCTTGTTTTTCTGAACTTTCTTTTTTTACTGGATTTAGTAGGGCCTACTCATTACATCACTGCGTTCCCAGCTCTGTTTACATTAAAAAAAAAGATAATTGGATCGATATTCAATAGGCCTACTGTAAGAGCAAAAGTATCAGTTTTCAAATTAATTTTGTTTCCCCAAGGCTCACTCTTAACCCCCTACAGTCCCATCTCTATTTTACATGGTGGCCCAGTCGGAGGTAAATTAGCCTAATCATTATAAAAACTTTGAGACAAAAAATACATAATTAAAAAAAAAAATTGTCATTTTAAGTTTTCCAATGTAGCCAATTTTATACATAGCCCAGGCCTACAACTAGGCCCTATGGTGCAATTTAAAAATTATTTTCCTGGATTCACGTATTTTGCATAAAATCAACTAGATCTCGATCTGGGGCCTAGGCCCTTGAGTCTAGTCAATATAAATCCAGTTATTGTGCCTCCAATATTGAACATTGCTGCCATGTATAACAGAGCAGGGACCGCAGTGGGTAATGAGTAGGCATACCGATCTACAACTATGGTGCAGAGAATGGTTAAAGGTACCCTACTTACTTAATCAATACCATTACCAGTCAAATCATCTTTACCTAAGGTATTGAATATGGCCACCAAGCCAAAGTAGCCAGGCTGCACTAGGTTACAAGGAGTACAGCAATTAGATCTTTAGATAATTTAGCTCTGGATTTTAGATCTAGATCTAGATCTAGATTCTAGAAGATGCATCAGAGGTTGTGTACAGTTAGATCTAAATCATACCATTGACATTGTATAATCTAGAATCTAGACCTTTTCTTCTAAATATTATCTAGATTTAGAATTGGGTTGGTTGTTAACTTCCCATAGATTAAAACACATCTCGAGATCTAAAATCTAGATCTAGATCTAGATCTATCGTTCGAGATGTTGGTCTCAAACAGAAAGTTGCTGAATATTTAATCCGGATTTTATGTTTAATAAGATCTAATAATTTCGGTGCCGTACCATAGTTCACATACGGCTTTGCAAAAGACACAGGTTGGTGTTACTTTGATGAATCACAATAGATCTAATTTCTTGATAAATACCAAGTGAATTGAAGTGCGGCACGCTATTACTTTACACCAGTAGAGCGGCCATCTTTGAGAAAACTCCGATAGCCCGGATGTTGCAAATCATACCTTGTGAAAACGAGACACAATCATCCCTCTCCACTTTCCACGTTTGGCCCAAGGCTAAGCTTATAAGATGACTTTTGTAAGACTAATGAAATTCATAGATGTATATAAATAGTTATATATCTATGTTGAAACTTTATTTCTATCAGTCAATTCAATTGATTGACCATCATCTCTCTCTCTCTCTCTCTCTCTCTCTCTCTCTCTCTCTCTCTCTCTCTCTCTCACTCTTTCGTCTTCTTCTTCTTCTTCTTCTTCTTCTTCTTCTTCTTCTTCTTCTTCTTCTTCTTCTTCCTCGTCGTTGTTGTTTTTTATCTTCTTAGATTTTTGTCCCCTGTAACTGGTTGGGTCGGTGTCAGTATAATGTGACCGGCTGAGACAGTCCCGCCCTGTCTCATGCGTGGCAGCACATAGATGAACCTAGGAGACATTAATCAAATCATGTGCTAATGTCCATCATTAGCAGCAGTAGTAGAATAGCTGTCTAGATAGAGAGAGAGAGAGAGAGAGAGTAAAAAAGAAAGAAAAAGTAATAATAATGGAAATTTTTCAAAGGATGAATAAAGAAGAAAGAAGAAGAAAAAAAGAGAGAGAAAAAAAGAATTAAAAAAAAAGGAATAAAAAGTTATAAGTACAGAATCAAGGGGAAATTACTAGCTTATTATTACTCATGCTCCTAGTCTAAACTTAAGGTCCAGAAATAAAGCGCTCTTGTCAGTCCCATGTAGAGCAAATAAAAAGACAAGTGAGCAAGCATTTGTGCACTATGCACCTGTTGTTTGGAATTCCCTGCCTTTAGATCTGAGACAGTGCAGCTCACTTGATAGTTTCAAAAGAGTCCTAAAAACCTACTTATTTACAATGCACTTGTCAGTGGAGTTTTCCTCTTAATTTTCATTAATGTTTTCTTTATATGTGTAATTTACTCATTTTTCATAATTTTTCTTTGCTGTTCATGTATCATGTCCTTTATGTGCAAAACTGCCTTATAATGTGTGTGAATGGCTGATAAATTGTATCGTCTTAACTATGTAAAGCGCTTTGAGCCGGCTATGCTGGGATAAAGCGCTTAAAAATGATCTTCATTATTATTATTATTATTATTAAATAATAGAATTACTAAAAATCACCATTACAAGCACTAACGTTTTAAAGAGAGAGAAAAAAGACTTTTTTTAAACGGAAGAGAAAAGATTGCATGTAATAAAAACAAAAAACAAAGGAGGAAGCAACAAATATATGAACTGATGGCAAGGGGTCTAAAAGGGCTTACAGGCAATTACATTGTATTCAACCTGTTCGTATGAACGGGACCCCAGCTTGTGTATTATAATTTAGAACCAGTATTAAGGGTCGTTATTCATATTTTACAATACTCGTAATCGAAGTTCTAACTTTACAGGATCGTTGATTCCTTGCGTATGTGCAGGCTATTGAAACTAAGCATTGTCTACTGGTTTTCCTACAAGAATGATATCAAGTGTCAAACTGGGCTGCAAGTGCTACGCCCGAGCTAGCCTACATGAGGCGTTTAACTGCCGTAACCGGGACTTTTTTTTTTTGTTAATTTTCTGTCACATTCAATAAATTAAGTTATTCTATATCTAGATCTATCTGTGCAAGCTCTGCAATCAACGCGGGGATAACAGGTGACATAATCACACCCCACAGACATGGGGCTCTCTGATTGCTCATAAGCTCCGTAACTAAGTGTCACGCCGGTGCAGATTCCCTTACATAATCTTCTTTTTCTCTGTAGGTACCGTTCTTGCAAGATATGTCGCGGTAGCAGGATCACATTCACTGCTGATATCGTTTTTGTTTGGTTTGTTTGTTTGTGAGTAAGGGTGAAAGAAGTGAGAGTGCAATAACAAACACAACAAACACAATAATTGCAAGCTGCAGACCCACAATAATTGAAAGCTGCAGACAGACCCACATTAGTAATAATTACAAGCTTCAGGCTCACAATAAGTGCAAGCTGTAGACCCAAAATAATTGCAGTGAGTGAGTGAGTTTGTTTTTACAGCAATTCAGCACGGTAACGGCTATGTTGTGCACATGATGTCCTAAGACAGTTAATGCATTATGTAAGTAGCGACGATGACTCCTTCATCTCTCTGAGTAGTAAAAGCATAACAATTGTGCGTAAAAAGGTTGGTTAAAAGTAAAGTAGGCACTGAGAACTAAAATAAGTATTTTTTTATGCTCTATACTGGCTTGGAAGCCAGGTACAGATTTCTTTCTCAGTAAAAAATGGATAGTCAACCAGAATGTGACTAATGGATAATTGACAGTTGCACGTTTGACATAGCGGCTCTTCATCTCTCAATAGAAAGGCGTGAGTAAGATGAGAATGCCCAAGTCGGACTCAATCGAGTACCACCTGGTCTCGTCGTCTAGCCTGAGAAATCCCTGAACAGTGACACACAATGACACAGTGTAATTTGTTGGTTGTCATATTGTTCCATCGAGCTTTCCAGTTTTCTCCTATAAACGTGTGTATAATTGGCTTTGCATCTAATGCTGGTATCTGCACCGGAGTAGGTTCAAGTTCGAGCCCGATTTTGGCGAGCTCATCAGCCATTTCATTTCCATCAATTCCAACATGGCTGGGAATCCAGCAGAGAACATTTTTTTTAACCATTTTTCTGTATTTTGTGAATTTTTTCCAGTATGTTAAGAATTTTTGGATTTTGGGGGTTTGCCTCCCCCACCGCTTTCACCAGAGAGACAGAGAGAGCGAGTCAGAGAGGATTAAAAATTTGTCTTTCCTTGAGGTGGAGACTGTCGAGTGCCATGCACAGGGCCACTGCCTCCGCATTAAAATATTGACGCCTTCGCATTCACTCCGCAGCATTTATCTGCTGAGGATGAGTGGCAGGCAGCTCCGACACAAGTTTCTTATTTAGACCCGTCAGTGAGAAGTAGATAGTGATCGAAATGATTTTCTATGATTTGTTCAAACTTTTCTCTACATATTTTTGGAAGGGTTTTGTCCTTCTAGAGATCTGCCAGGTCAAGAATGCTTCCTGGTCTTTCCAGCGTCCAGGGGGGTATTTCCGATAATTTGTCTTCTTGAACAGAGTTAGTGTCTAAGTCGATTTCCAGAATGAACTGCTGAACCCGAATTCCAAAGGGGAGAATCGCGTTCGGTGAATATTGGAATTTTTCTACATAAGTTGTTTTGGAAAACGGGGTGAAAAGCCAGATTGTCAAGATGAGATTTTAGATTGACGACATATCGTAAAGATCGTTTGTCTCTTCTTTCTGACAAGAATGATTCGTCTGCAGCTACGTAAAGTCTTTCTACCGACCGGCGTGGTACAAAATGCTCCGAGGCTGAGACGTAGTTCTTGGTGGTGTATAATGTCTAGCATTTTTATATAAGATGGTCTGGCAGAGCCATACACTACGCTGTCGTAGTCGAGTTTAGATCGTATCAGAGAGCGATAGATGTAGAGGGGGGACTCTCTATGTGCTCTCCACTCTGTTCCGGATAAAGTTTTAATGAGATTAAGTGCTTTTGACACTTTTTCTTCAGATATTTCAAGTGGGGAATAAAAGAGAACTTTTTGTCAAATATAACGCGTAAAAAAGATTAATAGTAAAGAGAAAGAGGGACGTCTACTTCATCTTGATAGGGGAAAATTATCACAGTTTTTATTGATTGTTGATTTTTTGTTTTCTTCCTCTTTTCTTATTGCACCTTAGGCATTCTTGCCATGTGCTCCGTTTCTTAGTATTTATTCAGTGGCGGAGGTGACTATTGACAAAAATATAATTATTGTAGACTGTCACACAGATAGCAAAAATAGCGAGGAGAAAATGGTGCTGGAGCGCACTCCTTTAATAATGAAAACATGAGGAGTATAAACATAATTATACACATACACACATGGACACCATTTTTAGGCTGTGAACAATCCAATAGCTTTTTCGTTAGAGATATTGTCATAGAGTGGCTAGCCACGCTTAAGTGTTTAGGTCTAGAAACTCAGAATTATATGCAGATGTTTGAAAACTAGCCGGTAATGATTGCTAGACCGTGGTAAGACTAGGAGGTATCGGATGGGCGAGAAAGTCAGCAGTCAGGCTGGAATCTAGGGGATGTTATTAAGTCTACTATCAGTCGTTATAAACAAGATGCCAGTGTGGGATACGTGGAATATCGTAAAAATTGATAATATTAATCCATTTATGAATATGGACTCGTGTGGAAAAGCCTTAAGAAATTCGTCATTAGTCAAGGATGTCTGGAGAGGTTAGAATCGAGAAGGGTTTAAATTACGATGCACCAGACTAGTCGAGCAGACCGCATTTGAACATTTGGAGAGACTAGGTCTCGTCACTTCTAGGTAGAAGTAGAACTGTAGCCATTCTGTCGGTGAGATTAACCAGAGTTTGAAACTCTGTGTTAGAAGAGACTGGGTCTCGTTACTTCTTCTAGATAGAATAGATTTGTAGCCGATCCTGTCGGTGAGACTGATAGAGATTGGAACTCTGTGTGTTAGCGTGTATGTTGACTCACGACGCGAGGAGCCGATTTGTCGGTGCTGATGTGACGCAGGAGCTTTGTGTATTTCAAAAAATACGAGGTAAGTAATGCTTGTTTTTATTTATTTTTCTCCTAGTTATCACCTTAGTAATTAAGGTTAATTTGAAGGACGCGAGTAATGAATGATCGTGAAATTTTAAGAAGGAACATTGATACTACATTAATTTAGGAGAGGAAGATTAAACGTAGAGTATGTAAGAGAGTCATATCGTGAAGACGAATTGTGAGGTAGATATAAGGTACGACATTAAATGATAATAGTGCATAGCTAAATGTAAGAGGTGGAACTGTAGCCACGTAATTGGAAATTTATAGATTGGTTGTTCATGTTTATTCCATGGAACAACATCCTCTTTATCTTTGTGTACATCGCACTCTTTGAGTGGAAGTCATCCGTATCGGGGTTACGGGAGAGGCCAGTGGCGGTGGAGACCAATATTGTGATCTGGTACGACATTAAATGATAATAGTGCACAGCTAAATGTAAGAGGTGGAACTGTAGCCACGTGATTGGGAATTTATAGGTTGGTTGTTCATGTTTATTCCAGGGAACAACATCCTTTTTTATCTTTGTGTACATCGCACTCTTTGAGTGGAAGTCATCCGTATCGGGGTTACGGGAGAGGCCAGTGGCGGTGGAGACCAATATTGTGATCGGTGTCTTACGGTGATCAGCCGCAAGAAGCCTTCCAGAAGCGTCTAGTGAGCGTGCTGACAGTTGAGACATCTGATAACAACAGGTTTAATGTTTAAAAGGACATTACCGCTGTTGTGTTAATTTTATACTTGAAATCTGTTAGCTATATGAGGCTAGTATTAATTAATTGCAGAGTACACATTGATTTGTATTGTAACTTTTTTCAGTATTATAGTTTATGAAATATTGTCACTGCATGTTTGAATATAATTAGATGTTGTTCATTTAAAGAATAAAACATTTAGTCTGAAATTATTAACTTACTCCAGAATTTGGGTTGGTCACTGTGAGACTCTGTCAATATATCTGTGTTATATTTTAGAGGAATTAGGGATAAAAAGTTACGTGAAGGCCATAACGTAACAGATATTGAACCATCTCGACTTGACTTACTTGACTTATGCCTCTGGGTCCCCGGAGGAACATAGGGCCAAAACAACGCCTCTCCATCTGACTGGGTCATCTCGGCATTGTTTTATTTTTTTAGTAAACCTTGTCTTACTTTAGATATTAAGACCATGAGCACAGCGTCGTGGCAAGCTTACGATGTAAGAACAATTAGCTTACGAAGAGTTGTAAGCCACCGCGACGTTGTATTTACGACCCTATATGTATCTCGGAGCTTTTTCTTCTTGTAATTGATATTTTTGTATTGGCAACATATTTTCTACACATGTAGCCCAAAGAGTGAATAAAAAGAAATTGAAGTCAGAACAAAATTGACCAAATCAAGCAAACAATGAAAACGGGACTAAACTAGTCTGGCAAGTATGTGACAAGTCTAACTTTCCCCAAAGCTATTGGTGGAAAATCTTTAACGAACGGATGTAAAGTTGTACACTCGTCAGTTTTAAACCGCTTGTACTTGAATCATAAAAAAATCAACAAACAACAACAACAAAACACACCAACAAAAAAGAAACCAGCGGCTGTTATAAAAAGCGATTGTTCCAAACATGCATATTGTTTTTTTGTATCATCAAACGTGTACATGCGCATTCTATTTTGTTTCTAAATTAGAATTCGAGAGAAACTGTAGCAGATGAGATCACAATAATGTAGATTTCAAAGTCAGAAATAGAATTAGATAGAGAAGAAAAACTAGCAATTGGATACACATGTGTGTGAATTTCCGCCTTTTCACATTCCCTACAGCAAACGTTATGAATAAAAAAAAATAAAAATCATTATTCTTTTTTTATTATACTCCTTTTCAAACTGCACCCATGTAACTCACTCACTCATGCCCGTTATGCCTCATGGCATGTAGGGCAGCAACAAAGGATCTCCACTCCTGTCTGTTCTGGGCCAGCCGTTGCACCGAACTCCACGTGTGCTTTATGGTCTTCAGCTCGCTCTCCACCGTGCGCCTCCAGGTGTTTTTAGGCCGCCCCCTCTTTCTTCTCCCCTCCGGTGTCCAGTGAAGGGCTGTACGGGTGATGTTGCCCTGTTCCTTTCGCATGACATGTCCTAGCCATCTCCATCGCCTTTGCATGATGATGGTATCCATGCATAGCTGGTTGCACCGGGCGAGTAGGTGTTGGTTGGAAATGGTTTCCGGCCAGGATATTCGCAAGATTCTCCTGAGGTTCTTGGTATGGAAGGTTGACAGTTTGTTGAGGTCGCTTTGGGTCATCCCCCACAGCAAACGTTATGAATTATAAAAAAAAAAAAATACCCCCCCAAAAAAAAAAAAAAAAAAAAAAAAAAAAAAAACAAAAAAAAAAAACCCAAAAAACAACAACAACGAAAAAACAAAACAACATAAAAAGAGAAAAACAAACAAAAAACAATAACACCAAAAACAACGTAAAAAGGGAGAAAACAACAAAAACAACAAAGAAACAGCACAACAGATTTCCACGACTTAGATCTATATAAAGTTTTCGTTTTCTGATGCAATAACAACGTGTGTGTTACTAGGTCGGGATACCCACGCCCATAATCCATTTGATAAAAATAGTTTGAAGTTCAGTATCACTCCGCGTCCTTTCAAATAAAAAAACAAAACAACAAAGTTGCAACGGCTAAATGGTTTAATTTTCCACAAAAAACAAAAAAAAAAAAAAAAAAAACAACACAAGAAAACAACAACAACGAAAAAACAAAACAACATAAAAAGAGAAAAACAAACAAAAAACAATAACACCAAAAACAACGTAAAAAGGGAGAAAACAACAACAACAAAACAAACAAAAACAACAAAGAAACAGCACAACAGATTTAGATTCGTTTTCTGATGCAATAACAACGTGTGTGTTACTAGGTCGGGATACCCACGCCCATAATCCATTTGATAAAAATAGTTTGAAGTTCAGTATCACTCCGCGTCCTTTCAAATAAAAAAAAAACAAAACAACAAAGTTGCAACGGCTAAATGGTTTAATTTGAATTTGAATAAAAAGAAAAAAAAACACAACTTCAGGCTTATCTTTTGAATTGTGACACATATGATAAACCTTTGAACCAAAACAATAATTTAGAATTTTTCATGACATACTTATTATCCGACCATTTACACTTTTTCTAATAATAACTTTGGTAAGCCTATCGGCGGGCCGGAAGTTTCTCCTGATTAAAAATTTAGATTTTCTATTACAGTCATGTTGTCACAGTATTTCAGTCATTTACCAACATATCAAGAAACAAACATGCCATGAGAATCAAAGAAGTTGTACCCATGGGATAAATTCAATAAGTCACGTTTAGTTGGCGAAGCTGTGTAATTCAACGATACAAGAATATTTCCTAAAATTGTTCCCTCGTTCAGGAAAATAGGAAACAAAGCTCTTTACTTTCAGTTTTAAAACGAACTCGTTACAAGATATTCACCATTAGCGATATGCTAGGACTCGTTGCATCTTGAAACTGAATATTGATAGGACTTGTAGATCATACCAAGGATGAAAAATGATTTTAAAATCCACTCCTGTAATGCATTAAGACAAGAATCTAGATTTAAATCTAGGTCTAGACTGAAACAGACATTGAACTTTTGAAAATCTAGATGTGGAAACCAGGATAGCTAGAACTAGAGATCTAGTCTAGATTCCATTTGTGTTGCCCTGAAGTGTCCAGTAACGACTAGATCTAGATTCTAGATCTATTTAGATCTGCAAGATCCCGTTTTTTCAAACCAACAATGGGAAATTTGAACAATACCACATTGCAGAGTGATAGATTTATCGTACCCAATAACTACATCAGATACAGATCTTGTTCAGATCAATTTAGTACCAAAATGTTGCCCATGATGCAACGACTCAATAGTGTCGGAGAAGACATAGATCTAGATCAAGGTAAATATACATCACTTCAATCTGTTGGAGTTAGCATGAGTAAAATAATTCAGCAACTCAGAGACAGTTCATCTAAGAGTTCTTCTGGGTTGAGACCTGAGGAGTCAACATCAAGATACAGGTCAATGCCAATATCAATGACATTAAATACAAATGAACCTAACAAAGGAAAGCTCTTAAAGTCTCATTCTTTGCCAGAGGTTACATTAAGGGAAGGATTGTATCTCAATCAAGATTTCATGCATTTCAATCACAAACCTGATCGAAGTTGGTCCTTTGGGTCTTATGGTGGTGAACAGACATTCGATAGTTTTAAACACCTTGATACACATGAACCGAATTTGAATCGTGCTGTACATTTTTTCAGGACATTTTCAGAACCTCGTCAACATTGTGCTTTTAATGCTCTAATCCACCCTCAAGGCCAAAGAGTTATAGAAGGTTTAGGTCATTTGTGCAATAAATCTCAAGAAAATAACAAGGAGGAACATTTATCATTTTGTTCTTCAACCATGTCCAATCTAGTGCAATCTAAAAAGAGCTGTGCTACCATTTCAATGTGTAAAGGCATTCATATAGATCACGTTAAAAGTGATATGGCCAAAGCTGATGCCTCTAAAAGTGTAGATCAATCTTCAAGTTCAAAGCGACCATCTTCTACAATGTATGTTTCCGGTCTCATATGTAGTCCTCATGAGCCTGAAAATGAGAGTGAAGATTCAGAGATTTCAGCAGATCATTCTTCTATCTTATATTCTCCAAGAAAAACTTGTAAAAAGGGTAGACCTTCCTCCAAAAAGCAAAGAAAGAGAAGGCGTCAAAAGCAAAAGCATGCACTTCAAACTTCCTCAGTTGATGATGGTTCAGCTTCAGATACTTTTAACGAGTCATCTGAAAAGCAGGAATGCAGTAATATTTCATATTCCTGTGGATATAAATCTGACAGCTCTGTGATCAACTCAAGTAAATATGTCAATACCAGTCTTTCTCAAAATATATCTACGCCAATTAAATCAAATTCTAATCATCCCGTTGTGAAAAACTTTTTTTCAAATGTCGCTTCATCTGAATCTGAAGATTCTGAATCTGACGAAGGTGAGAATTGTGACTGGTCTCAGGCTGATGATTCTGAAAATAACTGCGCTGCTGTAAATAAAGGCAAGACTTTTGGCGTAGCTCTAAACTTAGATTCAATCTTCAAGCAACAACATGTGCCTAGTCTGGAAAGTCTTCTGTCCAACGAGTGTAGTGACGACTCTCCAGCAGCGTCACCATCCAAAGGAAGTAATTTAGATCTCTGTAGTTTTAGTCTTTCAGAAGAAGATGTGGATGACAGCATTGAATTTGCTGCTTCTTCACCCTTAACCTCATTTGTCCCAGAATTCCAACTAAATACTTCTGATTCCATTGAGGACAATGATGTGACTGATGCCTTTGTTGAAGAAGACGTTGATCTTGAGCCTATGGTGGACATGCATGAAGTGAATAACAAGTGGAATGAGATGTATTCAAGTCCAGGCATTTGCAGCTGTTGCACCAAGAACATGGCTGTAGGCGCTAGCAAGGCTGTAATGAAGGTATTACTTATATATTCAATATATTGCCCCTACTAATCTTAAGACTAAGAGACTTATTATTAAAAAATCTCTGAGAACAAATTACTATATAAATGAATTTAAATGTACAAATGAAAACTGAATCATAAAATTAAAAAGAAATCTATTTTTGTGTGTTAAATCCTGCTGCTGGTTTGTGAAAAAAACTGGATGGAGTACATTAGAAGTTGAATGCAATGAACTCGGACTCAAAGAGCACCCTAATTCAACGAACAGATAAAAAATCCCTGATTTTTTTTTTTCTCGAGTAAACTATCTTGTATCCAAAAAAACTGATCCGAAGCATATATTGCAAAACAATGTTATTCCCGAATATTGTGCAACTAAAATTCTAGCAGAAAAAGAAATTGACTCAAGCTTCAAAGCGTGTAAATGTAAGAAAAGAAAAGAAAGATGTTTATCGACATGCAATGTCTTTTCATCGTTTATTTAATTTGCATAGCTGTTGTATTATCTGTATTAACACTGTAGTAAAACTCGTTCGGTATACCGATATCAACTATGTATCTAGTTTATCTGATTGACATAGTATGATAGTTTATTCTTCTGAAAAATACTTATCTGTACATCTTCATCTAGTCCTCGTCATCTTTTCTGACGAATTGATTTTTGCTAGGGTATAATAATAATTGATCTAACTCAGATTTGTTTTCTCTATTTTAAACATAACCTCGCCGAAATTGCTCGAGGCTCATTAACTTACCGAGTAATGCACTCTAGTCTGCCTAGCTTTTAAAAAAAATTAGAGATCTTGATCTAGCTAAGCCGAGATCTAATGGAGGTGTGGTATCTAAATTGTATTGTACGGTCATCACTTTCTGCTTGTAATACATGTACAACTTGATGCTATATTCATTTATTTAGATGTCTGCTAATTAGTGTTTTTGATATTCGCATGTTTGGCTTCCTTTGTGAAATGGACACACACTTCACACTTAAAATTTACTGAAATTCTGATTGGATCAGATGTAGAATGACAATAAACTTTGTTATGGCAGAGTGCCTACAATCTATACGTAAATGAAACTCAGTAAAGAATAAAATCTGCTGTGCATTTTTTTTTACTGGCAATGTCTGTTAGCGAGTACATGTAATAGTGAATCTAATAGTAATCTATTTCCTTTAATAATGTAAACATTTGTCACCTCAGGGACCTTGTCAGAGCCTTTATAGACGGATGAAAATCTTGACGCTTTTCTGTCCCACCTTACCCTCCTCTTTCCCCACTATCTAAGTTCCAGAAATTCCGCCAGTGACTGGTGGCATTCCTCAGGTTGAGGTAAAGTGAGAAATTTTTAAAATGCCTGTTTCTCTCTCTCTCTCTCTCTCTCTCTCTCTCTCTCTCTCTCTCTCTCCATCTCATTCATACTCTTTCTCTCTTTAGGTCCTATTTCAAAATAACTAGAGCCCTGGTCCTGCTACGTGTAATAAGTTCAAGAACATCCAAGATGTAAAAATGAGAAAGGGATGAACACACTTCTTTATGAGTTTATCAAATCAATCTTGCATTAGTCCACATGTGTCGTAATCCACCCACTTCCTGCAGCCCCACCATCTTTAGCAGGGTATCTACTTATTATCTTATATCTAGCCCTCACAGTTAGAGTGCGCCATCATATTTCTATCTTGGCAATGTTTTCCAAGTTGAACCCCATCCATTGCGAGCTTCTCAACACAATTCTTTTCAAGTGTCACATGTCTATACCGCTGCTCCTTTGCCCTTGAGAATTCCACTCTAGGGTCTGTCTTGTGATGCTGTTCTGTGGTACATTGTATTATGAAGCAAGGTGTGTCCCATTCATAACCATCTGCAAATCTGTTGTCTTCATCTTTTTTTTTCTGTTGGTCTCTAGATCCTTGTTTCATATCATGATATGTTTGTCACACCCCTTTATCCCAAGGATCTTTCGTACAATTTATGTACTGTCGAATTCCTTCACACCTTTCCCTACACTGACCCCCAGTGTACTCCCCTCTACTACATGCAATAAGCTCTTAGCTGTAGTCTTAGCCTAGTATATATGTATTATCAAACTAAGGCGCTCTAACTAATCAATGTATGCTTAAGTTCTAACATCATATAGAATTGGGAACATATAATTTTTATCGGAATAACTATAGAGCATCAAAATATCTCTAATTGTTAACAAAGATATTGTTTTTATATATACAGACGATTATAATTTTTAATAATATATATTTAATTACTTTGGACTCATAACTGATATGAAATAAGCTTCACTCAAAAAAAATTGTAATGAAAAAAAGGATAACCAGGTTTTATTGCATTAAGGACATTTTTACATTCAACTAATTTACTTGACTTATGCCTCTGGGTCCCCGGAGGAACATAGGGCCAAAGCAACGCCTCTCCATCTGACTCGGTTTTGGGCATCCCTCTTCAGTTCAGTCCATGTCCTGCCAGCACTCCTAATCTCTGCCTCCATACTTCTTAAAGGGTCCGGATGTTCCAGGTCCCAATACGGGTTTTGGTTTTGGTCGTTAGGAGCACTGTCGGCAAACTAGCTTCCCGAAGGCTTTCACTAGCCTGCGTCATGGACTCTTCTGAAGAAGAAGTGTCTCCCTCAGCCAAATAGATAATATTTTGTGTTGCCTTGGTTTCTGTTACAAGATAGTTTTTACGGGACTGGGGTGTAAACCCAGTGCCCAACCCTCCTCCTTTACCCTGGCTTAGGACAGGCAAGTCACACAGCTTAGCTATGTTCCCTGGCGGAGTTTCAAATAATTTAGCAAGTGTGTTAATGTTAAAATACATGTTTACATAAAGTTTTCGATCGCGATATTTTATGAATCTGATTTGGTGTTGTATACAATACATTGGAAATTTTAAAACCAATTTAATAGCCTGTGGAATATAATATATACATAATTACTGTGCGATCGATTCGACCCTTATTTCGGAGGCAACAATACATATTTGTATGCCCATAACCGCAAATACCGACGAATGCCTGTCCACTTCCATTCACTGGTTCAAATTATCTCTGACTCTGCCACTTTCAGAACATAATTCATTGGAGTCTGGCTAAAATCATAGACAGCTACGCTCTATGGGTACATAATTTTTAAAAATTTACCTGAGCACTCAAGTGGTTTTAGTTGGATAATATTAATAAAAATCATGTTATTACAATACATGAATTTATTGTTCCCCTTTTCAGGTCAATTTCCTTGATGGACCAGAATTGTTGACTGTACATACTGTTCTGGGCATTGAAAGTGAAGACCGGGCAGGTACATGGCATCACTACGCACTGGACAGGGAAAGGTTTCAGAGACGCATCCAAGAGGCTAGCCTGGTTTTGTTACCTATTCTGGATGGAAAGCACCGCTCTGCCATAGCTCAACGAAATTCTAATCTGCTGAAATCGTGGGACAAACCACCCAAAGCAGATCTTAATGAAGTAAAAGCATCATGTGATTCCCTCTAATTATTAAACTAAGACAGTTGTAAGCTTAATGTACATGTGTAAATTATAATTCCCTATTCTACATGAAATTCATGGATACAGCTATATCATTGTTTTAAAGAAATGGAATTTTCAATGCAATGTATGAATTAAGATTTTTATATTTAATGGTGTAGGCTTGTTATGTTAAAAAATATTATCAGAGTAGTTCCTGAAATTAGGAGATATTAAATAAGAATAATTTAACCGTCTTCTCTTTCTGCAAATTTGAAAAAATAAACCTGGAATTGCTTTTTATTGATTAAAAAATAAGTGGTTTTGCAAATTATACATGTATACTTCAAATTTTGTAGATTTTACCATCTGCTTCCTTAGGACCTTGCCTTCATAGTAAAGAATCCAACAATGAATTATGAAACGCACAGCGTATGTTATTTTTTTTAAATTTTTTTATTCCTCTTTATGTTTGTTCCCTTAACTTTTTCTTAAATTATGCTTGTTGGTAGTTTTTTTTAATTTTATTGATTCACAATTGCAACTTCAAATGGATTTGTTCTTTTTTAGTATCATATCAGCTCCAGAAAGGTGGGGGAACTGGCTCAAGTGATAGAGCGTTGATATCTAGATCGGGAGGCCCATGATCATTCAAAAATTTGTTCGTCTGATTTTGTCCCCTAGTGATTAGATCAGTGTCAGTAGAATGTGACCAGCTGAAACAGAAGTCCCAGTCTCCATGCTCTGTCTCGCATGACAACACATAAAAATTGTCAGGTGTCAGTTTTGGAGCCTGTCTAAATTATAGCCTATTTAGGACTGAAGTTGCAGGTTAAGCAATAACTCAACGCTCCTCAACTCAGCTCCAGAAAATGAATCTAGATGTAATGGTATTATTTTTTTTTTCATTCTAGATATCTTGACCCGATGATAATAATTTGTATCATCTATTTAGATGAAAAAATTTTGTCAACAAAAATCTTTATATGACTATTCTCATTCCACATTGGATTGCTTTGTTTGTACATGTATAAAATTACTACCCAGCTCAGAAAAAAATATTTTTTAAAATTCAGAATCTTACTTATTCATTGTAAGAGTGGATAAAGGTAATCACATAAAATTTCCAATTTTAAGAAAATTATCAGACTTACTTAAGGTATCCCAGTAGAAAAATATGTTATTGCTAGCACTTTTTCCAATAGCCTATATAATTTGCACTGTAATGAAATTTCAAGGTTGAACTTGTACTAGTTATTATCCTTAAGTTAATTTGAAATCATTATATCAACAATAATTTAAATTTCACTTTGCTATTTTTACGAATATAAATCTTCAAATCAATGCAGTGCACCTGGATTTAAAAAAAAGCTAATTTTTTTTTTTAATTGTACATTGGCATCAGTCTCATTGTCAGTGCTGACAATACAGTGTCTCCGTTAAGATTATAATTACTCTTTTTTCACTCTTTGCTCCAAGCCTTTTACTTCAAGATGCTTGCTATGGATTGTGGGAGAACTAGAATCTTAATTCTTCAATCCCCTGACAGATCCTTTGTGGTATAATTATGTGTATCTAATGTAGCGGTTTGAGCTGGCAGTTATCTATACTTTTAGTACTTGGGATCCAATGGTGGGTTTGAGATTAGTTTGTTGAATCAAAGAAAGATACATAGTTTGCTACAAATAAGAAAGCAGTATTAGGGGCCACAACAAAGTTGGATTAGCATTGTACTTTGTACATTGTTTGTATCTCAAAATGAAATCAATAAATGCAGTGACTGAGTGATTACAGCCTTTTTAATTTTTGAGCTTTAAAAATAATTTCTTATGTACAACTTCTGTACAAAATAGTAGAGCCAATTGTGCTCATCCACCACATTCTATTTCAGATTTGCTTTCCAGTCACGATTTGATTTTGATCAAATGATTTAAGAACTACATGTATGTTTGTTTGTTTTTTTTTTCTCACCCAGATTTATATAAGCACATTTTAGTTTTTAATTATTTGAAACAATGACAACATATATAATAACAATTAATATGGGTACTGGTAACACAAAGTGGACTTGCACAATATTACCACTTCTAATTCTATTTAAATTTCTTTTTTTTTTTCTTTCCTTTATTTATATATATATTGAGGATCATGGTATTCAGCATCTTTTAATCATTTTATTTTTATGAATTTAGAATTTCATTTGTTGTAGTTTTCACTTTAAAAAATATGCGGTAAAACTAAAAGGATCTCTGGATTTTTTGGTTATTAATATATCATTCATCCTAAGTTAACTTAAGTTTTAATTTAGTGTACTTAGCCTATATATATGCAGGAAAAGGTTTAGAGAACCATGAGAGTTTAGTTGTTTTGATTTTTGCAGTAGACCCATAGAATGAACTCTCCTTTTGATCTGTAGTTTTTAAATCACCTTAAAAGTACAAGCTATGGATAGAGGACACTTAACTGGTTGACTGGTATAATTATTAGAAGCCTACATGCTGAGGTTACTGTGTAGTGTAAGGTTAAAACATTCTTCCCCTCTTGACAATATAGCCGTTACTTTCCTGATATGTCAAAAAACAAACTCAACTCCCATATACATAGTGTACGTGTATTTTAGATTTTTTTTTAGGTTCCAATAAACAAATTTGGATATATATTCCTAAATGGATTGGGAACTTCAGGTGTGTATAAATTTATAATCCGGTAGTGTCAACGGTTATATTATCGGTGACAACTGATCAACAATGGCAAACCACAAAGAATTAGATTATCAAAATAACCCTCAGCAGATGTTTTTTCTTTTCAATATAGATTATGCTATACGGTCCTCTTCACTGGTCACGTAGTAGGGGAAGTCTTTAATCACAACTACATTATAGAAAGATAAGCACGGCTTAAATAATGGGTAAGTGTTGTACACTGTACCCATAACCTACAAGAGTAGGGGCAAAACAAAGTGTTGCATATGTCATTATGTGCCAACTGTTTATTCAATATGGAAAAGAAGTGCGCATTATAATTTTTGATATGTAAGAACTAAGATATAATAATATATCGGTACTCATTGTATCAGTTTGATTTCCAACTGTCACCAAGAAAGACCATTAGAAATCTGCAATGATAGATGGGAACATCATGCTACATGTAGTATAATATTGTTGTTAGAATTTCCTGTTAAGTGATTATAATTCCAAAATCAGTCCATGCTGTGCTGGAGTTGTGGGCAGCAGGCGAAGCTGTGCTATTACTGTTAGTTGATTGTCAAGGTTACTATTTGATTTAAGATTGTAAAATTATTATAGTTCCAGAGATAGGTTTTGTAAGGCCTAATTGCATGAAATGTAAACTAAGGACCTGTATTTTTCTCAGGGAATTGGTAACAAGTTAAACTTTTCGTGAGTTATGAAAATATTTCTTTTACTTTGTTTTTTTTAAAATAATTATTGACACATGAGCATTGCTGATGTTACATCTTTTATGTGTATCTTAATATTATAATTATCATGTATGAATATGACAAATTAGTGTAAAAAAATTCAATGTACATTTATTTGCATTTCTCTCTTGAAAACAATAGACCTATATATTTATTCTTATTTATGGAATTTATTGATTTGAAAGATGACAAATAAATTTGCTGGAAACAAATGTTGAAACAGATATTTTTTTTCTTAATTAAGCCAGTATACACTTTAGAACTAAAAAAAAACAAAGCAAATTTAAACTTCGACAGTAAACCTCTAAAACAGAAAATATAAAGTTTGTATACAAACATGTTAGTAATATACAACATAAATGTTCATAGTGCCTTAGTTTTTGACATAAACAAAGTAAGTATAAACATGTACAATATATAATGGAATAACAATGCAGTGGCATAAGTCCATAATAAAACCTCTTGAGGACAGCCTAAAAGTTTATTTTATTGCAGATTTATATGGTATAGTGACAGTGGGTGACTGTAAAGTTAAAAAAAGGGGAAATTAGTACCTCATAAATAATGTAGTTTATATAAAGCCATAGTTAAAATTCAATCTTCTTGAGTTGAAGCTAATTCAACTGCAGTGATACACATGTATAGTGTAGTACCGGTACTGTACATGTATTAAAAATGAAAAAAAAGCCCTGGACAAACCAGTGGATTATGCCAAGTTTTCCAACCAAATTAATTTCATACCTATCACAAGGCTTTATATCTTGTAATAAAAAAGGCAACCTAATTTCATGTAGAAATAAATCATTCATATTTTCCTCAATGAAAGTTTTAGGAATTACATAAAAAATGAATTGTCAGCAGAGATAGAAAATTGCATTGTCTTGAAGTGCAAAAGAATTACCCCATGTATTACAAAACCCTAAGCTTTTTGATACATTAAGTTTGCTTTTCGGTGTCCACTGCCACTTTTTCTACCAAAGTACCATTTACTATGTACACCTGTAGTTGTACATGTATCACTATCACTCCACATAATATACACATGGTGTATGAGGTGTTCATTCTTGATCCCGCTGACTTAAAGTTAAACATATTGTACAAAAATTACTATTACTACTGTTTATCTTGCTATTAATGCAGAATTATTGACAAGAAAGGTATTCATATATATCAATGCCGTTGGTTGTCATTTATTTTTTAAACACTTAGTTAGAATTCCCCCAACAACCAACTTCTTATGAGTGTTAGATTGAAAATCCAATTTTGTGTAGTTTTTATATATGATTGAATAGTTCACCTCACAAAATTCAATGTGTTCTCACTAATCTCAGAGGGGAGATTTTCAATCTCAAAATGTGTTAGATTACAAACAGTGATTAACCTAACTTACACATTTTGCACTGATCTCCGACACAAGGTAAAGTTTTTATACTTACACAGTTACAGAAGCAGACCATGTTTCTAAGTTTAATTACCCACACATTTTAAAGTTTTCACAGATTCTTGGAAACAATATTTAAAGAAGTATAATTTAACGTTTGGGACTTTATTCAAAATCAAACAATTGAAAATAAGCTTGGTAGTCATCAAAAAAAAAAAATTGCACAAAAATGGAGAGTTTGAAATCAAGCTACATACATGTATTCCAGTAAAATTCATTAGGGCGATGGTCTAGGAATAAAGGATTATTAAGTTTTTACTTCAGTTGAAGGTTACCATGTACATGTAATTATAATTTATACAAATGTTCCGTGTATTGGTTGTACTTGTATCAACAAAGGGGGTGGGGGGTAGCCCTGGTGTAGAGCATCAGCTTCGGAAGCAGAAAGTCCGTGGTTCGAGCCCTGACGATGTCGCCCCCTACTGGTTGGGTTGGTGTCAGTTTAATGCAACCTAAGTTCACTGAGACAGGACTCATGGTATCCCCACCGTGTCTTGCGTGTGGCAGCACATACAATTTTCAGGCATCTAGATCCAAGTTCATGTAGGCCTACATCTATAGTATTATGGAGCTTGCACACTCCCATTTTAAAGGGGGCACTCTTTCCTGTTTGATACAATTGTGTTGAGTTTCTACGACGCAATCCGGAGAGACCTGAACAAGGGAGCCATCGAGAGAATTTATAGGCTAGTCCTTTTTTTTGTAGACTGAAATTTCTTATTTCTCATAAAATTTTCGCTAATGAATAATATTATTAATCATAATATTAATGATGATGATGATGATGATGATGATGATGATGATAATAATAATAATAATAATAATAATAATAATAATAATAATAATAATAATAATAATAATAATAGACTCTACTTGTGGCCTACTCAATATCATTGGTAAATATTAAGGCATACCAAACATGTTTATTAATATCATATCTATTTACATTTTTTTTATAAATAAAGAAAACAAATGTAATGCGGGATATGTACAATTTATGCACATATATAAATATATATCTTTTGAAAACATAGATTTATATAAGTTATATACATCTATGTTTGAAAATAACTAGGAAGCGGTTATAAGTTATTGTAATTTTTATTCCTAAAATGACAAATTGGTATTGCTATGTATAGCATCTACTTGAAGATAACCAGAAAGACATTTTATGCAAATCAACCCCTCCTCCCCCCAAATGTTTTCTTCCGATTTGAACTGCGTCAATATAAAAACTTTAATGTAATCGGTTTAGACACGGGTTCAGGATCTCTGTATGACAGCACGTTAAACTGTCAGACGTTAGTCATGGGACCTCTATACAATGGACGATACTGTACGCAAGCAACTCAGCTCCCCTTCCACATTGGTGCTATTCCTACTGGTAAGTTGATCTATCCCATGGCATTATGTAAGTAACGAGAAGTGACATATATGAGTACATCTGATGCTTTATAATACATTATAATGACTAATAAAAAGGATGAAAGATGAAAGGGAAAACATTACTTTGTCCTCTACCGCCCCCCCCCCCACACACACTTTTTTTTTATCAAGATGACATGACCATGTGCGACAATCTAGGCATCTCTGCCAGTGCCACTCCTCCACGAGTCTTTTCCTTTTGGGAAACCGAAACTAAAAAAATAACTGTCACTGGTACCTATGGTTGTGGTAGACGACCTAGACGAGACAAAAACATCTGTTACACCCTGGGCTTAGGTTACAAACTCCAAAGTCCTGATGATAGGCCCAGTAATAATGAGAATGTAATCTAGAATAAACTTACATACCTAGGACCTCAATTTTCGATTGTTATAAATTTGAGACAAGCAAAGATCTAGTAATAGTATCAAGCAGTACACACAAATAGCCGAATTTTATGTACCTGGCTCTAGTGGCTAGTCTTACGTTTCTGAACCTATAAGATCTAGAAAAATATAAATCTAGATCGAAATCTAGATCTAGATTTAGGTCAGAGTATCGCCAAAAAAATCTGGGTTTGTATGTATCAGATCTAGATGTATATAAAATCTAGATCTACTCTTACTTCTTTTAAAATAAAAATTGTATGCAATTGATAGCTAGATCTAGATCTACATTCTGTACTGATGTATATGTAAGCTGTTACATAGTAAGTTTTCTTTGTCTATGAACATTTGGTTGCAAAGTTTTTGTCCAAAGTATAAGTTATACTTATTTATTTTGTGTTGTAGTATGAAATATCCGGACCAGAAATACCTGAATGTATATCAATTGTTTCAGTACCTGTCTTGTTTCTGGTAACTTTCAAACTTTTCCGACTTGTGATCAAGCAGTTATGTAAAACTCTTACTTCATATGTATGCTTTAATGAAGAGCAAGACTTTGTCCAATTTGTTAATTTTTGTCCCCTTAACGTCATTTAGTTATTGAAACTGACAAATTGTGCTGCTGGAAAAATAACTGTACGAGGGGTGTTCACTATGTTCTTAGGATGACAATGAAGGAATAAACCCAGAGACTTAAAATTTGGCACACTTACATTTATTTCTCTACATAGTCACCCTGCATAGTTACACATTTCTGCCACCTGTCCTTGACCTTCAAAAGTCCTTGAGAGTAAAACGTGTCATTTTGCGCTTGAAACCACTCCGTATGTATAAAAACATTTTAGAAATTATAATATATATATATTCATAATGTATAATTTTGCTTCATTTTGATTGCAGATCCCCACATTATACAAAGGAAATGTGAAGAAAGATGTAATTGACTGTTCACAAATTCCGGCTATCTCATTAGCTTGATGAATTTAGTGAATATATGGCGGATTAGCAGAGGTAACTTCAAGACATTCATGATGATTCAAAGAAGCAGTACTGCAAAAAGTACAATGTCTAAGAGGCAAAATGGCACCAGTTATGTGAGTGATGACATAATTTGCATTTTTTTAAAACTTTTGATTGACCTTAGTGTAAACATGGTTGTTCTAAAATTCAAGACTTAATGTGAAAAACTGAGATGATGATTCCTGTTCTTTAAGGCTTTTCAATGTAACCCCCCTTGGCTCTTTGAAGGCCACCTGAATGGCCAGATGTCCAGTCTGGGTCTGGCACGGGTGGCTGGCTGTGAAAAAATAGGGTGTGGCAGAACTGTTCACCTGGTTAACTGATGCTCTTAGTGTTGGCCTGATATGGCTGATATATTTTTAAAAATTTCTAGTTATAAGTTCATCAAAGTATACATTTTTTACTGCACTGAGAAGTTGGTTGATTTCACTATCTTGTTTTTTTTTCTGATTTTTAATAAGGAGAAGCCAGTCATTACTTTCTTTCCTGCAGGTAATCACAAGTAAACATATTCAATTTTAAACAGTTGTGGATCTAATATGTTTCAGTTTGAGCCCTTTTTTACATGGAACAACATTCCTCCACTGTGTCTCTTGGCTGAAAGGGTTATGCACACAGGTCAGAGAGGATCCGATTCACCGACACGCTCAATGATGTCATAAAAAATGTACATGCAGTAACACATGTCACATGATGTGTTGAGCCGTCTCTAAGGCCGACCGCCACATTGGCAACGGCTTTAACAGTTTCTCCCTTTCCTTGACCACAAGCTTAGGAAGCGTATGCGATTGACACTTACGCCCAGTCTACGAAAACCACAACTCGCAAGGATAATTTTTTCGTGTAGGATAAAAGGATACTTCTATAGGCTTTACATAAATACAAAAAAATTAGAACCCGCGTCAGTGCATCGTCCGAATTGAAACAATGAGCAATAGAACAATCTAGTATTGTAGCCTTGTCCAAATTTGTGAAAACCCCAGTCATGCCAATGGATACATAGTTGAGTCAGCATTATATAGGCTATTTTGTGGATGGGCCCCAAGACTGACGACTGCCATGTGTCTCAGCCGATCACATTCCAATGGTCATAGTGTACGTGTAGATTTTTTCCCATAAGCCATAGGTCGTGATATACAGTAGCTGTACTGTAACAGCAGCAGCAGTATTTTTTAGTAGCAGGAGCAGCAGCAGTAGCATCAACAATACATGTGTAGTACTGTAGTAGATGCATAGCAGAAATAATGGATGAATGGAAGCCCCCTACCTGTGTCAGGAACTCGGCACCCTGCAGTGCCAAGTCTAGAGCTGCTAAGTCAGTGAAGTAGCCAAGCGCAGGGCCTGCAGTTTTCTCAGAGCAAAGCAGTCAAGAGAAAAATGTTATACCTCACCTATTTCATTAAAAAAAAAATGCTGTTATGAGATCCAATATCCATACTTTCTTCTTGTCAGTGTCATTCTATTTTAATCACCAGTGCTATTGTTTTTGTTGTTTTTGAAGGTTTCATTGATTATGTATCATAGAAGCTAAAAGCAACAGGTAAAATAATGTCTATATAGGCAAGTTAAAAAAGAAAAATTGAAAGTACACACTCACTACTTTCACTATTTTTTTTCTAAGAGGCAAGAGGTGGATTTTTCATCTCATTATCTCTCACTGAAAACTAAAGAGACAATGATTGATATAGTTTGATCTAAATCTGTATTTAATATTAAATTAACAAATAAAAACATTATTAACAGATGATATTGGTTTAAAGAAACAGGATTTTTGAAAGAGACATGGTTTTGAAAGTACAGTACACAACAAGCTCAACTGTTTATAAAGCACTTCTTGAAATAAAAAAACCCTCAACCCTAATAAAATAAAAAGCAAACAATAACACCACAAGTATCATGTCAAAGATGATTGAGCTACAAATTAAATGCAAATATGGTTCAATTAAAAGGAAATAAAAGATGTCATGTGAATATTGAATTTGTTATCTTTCAGACTCCTGGAAACAAATCTCATATTTTCATTTATGGAGGAGAGGGAAGCAGTGAAGATTGTCGGAAACATTGTTACGAAGCCCTTGTAAAGGTTGTCGATTCATGCTATCACCCCATTAAATACATCTCACCAGAGGAAATCAAAGAAGGCAAGTGCTACACATCTTCAGTTCTATGCTCATAAGGATGAAGAATACTGTTAAAGTCATATCTTATTTGACACTTTGCAAGAAAAAAAAAAGCCAGCAAAAAATAGTCTCAAGAAAGTGAAAATTAATTGCCAAAGTTGCAAGATGTCGATCGGTTTATTTTTTTTATGTAAATGGGTTCATTTTTTGTGTGCAGTTTATAGATTTTGTACCAATTTTTATTTTCGCATCATTTACAAATTACATGTGTTTGTCATGGATGAAGGCAATTCAATCTTAGGCCCTTATTTGTACTGTACGTTTACAGGTATTCCAGAACTGAACTGTAAAATTATTTCAATGTAAATAATTTCTTATAACCAACTATCTATTCAAAATGCAATCACTTTTCTTTCTTTCTTTCTGGAAAAGCTATCTTATTCTATTGACATTTTATGGACTGTATAACTGGGGAAAGCTTCCTAATTGGCCCATGGCTAGAATTATGACCAAGAAAATATGTAAGTGAACAGGTTTCTCTAAAGGATTATTCCATGAGCAGGGGATAGGAACCTTCAATCATAGCATCATGACTGGATTTGCACTCAGCAAGACTTTTATTAAAAACATAGTATGTTTGTATGAGTTTTTATTTTTTTATGATGGACTAGGAGTCATCTAAAGACTTAATTACATGTAAATAAAAACAAGAACAATTATATTAGAAAAAATGAACATGTGGTTTTTCAAAGGCCCTAGTCTGTTTAGCAATGATTTCATAGCGTTAGGGCAAACACAATAGGTATGTCTTTAAAGTTCTTTTTATTTCCAACGGAAATACATTTTACTACTAATATTACACATCTTTTAGATGCACAGCACACAATCTATCTATCTATCGCTGTGCCGTCCCGTCTCCGAGGTGGGCTGTCATTCGGCGCCATCTTTCACGGTCCAAGGCTGCTTCACAGGCTACACTCAGTCGTAACTGGGATGTCTCCTGTATGTTGGCAAGCCACGACTGCCTCTTCCTTCCTCTACCACGCTTCCCTTCAACCTTGCCTTCCACAACTCTTTTCTGGATGCTGCAGTGTCTTCTTATATAGCAATGATTTCATAGCGTTAGGGCAAACACAATAGGTTTGTCTTTAAAGTTCTTGTTATTTCTAAAGTGAATTTTTTTATTGGGAAAATAAATTAGCATAGATTTATGATGTACAGAATCTTTACACTAGATACCGATTTCTTTATGACAGGTTCCTGGACAAAGACATGCTGCCTCATTGTGTTTGGAGGAGGTTATGATCTGGGCTTCATAAATGCGCTTGGCTCGAAGGGGACTCTTATCATCCGAGAGTTTGTCCGGAACGGCGGGTCATATCTCGGTTTCTGTGCTGGGGCGTACTGGGCGTGTGATTACATCGAGTTTGACAAGGGAGGTCCTTTGGAAGTTGTTGGGGAGCGGTTTCTGAAATTTTATCCAGGTAAAGCCCAGTGACTTGATCAAATAAGTCACCAAATCTTGTAATAGAATTTGTGTTTTTTTTTTTTAAATCTCTCTTTACACCTAAGCAGAATCTAGTTACCCGTTTTCGGAAAGTGTCCCTTAGTATTTTTAAGAAATGAAATGAAACAGGTAAAAGCAATTTGTCTGTAACTTTTCTCTATAGAAATTACAAATGAAAAGAATATAAAAATATTTTGAACAGGACAGTTTGAAGGAATTTTTCTATTTTATCTCAAGCATACCAAGATCAATATATTAGAGTGATCTCTGGCTTTAAAAACCTTCCCCTCAAAAGACAAGAAAAACAGGTTCTTAGAGGGATAGGGTTCTAATAGAAAGAGCAGAAAAAATAAGTTCTTAGAGGGATTAAATCAAAGAAGGCAAGTGCTACACATCTTCAGTTCTATGCTCATAAGGATGAAGAATACTGTTAAAGTCATATCTTATTTGACACTTTGCAAGAAAAAAAAAAGCCAGCAAAAAATAGTCTCAAGAAAGTGAAAATTAATTGCCAAAGTTGCAAGATGTCGATCGGTTTATTTTTTTTATGTAAATGGGTTCATTTTTTGTGTGCAGTTTATAGATTTTGTACCAATTTTTATTTTCGCATCATTTACAAATTACATGTGTTTGTCATGGATGAAGGCAATTCAATCTTAGGCCCTTATTTGTACTGTACGTTTACAGGTATTCCAGAACTGAACTGTAAAATTATTTCAATGTAAATAATTTCTTATAACCAACTATCTATTCAAAATGCAATCACTTTTCTTTCTTTCTTTCTGGAAAAGCTATCTTATTCTATTGACATTTTATGGACTGTATAACTGGGGAAAGCTTCCTAATTGGCCCATGGCTAGAATTATGACCAAGAAAATATGTAAGTGAACAGGTTTCTCTAAAGGATTATTCCATGAGCAGGGGATAGGAACCTTCAATCATAGCATCATGACTGGATTTGCACTCAGCAAGACTTTTATTAAAAACATAGTATGTTTGTATGAGTTTTTATTTTTTTATGATGGACTAGGAGTCATCTAAAGACTTAATTACATGTAAATAAAAACAAGAACAATTATATTAGAAAAAATGAACATGTGGTTTTTCAAAGGCCCTAGTCTGTTTAGCAATGATTTCATAGCGTTAGGGCAAACACAATAGGTTTGTCTTCAAAGTTCTTGTTATTTCTAAAGTGAATTTTTTATTGGGAAAATAAATTAGCATAGATTTATGATGTACAGAATCTTTACACTAGATACCGATTTCTTTATGACAGGTTCCTGGACAAAGACATGCTGCCTCATTGTGTTTGGAGGAGGTTATGATCTGGGCTTCATAAATGCGCTTGGCTCGAAGGGGACTCTTATCATCCGAGAGTTTGTCCGGAACGGCGGGTCATATCTCGGTTTCTGTGCTGGGGCGTACTGGGCGTGTGATTACATCGAGTTTGACAAGGGAGGTCCTTTGGAAGTTGTTGGGGAGCGGTTTCTGAAATTTTATCCAGGTAAAGCCCAGTGACTTGATCAAATAAGTCACCAAATCTTGTAATAGAATTTGTGTTTTTTTTTTTTAAATCTCTCTTTACACCTAAGCAGAATCTAGTTACCCGTTTTCGGAAAGTGTCCCTTAGTATTTTTAAGAAATGAAATGAAACAGGTAAAAGCAATTTGTCTTTAACTTTTCTCTTTAAAATTGCAAATGAAAACAATATGAAAATATTTTGAACAGTGCAGTTTGAAATAATAGTTTTCTAATAGGAAGAGCAGGAAAAGAGGTTCTTAGAGGGATATGTTTCTTATGTGAAGAGCAGAAAAAGAGACTCCAAGTGGACGATTAAGTGACCATTTGTCAAAATAAGAATCCTCATGGAGTTTTTATATCCTGTAGGTTGGCTGAAGAATGTTTTATAAAGGCGGAGAAACCAGATGAGATTTGGAGTGTGGACCTCCTTATCTCCATTTTAAATGATTAACTGACTGAGTTACAGGCACTCTCGTCAGTGGTCATAATGCACCGATTTGTGAAAGAGCACACATACACATTATATAGACTGTATTTGGTGATGATAGAAATGCCTATCTGTATGGGATATGTAAAACTTATAAATATATGTTCTTACCTTATATTTAAAGTGGGTTCTTAGGCAGATTATAATCTGAGGAGAGGCTTCTGAGACATGTAAAATAATGAGAATCTCACAGAGTTAGAGGGTTTTTAGATATACGATGTAGTAGATTCTGAAATGACCAGTTCTTTGACAGAGAAAACTGTATTTGCTTCAACACCTAACTTTCTCAACCAGTTATATTTGAAACTGCAGTTACTAATCTAACTTATGTGTATAAAAGGGAAATCTTTGACTGAAAGAAACAAAAAAAAAGTGGAAAATAAAATTATGTTAATCTGTCATTTGTGTGAGTGTGTGCTGTCAAAGTTTTTTTCTTTATACTTCAAAAAATTAAAACTACATATAGATTTTAAGCAGTCCCTAATAACTATAAACAGAATTGAAATGAATTTGTATCACTAAGTATTCACTGCTGCATTCAATGTCAAAACGTCTTGAATTATAGTTTTGAAAAAAACAAAAACACAACAAAAAAACAAAGTAGGAAACAATTTTCCTTTGTGAAAAAAAACAACATGAAAGCAATAAATCTACTCATACATTAATTACAAATCAAAATTTTGAGAAATTTAAATATGTTAGTGTTGTGAATTAAGGGTGGAGACCTAGGGGATCTGTATCAGTTTTACATTAGTGAATTGATGTCAGTGAACTTTTGATCTGTTATCAGAAATGCTATTTTGCCTGAACATCAGAGTCCTGGTGCATTTGCTTCCTTTAAGTAGACTCAGATGTTGGCTTATAGTAAATCTGCTACACTATGTTAACGAACCAAAGTTCACTATGATCAACTCATTCATGCAAAACTGGAATGGATCCACTGGGATTCAGCCGAACATAAACCACATAGGTCTTCTGCTGTCTAGCTTTTCGCAGTGATGGTTTAGTTTGAGAAGCCTGCCTCCTATAGAGTAAAATTGATCTCTTTGTAAATAGTCATATACATGCATAAGATCAGTCCACTAATAAACGATGATCCCAGACAACATAAAATAGCTTAAGCACCCTTCTGTATCCTTTGGTTAAATGAGTGTGACTAATAATTGAACATAAAAGCATATCCCCATATATTAATGTAAAAAAATCAATTAACTTAGTCTTTTTTCAACAAAGCTCTGCCAAAGAGTATGGGGCAAGGTTCATTTTTTAAGCAGTCATTTTGAAAAAGGGACATTACTCAATTTTATTTTTATAAACAAATCAATGTTTGTAGATATGTCCCTTGGAGATCCACGTAGTAGGCAGTGTCTTCTCTAACTGAAAGTGGACAGCATTTTATTCCTCTGAACACATGTATGTAACAAATTTTAATTTTTCCAGCCCAGTATTTAAAGAAATGTTTTTACTTTCTTTTGTGATCAGGAAACTGTATTGGTCCAGCGCATCCAGGGTTTGGTTACAAACATAAGAAGGGAGTCCATGCCGCACCTACTTCCTACAAAGGAATCCATTTTAGATCTTATTTACATGGAGGTGGATTTTTCACTCTGCCAAGTATTTCATTGGAGAATGAAGAGCCAACCTCACATTTGTATCAAAAGAGCCCAACAGAGTTGCCATTGTTCAATTTAACACAAGGAAGTTCTCACGGCACAGCTTTTCCCTCGTCAAGAAACATGGCCTTAACTAGTGGTTATTCTACAAAGAATAGATCTCAAAGCAATATCGCATCAGAAACACACCATATCATCTCATCAAACATATTAATGTCAGCAAAAAGCTTGCAAGGAACAGGAATTAATAAATCTTGTGTTCCTGATTATGCTAAGTCTACGTATGAAATCTTGGGGGAATTTACTTCTCTGGATAGAGATCAAGCTGCGTTTGTGAAATGCAGTGTTGGTCGCGGGACAGCCATGTTGTCAGCGGTTCACGTAGAGTTCCCTGCAGCCTTGCTAGATCAAGAAAATGCCAACCTGAAGCAAGTCATTCCTTTGTTGCTCAAGAGTGAGGAGGCCAGAGACTTTGTGTTTAGAGACATATTGTTGCAAGTTCGTGTTCGACTGAAACCACCAACATCTCACTTATGAAAATTTTACTCTTGTGATATATTTATATATTAAAACAGAATAAGTTAGAATTAAAATCTTGGAAACAAAATATTCCAGTGTACGTTAATATTTCTTGTGGATTTTGTTGTTGTTATTGTTTTGTTTTATATTTTTAAATTAAAATGAATAATTTTGAAATATCTGGGGATAGCACAAAGTTTATATAAATTTAAACTTGCAGCTGAAGTATTTCCAAGCAGAATTACATTTATATCAAAGACCCATGGATTAAAAGTGATATTGCAGCTTGTCCATTTAAGATTTATGTTTCAGTCAAGTTTAAGAATCAAAACAATGCATCAGAATTTCACACTTTTTATGTTTATTACACCTAGCGTTACATGCTCTGAAAAGTCAATTGTAAAAGTAGAAAGAAATCACAAATTTGTAAACTAATACATGTGTCTTTTTAAAACTTATATGAAGTTATACCATAAAAATGATCTCAGAGATACTGAGTACAGGCATTTCTTTTTTGTTTGAAACGTCTTCCTCTCATCATGTTAAGCTAATTTTGGAAATCTATATTGATGTTTGGGATCACTAATGAACAAACAAAAAAGTTACATGTGTACATGTAGCTTAATTATTAATGTAATGGGCATCACATGTTTCTTGGTGCCCAAAATCAGTAAATAAACGTGTTTAACCATTTATATACATTGTACAATGTATAGCTATCCTCCCTCCATGTTTCTTTGCTCCCTACTAGCTATACGTCTCCTAGATTCCCAGGGAGGATCCCACCAGGCAACGGATCTCGAGAATAATGTCTGACAATTTTACAAGCTGCCCCACACGAGACAAGTGGGTTGATAGCAGCACTCCTGTCCAAGCAGACTCGACCAGTAGGGTGCAAAATCTGACAAATTAGTCTGACAATGGATTTCGACTAACAAACTCCCTGATAGGATCTCTACCACTTGCGCCAGTTTGCCCCCCCTCACTCTATGGGTAGGAAGAAGCCTTCAAAGTTTTATACCATTCAACTGTACAAAACACGCACCATAATTCAAAATCAGAATTGGAGCTTGGTGGCCCTGGGATCGGGCACAGTCTTACTTTGCAGGACCAACAGAAAAAAACCAACAAAACACCTCCCCCCCCCCCCCCCAGAAAAAATTCAACGAAAAACAAAACAAATGAAAAAAAATTAACATTAAAAAAACAACAACGCATAGAATCGCGTTTATTAACTTCTGGTAATATAATACAACATAACCGAAGCCACATCGAGACCACCATTATTATATTGTGTGAAACTCAAACTGCTGTTTACTCGCTGCTCAAAAAATTAATACATGTAATAATAGAGTTTGAATTATTGTTAAATGGGACGTAACTTTGCAAACTCCACTCATTTGTTCACAAATTAAGTACATATATAGATCAGATAAATTCGCGGTCGAAATTTTGACGAAATAAATAAAAAGCGCCTCGTTTATTCTATACGCTTTTCTGTGGAAACACGTAGGCTCTAAAAATTAACTTAAACTGATTTAATCAACATCAAACGCCTGATTCAACCATCAGACCCCTGATGTAAACAACACTTAAGTTCCCATTTACATGGCAACAAATCTGCCATTTAAACAGCATTAAACTCATTATTTCAACAGCACCAAACCTCCGATTTTTATATCCACAATCTTTAGACGCTTTTTGCACAGAAGCCAGCAAAGCATCGCACCGCTCCGTAATTATACAAACTGTCTATTATAAGTAACATATTTCTAAAAGATGTAACAATCTTCGCGTTTTTAATGCTCGATCTTAGGAACCGCTGTGAAACATAACTTTTATGGTCTCACTTTGTCTGATAAGCAAATATACATTTTGCGTGCTGCTGTGTTGTGTAACTGTAGACATTTAGAAAGCAGACGGGTCCAATTTTTTTCTCTCATATATTCGTTATTGATCATCTTCAATTGCGCTCCTGGCTAAAATTAAAACAAATACATGTACCAAGAAAAATGGTTGACTGTACGACGGCAACTCCTTGCTGTTAAATATTTTGTTATGATTTGTTTGAGATCGCAAGCATAATGGCGGTATAGTGGTAGGAGCACATGCTATTTGTTGCGGTACTTAACTTGCTTCTGTGAAAATGGTCCCTTATCCAAAACTTGCATTTATTGACTTGACATAATTAACGCTTTTTGTAGTGTTTAACAGTGCATGCAAATGTATGAACACTTTCTTCAGAAAAAGAAGAACAGACTCCTCGTTTTAAATTGTAGATATTTTAATGGAAATTAAAAAACCAAAACAAAAACAAAAGCAATAAAATGCGACGAAAAAGAAACAAAATGTTATTTGGAGCACAAGCGAGGTATGAACAATTTACAGACTCTCTCTCTCTCTCTCTCTCTCATTATTATTATTATGATTATTATTATTATTATTATTATTATTATTATTATTATTATTATTAAAAACAAACAAACCAAAACAAAAAGCAACAAAAAATCTAAAGATAATAATAATAATAATAGTAATAATAATAATAATAATAATAATAATAATAATAATAATAATAATAATAATAATAATAATAATAATAATCATAATAATAATAACAATAAAAACAAACTTCTTGGAAGTAACGATCATTCCGCTAAATGGATTCAATGAATTCTTCCAGTCTTCGCCTTTTCAAAACTCCGACGGAAGAATGGCGGCGCCGAGCATCAGTAGAGAAGACAGACATACCCAAACGCCAGGAGCTACACCATTAGAGCCACCTGTATCTCCACCGTCCGATCCTTCTAGAGGTGAAGATGAAGACGATTCACTTTCACCTTCACTTTCCTCTGAGCGCGAGTTTGAGCGACTACAGTGACCGCACGCCAACATGCAGTGGTCCTTCATGTAGCCTGCAAACTCACCGCGGCAGTAGCCCTGGTTTTTCCAATATTCGCAATGTTCCTTGTCGTTCATACAGGGCGGCTTGGGCTTCGTGTCGCACAGGTTGCACGCCGGCTTACAGTACATCTGCATGTAGGAGCTCTTCTGGCAGTAGCCTTGCCTGGCCCAGGTCGCGCAACGACTGTTATGGTTCCGGCACGTAGGCTTGGCGGTGACTACGGGTTGTCTGGTGGTTGGCTGCGTAATTTTCCCGCCGGTTGTTCCTGTGCACTCTGTAATGGGATTTCCCGGACACCAGCACTTGCAGTCTTTGCCGACAAAACCTTCACCTGGGCATTTGATCCCGGATGAGCAATGTTCATTGCACGAGTACATCCGGTTGGCTGTCTTGACATCGCGAAAGCTGAGCCCGCCTCTGTTCCCGATCCTGTTTTGATAGTTGCGGTCGAGAGTCTGGATGGTAAGCTGGCCGTTCGTGGTGAAGGCGGTGCCTCCATAATGCATCACGCTAGTGTAGTCGTAGGGCACGTCGTAAAGGTTCACCGCAGAGTAGGGGTACTTCTTGAAGTTGTAGTACAGGTTGCTGGGGATGTTCGCCCTGATGATTCTTACATACTGGTCTCGGTCAGGGCGGTTCTGCTCATGGTGAAAGCCCACGGCGTGCCCGATCTCGTGCACGATGACGCCTTTGTAGCGACAGCCGCCTGCCAGGCCAATGGTCTGGGAGCCCCCCGTCATGCCCACGTAGCTATAGCAACCAGAGCCGTTGTCGAAATACACGTAGTTCCTCTCAGAGGAGCGACGCTTGAAACTGATGCAGGTATACTTCTGCCATTCGTTGATGGCCCTTGTAATCTCACCCAGTGCTCGCTGATTGAAAACACGGTTGGCTATAACGTATGGAATGGTTTTCCCTGTCCAGCGGTACCTGTTCTCCTTGATTGCCTTGCGTTTTTTTCGAGATTTCACTCCTGCTTCTTCGTCCCCATCTTCTTTCTGTGGAAATACAAAAGTATATACATATCCTTTAATAAATGTTTATGTAGAAATATACATAAGTTACATAGTAACAATGATGATTGGTTTTATTTCCTATTCGAAGACCGTAAAATAATCACAACGTTAAGGCACGCTTACGACTCGCCTTGAGATACACAAATAAGAAGGCTTCAGACGAGTTTAAGTTACCGAGGTGTTGTACTTACAATCATAGAATGCTATCTGACTTATTGCTCGTCACTCCATGATTACAAAAATAATGACTGGGCCTTTACGTATCTGCACTGCGGTACCAACTTTACTTAGACAACCTACATAAGTCCTCACTCAACCTCTACTCATAGAATCTCGAGGTAAATTGACAAAATACATGTTTAGATCATTTCTTTCTCTCTTGTGATTGAGATAGGAGAGGGCCAGATACAGAGATCGGTGTATTATAATTATAGATATATAGATATATAGATAGATAGATAGATAGATAGACAGATAGATAGATAGAGATAGATAGCTAGACAGAGAGATAGATAGATGGAGAGATATATAGCTAGATAGATAGATAGAGGTATAGAGATAGATAGCCAGACAGAGATAGATAGATAGAGAGCTAGATAGCTAGATAGATAGATAGGTAGATAGATAAATAGATAGATAGATAGATAGATAGATAGATAGATAGATAGATAGATAGATAGATAGATAGATAGATACGGAGACCTACGGAGACTGACAAACACAAGCTTTCACTAGCAGACCACATTAACATCACCGCAGAGAGAGAGAGAGAGAGAGAGAGAGAGAGAGAGAGAGAGAGAGAGAGAGAGAGAGAGAGAGAGATAAGCAGAGATATAGGGGTGATGGGGGAGGGAAAGAGAAAGGTCTAGGAAATTTATATAATTAGTGTTTCCTTCAACCGCGGTTGTAATTTGGTCCATATAGGTCTAAAATTTATTATTTGGAATTTTTGTTTCTTTAGGGATGAAAACAAATTTTTTTAAACTAGGAGGATGGCGACATTTCGATACACTGCTATCTATATCCTTTTATTTTGACACCAACAAACCGTACAGGAGCTTTCCAAAGACTTAGGAGAATTTAAATAGAAGAAAGTTTAGCTTTATTCGACCAATGATCTTTCATTAAACTGACCTGAAGTTCTTTCCACTGGTCCATTTTATAAATGATGTCCAGCTCCTGCATGATCTCGCCATTCAGGTCTGAGAGGTGGTCCAGACTGCTGACCTCCATGGCTGACGCAATCATCTGGTCGATGCTCATCTGCTCGCCGGTCACCTCGTCCATGCGCATGTCTTGACCCTCCGTGTCCGAGTCTTCGCCGAGACAGGCGCCCACAAGGACAAACTGTGATAAAAAAAGAAAAAGATAATAAAATACAATTATGCAACCATGTTTGGCTTAACGTCCCTATGATTTGTCGATTGAAAGAGAAAATAATAACAATAATAAATATAAGAATAATGATGATGCTGATGATGATGATGATGATGATGATGATGATGATCATAATAATAATAATAATAATAATAATAATAATAATAATAATAATAATAATAATAATAATAATAAAAAATAATAATGATACACGAAACCACAATAAGGATTCAAATATATTAATAATATGGATCTCGGTTTACAAGAGTGCGTTTCTAATTTTTTCCCCATGAAGTTCATTCGAAACACCTCTGCTCTTTCATCAATTTAATGGGGCGTTCAGACTTTTTAACTCGGTTGATATTCACCAATCCTCGACGTGTGTAAGATTTTTAGAAGTTTTTTTGTGTGCATACTGTTCAAACGTTATCCAATGGTAATATTGGAAAAAGACCTCTAAAAAGGAGAAGAAAAAAAAAGAAATATGCAATGTATATAATTATATCTCTCATTGCATACCGATATTCAATAGTAACACAATAAATTACAATATCTGTATATCTCATTTATTGTTGAACTTACCAAAACTCCAAACACCCAAATATTCATCGTGTCTCAAGGTCTGAAGTACCAGTGCCAATACTTGATGCTGCAATACTTTTGTCAAAATCACACACCTAAGTTTGTAACCAATATCGCAGTGGCGGTTGTTGTTGGTAATTAGGTAGCTGTTGCTCTGCTGAATGACCAGAAAGGCTGAAAGTTTCTCTTATATAAGAACCCCTGGTCGCACGATATAGAAGGCCTAGCGTATTTGAAAGTGGTACGTGCTCATCATTTATGAGCTCTTCACTACCGTCACAGCTATTGCAATAGATTGACGTAGACTCGACGAACCGGCTAGTAACAAGATCTATATGCTAAGTCTTGCGCCACAAACAATGAGACATAGTTTGTCTCTTACGAAAACGCGTAACCTTAACCCTTTTAGGCAAAGGACTTTAATAGGGTCTAGCTCAAAATGCATGTTGCCATTATACTCCCTTATAAGGTTGATACATTTTCTGGTGACGCATGATACTTGCGCTAAGAAGCGGACTCGATCTCGCGTGCACTGACAGACGAGTTTGCTTGGTTTGTAAGTGCCAAAGTTGGTAAAACTGTGGAAACTACGGAAATAAGCCTAAGCACCCATCATCGTTTCGAGCGTTGTTGTCATGGAGGATACCGCACCCACAGTCGGCCTCTCAAACATTGAAGTTATTTACTTTGCTACAAGGACGACGAGACAATTAAATTTATGATCAAACGTTTTGTTCTGACCGATCTGCCTATCTATCTATCAATCTATCTATCTATCTATCTATCTATCTATCTATCTATCTATCTATCTATCTATCTATCTATCTATCTATCTATCTATCTATCTATCTATCTATCTATTTATCTATCTACTACATCATACTACATATATACAGATACATATACATACATACATACATACATACATACATACATACATACATACATACATACATACATACATACATACATACATACATACATACATACATACATACATACATACATACACACATATAAAGAGATAGAGATGAAAAGAGCGATAAACTGTCGCCGTATAGGATCCCCCAGGGGAACCTAGGAGACGTTAAACCCGGAGAGAGGGAGAGCATTCTCTCCCTCCCTCTATAGAGAACCTAAGAGCGATAAAGATTTCAGGAAAGTGTTCGCTAGTTCACCACCAAACGTTGATTGAAAAAACTGTACATGTATTCTGGAATAATAAAACAGCCAACGTAAACACACATAAACTGGAACCATGCAGAGGCCAAGAGAAAAAAAGCTACAACAAACTGATTGTGTTTTCAAAGGCTTAAAGGACCTTGCAAAATTATCCCTTGGTGGCGTTAAACAAAGTCAAAGACAGCCTTTCGAACTCATTTCACCTCAGTGAAGAGAAGGTTCGCATAATTATATATTCAATTATATCGATAGTCCCATTAAACTTTGATACTTATTAACATGTTTGTAAAAAGCTGAGTCCTCAACCCCTGTTGGAACAGAAGAAGGAAGAGAAGAAGAAGAGGAAGAAAGACGATGAAGAAGGAGAAGAAAAAGAAGAGCGAGAGAAAGAAAAATTAATAGAGAGAAAGAGACTGAAAGAGACAGACACACTAAGGGTGAAGTCACACTGCAAGCGGAAAGCTGGCGATGAGCGATACAGTTAGTCTTAGGGGGTGGCAATACTAGGAGCTGCCGGAGCACCTCAAGCACAGTTTGTGGTGTTCTGGACTGGTGAACAGGAGGTCTAAGGTTCAGATCTCTACAGGATTCTTCTTGAGACCTGGGGGAGGTAATAGTAGTCTAGAGGCAGACTATCGAGAAGACAAGAAAAAGCAGGCCCGAGGTGGGTATATAATTAAATGCGAATGTGGATACAAGTTATACAAGTCTGCTCACAGACATCTTCTTCTGTGCAGACTTTTTGAGATTTCAAATTATGTCTATATAAATGTGGAGAAGACGTGTTCTTTGTGGAGGGGAAAAAAAGAAGAAATTATGCAGTGCACCCTGAAAACCTAGAGATCTAGTAGGAAAGGCAATGTTGGAAAATAATATCAATTTAAGACGCCTCGGCAGCTTCTTGTATTTTAGTTGTAAGTTTCCATTTTTGCCTGTCTTGTGCTGTTGAGCGAAATTCATCTAAATGTAACTTATTTTTAAGTTGAAGTATGTCTGTTTGCAGTGTGTCTGTTTGCAGACACATACACGCACACAAAACAGCAGTTACAAACGTGACCAAACAAACCAATTTAGTATGGAAAAGACTAGGTTGCGTCGTTTTTAGTTGTTGTGGTTATTATCAACCCTAAAAATACATGTACATTTGAAAGCAAAATAGACTAATAACAGACAAATAATTCAATACTATGAAGGTTCAGAAAAATAAATTTTATCATAACCTAAGTGATTTCTAATACAATTGTCAAAAAATGTATTGGAAAAATAAATATAAAATAAATCCTGTTTGTTTCGATTCATCAATAATACAATGATTGATCCTTGGCAATAAACCACAAACATCACGGGGTCCATGTTACAGCAACTTACAGTTTGGTCGTCGCCTTTTTTAATCTCTATCTTGTTTTTAGTATGCCTTCCCCTTAGAGAGAGAAAGAGATAGATTGAGAGAGA
Source organism: Elysia chlorotica (assembly GCA_003991915.1). Taxonomy (NCBI): domain Eukaryota; kingdom Metazoa; phylum Mollusca; class Gastropoda; family Plakobranchidae; genus Elysia; species Elysia chlorotica. The sequence goes on along the minus strand of RQTK01000614.1, from coordinate 117,968 downwards.
GAGAGAGAGAGAGAGAGAGAGAGAGAGAGAGAGAGAAAGAGAGAGAGAGAGAGAGAGAGAGAGAGAGAGATATTTATGTAGTAGTTAAGTGGATATACTGAGTTCGAAGCCAATATATTGTAACCTGCTCTCGACGTTTCAGAAAGTTAATGCTGTCTTTTGGGTTGGGTGTCGGTATCTGGTTAAAGACAAATCTTTCCATAGCCCACTTATTTAGCCAGTCCTAACAATTTCTTGTTGTTTCCTATGATCTGTTTGGCTATAATCATGGATGTTGTTTGAGGGTTTTTGGGGTATGTTGTACCTTGTTTGGCTAGCTTGTCTGCTTTTTCATTCCCTGGAATGTTTATATGTCCTGGTATCCATTGAAGTATAAGTTTGACAGCATGAGAAGTGAGAAAGTTTGTAATGATTTTTACAAGGCTTTTTATATATGAGTTTTCTGTGTTCACGTTTTCAACAGCTTGCAAGATAGACTTAGCACCAGAGAAAACAACAACGTCAGTTAATTTTCCAGAATACGAACATTTCAATTAATATATAAACAGGCTTACATGGCTGCCAACCATATGACAGAAACTAAAAAAGAAAATAGGAAAAAAACAAACAAAGAAACAACAACCGATCAAGCAATCAATCACAATCCAAAATTGGTCTAGACGTCAGGAAACGCTTTTCTTTAAAACATATTAGAAAAAAAATATTAAGCCCATTTCTCTAAATCTGTGAAATATTCTGTGATCCAAACTTTATGATCGTCGTTCATGAAATAATCTTCCTGTGAGGTGTCTTTTTTCAGGCGTAGTATTATTTTTTTAACACTATCATCTTAATGACAAAAAATGCCAAATTGTTTTTTTTTTAATGGTGATTTGCACCGTCCAAAACCATTGGTTACCGGTACGAACATTTTTTGATGGTAGGCCTACTGTCAGTATCAACAATGTCCAGAATTTATATACACCGCTACCGGAAAACCATTAATTGTTATGGATGAAATCTATCACGTAGAATGTGACACACATGATTGTGTATTCTCGAAAGATTTGATCTAGATACATCCATCTCAGCGACAACAAAATGTTGCTTAACATTGAGAATGTGAGTCGCCGACTTTAAGGAGAGAGGGAAAGTCAAGATGTTAGCGGTCTTCTTCTTCTTCTTCTTCTTCTTCTTCTTCTTCTTCTTCTTCTTCTTCTT
>RQTK01000614.1:63876-111895 GCA_003991915.1 Elysia chlorotica | reverse complement strand
GGGAGGGAGAGAGAGAGAGAGAGAGAGAGAGAGAGAGAGAGAGAGAGAGAGAGATATTTATGTAGTAGTTAAGTGGATATACTGAGTTCGAAATAATTATATTGTAACCTGCTCTCGACGTTTCAGAAAGTTAATGCTGTCTTTTGGGTTGGGTGTCGGTATCTGGTTAAAGACAAATCTTTCCATAGCCCACTTATTTAGCCAGTCCTAACAATTTCTTGTTGTTTCCTATGATCTGTTTGGCTATAATCATGGATGTTGTTTGAGGGTTTTTGGGGTATGTTGTACCTTGTTTGGCTAGCTTGTCTGCTTTTTCATTCCCTGGAATGTTTATATGTCCTGGTATCCATTGAAGTATAAGTTTGACAGCATGAGAAGTGAGAAAGTTTGTAATGATTTTTACAAGGCTTTTTATATATGAGTTTTCTGTGTTCACGTTTTCAACAGCTTGCAAGATAGACTTAGCACCAGAGAAAACAACAACGTCAGTTAATTTTCCAGGCTTGATCATAAATAGGTTTGATAAGTATTGAAATGAAGCATTTATTGCTACAGATTCTGCCTCAAAATTTGAAAAAAAAATGTCCTCACAGGCATTATATAGGTCTTTACGGGTGCCATCTAGTAATTGTATGCTCGAGTCACAAACAATATTTTAATGTACATTTCAAGGCTGAACCATCTGTGTATACTAAAAATGAGTTCTCTGGGTATTGGTCGATGTTTTTTTGTGTGTGAAATTTTCATTTGATTAATCAAGTCTGATCTCTATCAGTTGTGTCTTCATCTCAGGTGTTGCTTGTCTTGTGTGTGGTAGAAGACCATGATCAAAAAGAGAGAAAGGCTTTCTATTTTGTGGTAGGTAATGTTTATCTCTGAGTATATCAGCTGCATCAAGGATAGAATTCTTTTGAAGTCTTGATGTTCCATCGTGTCACTAGTGCTTGGTGTTGGATGGTGTTCTAGATGCCTATATCGTTCAATGTTTCCCATGACAGCTGCTTCTCTCAGAAGTCTCAGTTGTTCAACATTGTAGTGAATTTCACAGGCAACAGATGGTGTTATTCTCAGTGCCCCAGATATAAACCTCAGCGCCTGCTTCTGTACTTTGTTTAGATTTTCCTATGATTTCTTGCTACAAAAGGACTGAACACTAAGATTACATTCTAAGATTAATCGACACAGCTAAGCTCCTTTGTCAGCATCCAGTGATGTGCTTGCGAGTAGTTTTACGAGGTTAGGAAGTTTCTTTGCTTTGTCTTTCTAAGTTTTTGTTTGGATGTCATTTTTTGTCAAGTGTGAACTCTAGGTACGTTGGTTGCTCTGCTCTTTTAAAATCTGTGTTTTAACTAATAATCTTTGGTTGGTATTGGGCTATCTTGTAACCATTTATGAAATGTATGTAGACTGTTTTATCTTTTTGGCAATTTATATATTCTTTGCATTCTATGTCAGATCTTCATTTAGCTTTCTTGCACTAACTTATTCTTGGGTGTTTGCCGCTGTGCCAAATAGCAAGATTGTCTGCATATAAAGCTTTTTCTGCCTGCAGGACTTCAGGCTGGTCATTAATAAATAGAAAAAACAGCGTGTAGCCCAGGAATGATCCTTGTGAAAAAGCCCTTCTTCCAGCACTTCTTTGGATGAAATAACATTATCTATTCTTGTTTATATTGTTATATCACTTGTATATTTCCCCATGGACTCCCAAGGACATCATTTTCAGGAAGAGGCATTTCCGCCAAACTTTGTCGTAGGTTTTCTGTAGGTCAACAAACACTGCTCTTGTATGTTTTGTCTGTTGAAAAACCACCAATAATTCGTTGGGAAAGTCCAAACTCCAAGAAGTCTGTCCGATTTCCTGCCCTGACATCCTGTTTAAGTGTTGTTGAGAATATTGGAAACTTCTAGCCACCAGTACACAGTCGGTGGTTTACCATCCTCTCCATAAATTTTCCTATGCGTGATGTTGATGATATAAGACGATAGCTTTAAACATCTTCTGGCACTTTCCCTTCCCCCAAAATTGAGGACAGTGTGGTATTTCATCAGTTAGGTATTCGAGCATGCCACACAGCTTGTCCATTTCCCGCCACCTCATGTCTCCTGGCAGTCAGAAACCATAATAGCTATAGAGTTTAGCGTCTGAGTCTATAGGGCCATTGTTTGTTTACCACAGACAGAGGATCGTCACGTCCTAGATCGCTTGTTGGGATGCTGTACATCACTGCTGTGTCGCTGGGCTCATCTCTAGTAGTACCCCATCCCATGTCTAGACCAGCATCACTCATCATTTGGTATAGAAAAATATTCTCAGAAAATTCTAAAAGCTATATCACCTGTTAACTACGGGAATGCACAAAGATAAAAATGTTTAAGATACGATAGGACACTCCCTCAAGAGAGTGGTGAGGCCCATAGCTTAGGCCTATACCACAAGAGAGTGGTGAGGCCCATAGCTTATACCACATACCAGTGGGATCTGGTTCTGCGCCAATTCCTCCCAATTCTGGCTATACCGCCAGATCCTCGGTCGCGCCTGTGTAGACCTTTGGGAAAACAAGAACGACCACGTGAAGGTGTCCAATCTTTTCCGAAGAAAAGAGAAGGAAAACAGGAACATTTCAGAAGTGAGAGGCCATATGCAAGTACGTACACCTAAATTGACATATATAGTGTCGTCCGCGGCGATCATTACCCTGGTAGGAGTGGCTATGTGTTGCGCTTCACTACTATAATTATGCTTTCCCTTTCAACAGTGGGTTAGAAGTAGAGTTTTAGTGCAAATGGCCGGGCAATGATTGCACATTGTGGGATATAAAGCCTCGAGTTAGGGAGCGTAGTGATATAGTGGCATAGCCATTCTTTTCTAGATTGACAATGCGATTCGGTGCCTATGCATCAACAAGTCGATGGTTCTAATCCCCCTAAGTGCAATCATTTTTCTGCGATGTTATGTGAAAGCCTACTTCGAATCACTGTAGACATAAATTATATCAACAAAATGGCCAGCTCTACTTAGAGTACCACGGTACTAAAAGTGATAGATTATTTGCCAACCAAAGATTATTACACTCAGTGCAAAATCAAACCTGAACCGATGCCCCGGTTTCCGTCTTTGGGAAACCCAACGGCACGTATGAGAGTGAGAGAGATGGAGAGGGAGTGGGGAGAGAGAGAGAAAGAGAGAGAGAGAGAGAGAGAGAGGAGAGAGAGAGAGAGAGAGAGAGAGAGAGAGAGAGAGAGAGAGAGAGAGAGAGAGAGGGAGAGAGAGAGAGAGAGAGAGAGAGAGAGAGAGAGACAGACAAGTCGAGAAAGACGACTCACTAGCATTATTCAGATTATTCAGGAAACCGCAGATGTTTGGGACAGGAAACTAGAACTACCCTTAGATTTCTTTTAGTGCTTTAGATATGTTAGCCAGATGACGCAGTCAGTTTTGCTTTGAACTGACGAACAGAAGGTTTGAGATTCGAATGTCAGCTAGAGTTCCTTCTTTTGTGAATCGTGAAGTGAACACCAGAGACTGCATTTTGCACTGCAACACCTACATAGGCGTCAGATTGCTCACTCAATTCTGCTCTTGACTGATCAGCCGGAGAATGTAGATACGTGGTTGATTCTCTGCTTATATTACGCGGTCTAGAGATCACATAATTAGCACCATCCGAATGTGATCTCAGTAAGCATGAGTGATTTGTGTTTGTGTGTGTATGCTATTTCTACTCAATGCAATGATGTATTCAAATGAAGATGGAAGGGAGTAGACAGTATAAATCGCTTAGACGGGGACGAAATCTACACCCTCTACAATACATATATATTATGCCCGTTTACCCATTTCAACTCCTAAGATTATCTATGAGAAACTTCAAAACAATCTGGTAAGAACAGACTTGTCAGCAAAGATACATATACTTCGGCTGGATGATTTCTTTGGTTTATATCTTAGTAATTGTGTATTAGAGAACAATTAAGTGTTGGGTCATAATAATTTTTTTAACTGCACATCTTGCATACAGCAGCATAACATATTGGATCACAAAACAATTGACTTTCCTGAACTCTGATCTGCCACATTTTTTTGTGACTGAAAATCCGTTATTTCATGGAAAATTGGCATCACTAAAATTTAAACAAAAATATGTATTTAAACAAAACCCAATTATTTCAATGCCCCCAGAACACCTTGATTTATATTTACAAGGAACACCATAGTAAAATGTTATGGTGCAGACCTAAGAACAATTAGACACATAAATAGTATAAAAGTTGTAGACCAAAGGCAAGGAGAAGGAAATATTCAGTTTTAATGTCAATAAAAAAGTTAGATTGACACACAAGGAGAAAATAGGTGAGGATGTACATTTTTTTTTCTCACACACATTATAAAAACTTGGCTTCAAAAAGGCCAACTCAACTGCTTTACTTTGCAATTATACTTTAAAATGTATAAGCCATTCATGAAAAAAAAAAAACAGGAAAAAACATCCAACAAAAAAAAACGGCCAATGCCTAGATGGCAAAAAAATCCACATCCATTTAAATTTTCAATGTATACAAAATATTTTGTATGATTTAAGTAGATCTTTAAAAAATATTATTTTCACACAATTTTGCAATATTATACAATAATAAGTGTTAACAATCTAAAAATTTGAAAGACATTTTCCTACTAAAAAAGAGGATTTTCTAGCTTCAAGTTCAAGGCTCCCCAAAGAATCCAACGCGGATATGGGAGCATCAGCTGAGATTCAAACCTTGAACGACCTGCTGATCAGTACAGAGCTCTACCAACTCAGCTTACAGGGGGCCCCTCTGAAAAACTTTTGAATGTCAGGATGAGATTGCATTCTAAAGTATGTCGTATGTATGTTTTTTTCTTTGCAAAATTTGTCTCTCTTATCACATGGATTGTTTCAATTTGTAGTATCAAGAAACTTCTCAACGAATGTGCTGGCAAAAGAAATATTTCCGACAATTTCACTGTGCTTTAGCTTAATAACACACATAAAATATCCAATCAGGATAAAATGAGATGTTTAGAATTAATTTAAATAAATGCTACGAAAAACAAATTTATCTAAATGATTTGTTAATGAGTATTTTCTTAGGTTTGTACGTCAAAAAGGAGAAAAATAAATACAGGAACCTTCTTTATGTATAGATAAATGTAATGTTCATTTGATGTTGAAATAACTCTGCATAGCTTTCTCAGTTACAAGAAAATACCTTTTCATTCAATGAAAATTAAAATGCAACATAATGTAATCACAGAGACAATAATATCCTTGAGAAATAAATAGACAGGAAAATAAGTAACAATAAAAACAATAATACTTAAATGAGTAAACTTTAAAACAAGACTGAAGTACTGTTGAGCTTTGTGTCTGATTTTTACTTAAAATCTCTTTCTAAAAAAAAATACACAATACATTTTATGTACAAATACAATCATGTATTAGAGCATCACTCATTTTTTTCATTTTAGATCTTTTTATTTTCCTGTATTCCCCATGCATCTTTTAAATTAACTGAGATTTACATTTCTGAATCGATTCAAATAAGGTGAACTTAAAAACATGAGAATTTAAGCATATTACTTTAAAGATTTTTAAGCCTCCTAACACCGATCAGTTTGAGGACAGGTACACATTTTATAAATTTCATTGAGATTCAGATTTCTTTGATGTTTCAAATGAGGTTTGAGTTTCACAAAATTCATAAAAAAGTGACCAAAAATCAATTGACATGTATGTGTAAATTATGAGGCATGGTGTTCTTGTAACTCAAATAGTTGTTGTTATAGCAATTATTTATAATATATCCTAATAAGCTAAAAATTCATAAAATTTGTTAGGAGAGGTCGCACAGATATGTTAAGTACACTTTATGTAAAATTAATAGGCACCTTTATGAGAAAATGCTGAAAGGTAAAGAATCAAGAAATAGGCAAGAGTGGCAAAGCTGTCACAAAATCATTAGTATACAGAGATAATGATCAAACTATGGCACATAACAAAAAAACCCTGTAGATTTAGTAAATGTATGTGACTTTTGATACTTTGTAAATATATAAATAGTTTGGGGTGGAGGAAACTACTTGCATATTTTACAGAAAAGGCAGACATTAGATATGATTCTTTTTGGGTATTCTTTATGAAAAGTAAGCCATATACAAGGCCTATTTGAACAGATTTAGCCTTGGGGTTACACCTTACCCATCTCTGCACAGTGAACACTGAGTAAGTTGACCCCTCTAAGTATTTTATTTTATGAACCTTCTTTCAACAATTCTTATATCAGTGTAATTAAAAGGGAACATAACTCGATTTTTTGCAATCGTTGATGTTTTTTAAAGTTTTGCCCCCTAAGTTTGACTTGAGCAGTATCAAGCAGCCGACCCGCAGAGCTGTAGTTAATCTGCTCTTAGTGATAAATAGCTGAGAAAGTTGTAATTTCAGAGACTGCAACATAAACTTTTGAAAAACATAACAACCTGGGAAAAGGTATACATTCTGTTTGTTCGGTGAGCATTATATCCATCACAAACCTTTTTAAACTCACATATACACATAGCACAGCATTAGCTTGTGAATCAAATTAGCAAATACATGTAATTTGACATATTTGCGATTCAGTAAAACGATATGCAAGTAAAATACATATAGATTTCCATTTAAAATAATTAATAATACTATAGTATATAAAGTATACTATAGTATATAAAGCTTAAGTGCATGTCACATTGAAACGCAATGATTATTGTTAATCTCTTCACACAAAAGTAAGTTTGAGAGACGTTTGAACACGTTCGATGATAAGCATCATTATCTATATCACAATGTTACAGAAACATGAAATTACTATGTCAAATATTTGAATTGTACCTTCAGCACTTAAAATCTACTTTACTACACACTAATAGATCCAATTACCTTGTAAGAGAATACTTCATTGAAGTAACACCCATCACTTGGCTGATTTTGAGGTGCAATTACAAATGTAAATTACCAGGCATAAGTCAAAAGAAAAAAAGAGCAGTAAATAAAAAGATATACATGTATTTACTAACAGATCAATGTCTTTACAATCACTACCACAGTTGTGATTCAAAAATTCCTCTTGGAAAGTATATACAAGTGTTGTAAATGTGTGACTTGTTTGGAGCATGTAAACACTGTAGGTGTCATACATGCAACAGAATTAAACAAAGATTTTACATAATACTACACTGATTCCCCCTTCCTTCTCCATCTAACCTTTCCATTAAAAAAAAAGAAGCACACAAAGGCTGTTAAACTTTGAATTTCAAGTTGATTTACTCTAACTCCCGTCACCCATTAAAAAACATGATGCTAGGAGTCATCAACCAGGGTGTCAAACACATTTCTCCTCCTCGCTATGACTATGAGTAAAGTGTCCCTCTAGAGCGAGCGAGCTGTTCAAGTCGCATAACTGTTGCAAGAAACCAGCGTTGGGAATGATCTCCCTGTGTGCGCGGACCAGTCTGGCTGCTGTGGGCAAAGTCATGTGACGTTTGATCATGTAGTAGGCCATCACTAGTGTTGGAGAACGGCTTACGCCCTTCACGCAGTGCACATAGACTTTACCTGAGGGACATATTTATAAACATTTAATATTTGCATCCGAGTAAATTCTGTCACTGATATTGAAATTAAGTTTTTTTTAAAATTCCAATATGTTTTGAGATAAAGAGAAGACTTGCAGAAATCAGGAAAAAAACAACAACCCACATGGTGACGAATATACCCCACTTTCTGGACCTGTAGGTTTTTCTTTGATTTGCCTCAGAAAGTCCCGCACATCCCTGTGGGACTCTGATAACAAATGATAAGTCTGTATAATGGCGATTAACAGCCATGCTCACTGATTAAGCGAGGGCAGATAACTGTGAGCAGTTGAAATCGCAAAAATCGACTCTAGGTCAAATTGTACTTTAGACATGTTCTAATCGGCGCACATTGGATGCAATTATTTCTATGTGTGGACCAAATCTTCTTCTTTATTCAGTTCTTTTTTGTGCAACAAATGTTAAAAACCAAGACAGTTAGAAAGGCTTTAAAAAACACTTGTGATTTTTTAGTTTAATATGGGACACTTCTTTTTATTGCCTACAGCTAATTAATGACGCCACCAATCTTGTTCATTGTTTCCTCTAAATACTAAGGAACTTCTAAGCGGTGTGGTATTAAAAACGTTCATTTATCTTTAACAAATAAAAAGGTTAAGTCACTTTGAAATTCTAAGTAGCTAGAATATCACAGAGACTGATAACCTACTTACAGTATTTTTTAAAATCAGTACCTTTTTCTATCTTTCGTTTTGTTAAAAATTTAGTTACAGGAGTCTATTGTGCGGTTTGAGTGTCAATTGGTTGTTTTTTAATACTGTGGTGAAGAAATTATGACAATATGTCATAAAATAAAAAATTTATCGGTGGGAAGAAGTTAAGCTTCTTATTGAAGAGAAACAGTATAAAAACTTTAATATTTTACTGTGATAAAGGGACAGAAAGTTTGAAAAGAATCTCTTGAGATTCGAAATATATAGGAGCAAAGAAAAACATTGTTTGGTGAAATAATACTCGATCCTTTTATCTAAGAACTATTGCATTTAATTGTGAACTTGGGCAGACATTAATATTTAAAAACAGGTTATAATTTTACACATTTAATCCTGAAATATCCCTTCTTCTACAGTATATATATTTCTCCTGTGTAAACGATGTTACCAAAACAAAATTTACCTATGAAATTAAAATTTGAAAATTTGCCTATTAGATCCACACCTTTGGATTTTAAAATTATCTACATTTTAATTAAGATATTGATTTGATCATGGATGTTCGCTGGTGTTCGCAGGGAAGCCCGACAGGTTAAAAATTCAAAATTGTTCTGGTTTAGGTTGCAAATTTCCAAACCTTTTTAAGTGCAATTTTTGAGGGAGCAAGGTAGACAATGCAGAAAGCAGGAAAGCCAAAAAATGTAGCTAATCACAAGATAGCAAATCTAATTGTGGCGGGAATAAGTATTTTAACACACATGAATTGTATTTGTTTTATCTAGTCCACTGTTAAACAATGGGCTTTATTGCAGATGGGCTATCAAGAATTACGTACAAATATGATTTACAATTTAATGAAATGAACTAAAAAATAGGAATTTGTAAAGCATTGTCAAACAAGTGCTTTAAGTATGTAAAACTTACCATTTGCTTTCACAGCCAATTCAATAAAGTCAGCAGCGGTGTTAAAATATTGTGAGATGTCACAATCAGGTCTGTCTAGCGCCATCACTGCAGAAAACTGGAGGCCCTCATCAATGTAAGTGCTTGGATTGGAACTTATTCCTCTATATTGTGCTGCATTCAAAACATGAGTCACTTTCAGTCGTTGAAGATTTTCCACATCAAGGGCAAAGGCCCTGTGGAAAAAAAAGCAATAAAACTAGTGAAGTAAAAGTTTACAGGAACCACAAGGACTTATTCATGGTTGATATCATAAGTTTAAATCTGGATAGAGATTTACAAGTATTGGCCATGAGTTAAGAGTTCCTAAAAACATGCCATTGAGGCCTTTTTTCTTTTTTGAATACAGAAATGGAAATGAATAATTGAACAATTTATATATAAGAATGTTGATTTGGGGAAAACAGTGATGACCAAGTGCAATAGTACAACACAAAATGGGCAGAAAGTCATGGGAAAAAAATACAGCTGCACTGTCAGCACCCACAAGTCAATCACAAAGGGATATAAATAAAAAATACACTTTTTAATTGAACTGTGAGAGAATTCATCAAAGAAGGTTGTGGGTGAAAAAAATCAAGTTGATTAACAAAAATCGCTATTATTTCATGTGACTAAGACCCACCCTTCGCCAATGAAGATGTGCTTGTCTATTTGACTGTACACTGAATCAGGCATCACCAAAATTCCTCCCGCAGGCTCTCTCAGGATCTGCTCGATGTCGTCAACTGTGCACACATACCATCCTGAGTGAAAAAAATACATTAATACAATAAAGGCAGATTTAAAATTGAGAGAGAAGATATTGAGTGGATGATATAAGGCCCAAGTAAAGACACCAACTACAGACAGAGAGTGATGGCAGAAGGATTGTATGTTTGTTTGATTGGTTTCCTAACAGATTAATGCTCATTGACAGCAACTAGACCATCCTGTGAATGGGTCCCAGGTTTAGTTTTAACAATTTTACAAGCTACCACACAGAGGCAAAGGAGGAGATACCAGGATTTTTGTCTAAGTCAGGCACATTATAATGACACCAACCCACCAAGAATATACTCATCATTTGTTATTGCTGATCACCAGAGATTAGAAGGGGCAGTCACAAACCTAGAGCTATAGTGAGACCAACAGTTAATTAAGACAAATATCACCTCAATTCGGCACCCATTAACCTTACCAAGGCAATCACCAGTATGCTACACTACTGTGCCGTCAGCTTTCACAAAAATGAAAGCTTTGGCAGAGGGATTTGCAGACTAAGTTGTACTGACTCAGGAATTGCTCTCCGCTGGGAAAGACCGGTCCAAGTCTTTTGTAGAACGTACAAATACAGCACTAGTTTCTCTATAGAAATCACAAGCAAACATGTAAGCCTGAAGAAATAATATTATGATTATCATACAAATAAGGCAGTCCAACAACTGCTGAATAGTATACCTTCCCTTAATATGCAGCATCTGTCCTCGGACTGAGAATACTAGGTATGAAAGCACCATTAAGTTACCCTTAAGCTACACTCAACTTGGTATATAATCACGAAGGATTTGTTGAGACTTAACCTTTCATGCAATCCCTAAACTGTTGTTTATCACTTGCTCAACGTATGTCAGTCATTTTTCATAATATTAATTAGATAACATGATCACTATGGCTGCTCCCTTTACAAATAGGTGAATTCTGAACACTGATGTTGCTAAGTTGGTTATCGCTCTGAAACGGCCAGAAGTAGGCCTGCAGTTTGAATCTCAGCTTCTCTGCCCCCACCCACCTTCTTAAAAACTTCTTCAGATCTAGGAAGGGAAACTTCGCAAAAGATTACAACTTCTTTAATGACTCTTCACTTTATTTTCGGCTTGCAGGCATATTTATTCTCTTTGCTTTAGAAAAGAACCTGTTTTTATTTTTTATTCTCTTCTACGGGAAGGGCTCTTAGGTGGAGGCCTCTGTATAAGTAAAAGTGCCAACTGTGTCTTATTAAACATCATTATTTTGAGGAAAAGCCAGGTAACCATTTAAAAATTCACACTAATTTTTCAGAAGTACTGTTAAAATCCTTTCACCTTGCTGAGCAGGTTTTCTGTGTGGCTCTGAGCATTCTAGGACTTCACCATTTGCCTTGTCCTCAATGCCACTCGAGGTTTCATAATGACCTTCCTTTTTTAATCTCTCATGAAGCTGACAGAGTTGCTGCAAGAAACCTGGATTGGGACACACTTCTCTTTTGGATCTGACCAATCGCAGCGCATCCTGGACTGTCATGTGACGCTTGATCATGAGGAAAGCGATGACCAGAGTTGCGGAGCGACTGACGCCTTGCACGCAGTGCACAAACACTTTCCCTGAAACAAGAACGACCAAACAGATCAAACAATAATACATGATTCTTTGCCAAGTACTCAATTATTGATCCTTTACCCTAAAGTTATAGCCCCTTGGCTACAGAAGAGCAACCAAATAGAATGCCCACTAGCCAAAGAATCAAAACACCTCCCATAAAAAAAAAACAAAAAAAAACGTTTCAAGCTAGTAGTGTCTGATAAAACCCCAGATATCTAACTACAAAACTTTCTTAGGCTACGCTTTTTTAAGATTAAAGAGCATAGGTCAAGATTAATAGGTGAAAAAAATGATCAAAGTCTTCCTCCATAAATCCCATACTCTGGCCCTCACATTTAACCCCTGAAAGAATAAATTGAAAATTACAGCAAGGCTGTATCTACACAGTGATGTTAAAAAAAATTGAGACTCTTTCACTTATGTTCAAAGGCAAGGAAAAATAATTTTACAAATTTCATTATTCCATAGAAAAAAGAATATCTCCCTTAAAAAAATGTTTTACAAGCGTCAAACCTCCACTGCCAACACCGGCCTGGATAAACTCAACAGCTTTGTCAAAATGCCTGGACATATCATAGTTCATGAAATCTGTGGCTGCGATACCCAAGAACTCTATACCAGCCTTCCGATACATGACATGATTTGTGTTCACATGGAAAGCATCTTTGCCCAGGGCACTGTTGAGGACGTGTGAGATTCCAAGTCCTTTCATGCGGTTCACACTGCACGCAGAGTCTCTGATTGGATAAATACATTACGAAGATAAATAGAAAGAGAAAAAGCAATTTTAATTAAACAAACATATGCTTTATTTCAGTGTGTATAAGAACAAACTGGTATTGTACAAATAATTGTACAATTTATCTGTGAATATTATGAGTATGCTGATACATCCAATCCTCATAAATGAAATGTCCTCTTTTTAATCAATGAACGTAGGCCTACATTTTAAAAGCAAACAAAGAATTGATCTCATACTCGTTCTCAGATCCAACAAACAAGAGATCACAGCAAACTCACAAAGTTACTTACTAAGTTACCAGGCACTAGAACTACCTAAACTAGACTACAACTAGTGCAAGAGATCTGCCAGCCCAATAACTGTCACTGAGCATGATAGGAGATCAAAGAAGCAGCGCTACCATAAATTTAAAACATGGTGGAGGGGAAGGGGGTGTTATGACTCAACACCATTTATTTAACATCATGTAAAGTTAGAGGAAGGTACTGCGTTAGCAGCACTGTGCTATGCTTTGCAGCATGGCTTGAAAAAACTTTGCATCAAACAAACTACATGTATCACACAGTCTAAAGTATATTGTACAAAAAAATTTGCAACTAATTATTATGAATTTAAAAAAAGATTCTGAAAATGTTGATCCAAAACAACAACAATGTTCAACGAAAAAGCTCTTGAAATTATCCACTATAAAGTAAAAAAAAGGAACTAACATCTTTTGGACATGCAAAACAAAACCTTTAACATAATATTGTGCTCACCCCTCGCCAATGAAGATCCCCTCACATATTTCATCGTACGGAGAGCTGGGCAGCATTGTGAGCCCCCCGCAGGGTGCAGTGATTATTCCCTCCAGCTCTGCGATGGTGCATGGTCCATCATCATCAAATAAAGCAGCCATCAACAAGGGACTGTTGCGCTTGTATTAATAGTAAAATAAGGCGTAGTTTTGATGCCCTCAAAGGTAAGTTAAGCTCGTCTTTTAGTACCTATCCAGAAACTTGTTCAAGTTCTGTGACAAGATGATTATTCATTTGAAACTGACAGGCATTTTTTTTTAATGCAATAAACTGCTACAGTATTCAAGTATTTGTAAGTCTAAGTACCAGTTTGGTGCATTGATTGATCATAACTGATGATTTTATTTCAGCTTAACCTTGAATTTTAACTTTGAGTTTAAAGGAGTCTGGAAATAACCGAAATTGCAATTCAATGGAAATTTAAGAAGCTCTTTCAGCCAGGCTAAAGAGTTTTTATTCAATACATTGTAACTTATCATTGTACTTCTTCCACTTTTTGGCGGTTTAGATGGATGTAGATCTGTGTCTAGAAAATAAATTCTAAAAAGATAACATTTACATGATAGTTTATAAATACATATGTAGCCTACAGTAAAAATTTACACTGAAGTAAAATTAGACCTTAGGAAAAAAAAAAGATCTAAATCTGGATGGATCTGATACTATTCAAACACAGATGGCAATCTCAACTTATGCCTTCATTTCCACCACCGTCTCTTTTTGTCCAAATTTCGCTATATGCACTATATATTAATTTGTAATAGTGTTTGTCTCTATAATGGTTATATATTATAGTGATATCATATCAAATTTTGCTTTTGGATATTGAGTGTGTGTGTGTGTGTGTGTGTGTCTGCAGTATGTTTGTATGGGTGTAGGTGTGTCTGATGTACAATTAGTATGGACGAATGAAAGAATCTTGTAAAGCGCTTTGAGCCCTTAGCATAAAGCGCTATAAAAATGTACTTATTATTATTATCATTATTACATAATATATACAGTCTTTTACCTAAGCCAGTAAATTATATTTCTCTAGACTTAGAATACATTAAATTAGGAGTTAGTTTAGCTTCATTCCACGGACAAAAGAATTTGATTTGAACAAAAACACTCAAATAGGGTGTATAGTGCATCACAATTTGGACATAAACACTAAAAGTGCATTTAGCAAAATGTGGACAATGTATAAAGAGGCAGCTAATTTATGCGTTTAGAAATTCCTCTCTGTTTTTTTTATTGGCTTTACAAGTATTATGGTAACAAGAGCCTGTGATACATCTGTAAAATAATACAACATACATCACTCCTAGCCCTATCAAGATCTTAGAACTGACATTTCTCTTAAATATCCACGTGTTTGATCAAGTACCAATTTTCTTCCTCCTTGCCGTAAAGCAGTGCCGGATTTAAGGCAGGACCAGTGGGGCCCCCTTTAATATGCAGAAAATCAAGTAAAGTGGAGTGGATAAATAAACCGCTGGCCACCCAAACGACATGTAAAACACTATTATAAAAAAAACTTTTCATAGACTCTCCTCTCTTCTTCTCTATACTGACATGAACATCATACAAGCAGTCCGGCAAAATTGGTCGGATGATCACGTAAACTGAAATAATTATGTCTATATTTGCTTAGCAATCACTTTAGCTCCTTTTGGGATGTGATGAGAGGTGGGAGTGGAAAGGGGAAGGAACAAGGATATGTCTGTCCGGATTTTGGGGAGCTCACTGGTAGATTTAGGTGTGTCGCAACCTTGAACATAGAAAACTTCGCAAAATTTAAGAGTCTAGGACAATCAGTCAGCATAAGACTAAGAGAAGCACAGACATACCATATGAAACGATTGCCTTCATAGATCTAGATCTTATAAATTGATTGATCAAATCTAGAATCTAGATTTAATAATTATAAGTAAAAATCTACATAAACAAGGAGTTTCCGAAAACGAAACTGAAAGCAAAACTGAACAACACTCCAACTTTTCCGGTATTATAGGAACTCTCTTGCACAGGTGTAAAAACTGCCAACTTACCGCGGCCCGGAGGATACATGAAAAAAAGGGGACTTGGAAGCTATGGTGGTCTCGAGTCTCAACGAATATTGCTCCCTATCCTGGTTGGTTTTTTGTTGTGGTTGAAGATAACCCGGAGCCGAAAAGAAGTTCGGACATCACTATTTTTTTCGGTTTATCCTTAAAGTTACCCCTATAATTATGTATGTTTGATAAGGTTGCCGTAATCTTTCTGTTTATATTGCTTTTTTTGTGGGCCAACGTGCATATTTCTTCACACGCCCCTTTCTCACTGCGTCTTTCTGATTTCTATCGATCTATCTCTGTACAAAGTAATCACCAAATCGACAATATTAATGACAGATACATGTAGTCTATCACACTGGTATTGATATATTTGTATATTTTTATGTGGACCATGGGGGTTATAGAAATAACTACATTTATTTTATAATTATTCATAATGTAACAGTAATTTATATCTCTACATCAAGAAGGGTACAAAGTTCGGTTTCTACGCGGAAGCGGGAAGGTTACAGTTCGAGCCCTGCTCCTACCGCCGCGTTTTGTGTGTGTTTTGTTTACTTATAGGTTAGATCGGTAATTTTGACTTCGTTGTCTTGTGGCAGCGGCGCGTCCAGTCCGTTTATGACACTAGCAGCTCTCACGCTGTGATGTGATCCCTCTGCAATGTTGTCTGTCCAGTACTAGTTTAATGTGATCTTCGCCAGTCCAATAGCCAAGTGTACCGTAGTCTAGAACAGTTAACGGATATTCAATATATAGGCTAAGTGCAAGGTCCATGTTATTAAGTGTTAAACATCGTTGTTTAGCTTGTTTTTTTTTTTTTTTGCTCTTCCTCGTAAGTTGTCGCTGCATGGGATCATGCTCTTGTTGCTTTAATAGTGGGGATGACCTTGTCTCGTCGTACATTGTGGCCAAACTAGTTCCAGCTATCTGTTGGAATCTGGTGAAAGTGACATATCTTCACATATTTTAATTTTTATAAACCTGTTTGTTATCTAAGTGGGTATCTATGTTTTTTTTCCAGTTGATACGCATTGAGCATCTCTTTATCTGTGATAGGTAGCCCACATGTGCTGTAGTGATACACAGGTATCAAAGTCACAAGGGACTTAAATTATAACTTAGTAAAAAAAAAAATAAATAAAATAAAATTAAGAACTTGGGGAGTTTCGATTTCTCTGACTTAAGACTTCTTGACAACCTAAGTTGTTGAAGATGATAAATGAAAAAAAAAATTCTGGAAAACAAATATATAGTACATGTATTATTTAATTTTTACTTCTCAAAGTTAAAAACGTCTCTCACATTGAACATTTCTGTAAGCGGATTCCAAAACCAATACAACTTTTCCTGAAAAGAAAGCTCATATGCTTACAAGCGTACAATGTGTATCAGGAGGGTCTATAGCTACCCATTATCCATAACCTTCTACCACATCAACTAGCAGAATAAGGCATACACTGGACAGTGATGAAACAACTAGCAAACTTAGTCTCTTTAGATGATTTTCAGCACCTGTTTTCTCTACCTCAGACAGCAAGATGGGAATGCCATTAGTAATCAAGCTCCGTTATTTGTAAAGGAAAAAGATAATACAAAGACTTTACATTTCCTGACGTTCACTTTCAGACATTTCTCCCCATTAGATTACAATGTAAGAAAAGCTGGTCTGATGTGTTACCAGGATGGTTTCTTCCAATGACCTCCAATGAAGACTAGTACTTTTCTGCTTGTGGGCAGATACATTAGTTTACCACACACAAACAAAGCTCGTCATTATCAAGACTACATACCAAAAATTGAAAGCTTAACTTCAGGTCACATCAAAAGCTTAATTTTAATAAATAAGGATATTGCAATTTACAGACAATTTATGATGAAAATTTGATGAAAAATGAAAAACGAAATAAATTGCAAAAACATGAAAACATTTTACTTCATTGCTATGTATGCATCTTCACTGTGTTCATGCTTATGTATGTACTTGACTTCAAGATAAATATTCTGCTGAAGAGGAAAAGTCATCAAACTTAAACAAAAAGATCCCAGCCAAGAATTGAGAAATTTTTACTGTTTAACATGTAATGGTATCTTCATTATGTTCATGTGCATGTATGCAGTTTACTTTCTGATTAACATTTTTCTGAAGAGGAAAAGTCATCAAACTTAGATAGACAGAAAGACCAGTGAAAAGAATTGATAATAAAAAGGAAAAAAAAAATCTGCTTACAAAACTATGTAACATATATGTTATGGCTGTATAATCTTTTAGATATTTTCCAGTAGATGTATGCCTTGTATGCTTTCATTCTCTTTTACAAGTCATCAGTATTATACTATTAGTAAATATCAACAATACCATTACAGCATGATTTGGAAAACTTTCAAAATAATAAGAAAAATCACCCAAAGACAACTTTTCTTTATCCTTCCAACTGGTACAGGGAAAGTTTTTTTGTTTGAATATTAAGAAAAAAAAAGTATGTTTATCACAATAAGCTCCCTGTCTTGTGTGTGCTGACGTTACTAACTCAACTCACCTCACCTTAAGCTTAGAGCTCTTTGTAAATTATCAAGTAAATAAAAATAATATACTTGTAAACAATGATTATGACAATGAAAAAAAAAAAGTACAGCCTTAAATTTAATTAAAACAAAAGTCATCACAACCAAATAGATGAAAGTCTTGAAACAATAGAACCTACAAAAAATCATCAATTACATGACGTTTGAACAACCCCAAATTCTTTACTCCTTCCCATTTGTTTATACAAATCTATTCTGCTATAATGGGTGTTAGATCATCCAATGTTCGACTTAATGGTGCACTGTCTATTTCATTAGCTGATCAGCTAAAGTATTGGAAGCTAGATCTCATGGGGTACATTAGATAGGTCAGTTGGAAATGGACTGTGCTTTGATACATACCGGTACCCGTGCCAGACAGTTTGATATTCAAACTTCAGCTAGAGCCCCACACATGGCTCTACGGACTGCGTATGATTCATTGAGAAACCAATCAGTCTTAAAAGTGATACATGTAATACACTGCATTGGCTCTAAAAGTTTAGCAGCAAATGTTAAAAAACAAGTGGGGGAGGTGGGCAATCTTGAGAAAGTATGTGGCAAGCAAGGTTGGCTAAACGCAAGAGCTGTGATACAGAGGATAACATTCACCAAGTAAATTAAGATGCCTAATACTATGGTATGCATGGAGGAAAATTTTATGGTCTGCCACACAGAGAAAAGAGCAGGGACTACCCGAGTACAAGGACTTCAGTCTCAGTAGAACAAATTATACTGACACCCACCCAACAGTGGGAAATAAGGCAGCCTGATCAAGATATAAACCCAGGGCTCCAAATTAAGGGGGAGAAGTTAAGAGGTGAGCTTCACTGGATATTTAAAATTGTAGAAGGATTATCAGCAAAAGAAGTACATGTAATGCATGAGGATATTTTTCAAGATAATCATAACATTTATAAATAATAATCGTTATCACAAGTTAAGCTGTGGACACAGAATGTTATCTCACATGACACATTGTATTGCATCTGCCACATTTCAAAACAGAAGATTAAAAAAAAATCAACAGTATTTAAAGCACAAACTTTTCTTCCACAGATTAAAAATTGCAGTTAACTTTACCTAATAACTTTGCGTAATAATTGCTCACCAAATACTTTCAGCAAGGAAAAAGAAGGATTTTAAAATTACTGATCAGTAATAAAAAAAAACAGTGCAGATACACTGTATTACATGACAAAAAAATTTGAATTTACATTACTGTATAATATACATGTAATAGTATAGTAACAAACACATCCTTGTATTTTAAGTAGAACTTTCACTGGGGGAATTTCATATATGAGACTGCAGGTAAATGAATAGACCAAAGATAGGTTAGGAAAATTAGCTTATTTTCATGTGAGAAAAAATGGGGGAAAGAAGAGATATGTACTTGTTGTAGTAGTAGTCTAATAATAAAGAGGGGAATACATAGTCTAGTAGTAGTCTATACATTCAAAGAGATACACTTTGAAAATTTGAGTGACCTCTCATTATCTTATTTGGATTCACATTTGTCTGGCTTGAGGAGGATCATATCACATCATAATGGCATAAATTTGAAATCTCTTCCTACAAAAGTGCGTTGCAAATTCATTTCTATAAGGTGTTTGACCAATTTGATCAGCTGCAAGGCTTTATTGTCATATATTTGTAAGTGAATTAACATAACGTCTTAAACTGACCATAGAAAAAATATGTATTGTCTGTAGACTCAGTACATCTAGACGTACTTCCAACACCTTTAACGTTGAAAATTGGAGAGGTAATTTCCTATTACATTTACAGTCCTAAAAAAAGGGCAAATATGTGAAGACCAGTAAGGACCAAGCCCTCCTCAATGTGGTGCTGGCTGAATAACGCTAACAGGGCAATGGCAAGTGGCACACAAAGTTTATGAAATTCAAGCAGGCCATCAAGACCATACCCGTCCTAGTTGGCAAATGGCAAAGGGAACAACAGCCAAACATTACTAGATGAAAATATAAAAAACCAAATTGGTACCTTTATGCCTTTTTAAACAGATGAATGGGCAATAAAACTAAATACTCAAAGCCATCAAGTGGACTTGGTAAAAAAAACTCTCACAAAATAGCTTCTTGGTGCGGCAAAAAAAATCTATACAAAGATGTGCTCGCAAGAACTATCAGCCATTTTGGACAAACGAATTAGAAATTTTAGAAAGTCAGCCATATCAGACTATAAATGGAGCTGGATTTTAAACCATGCTCTCTCGTTACCAATGCATTTACAAGTTGAAAGTTCTAATTCAAAAAAGCCCAGGCATTTTCCAATCATTTCCTCTTAAAGCCTACTTCTAGTTCTACCACTGTATAAATATACCCATCTAGCTATTTGTCCGGTTACCGGATAAATAGCCACTTCCATGATGTGTTGCTCTTCTGTCCTCCCTCAGACAAAGCTTGGCTGCCTCTATATGTTCCTTTTCTGCTCCAGCATTGAGCATTCTGTCTTCAAATCTCAAAGCCCTAATGCTCTGCCCTCCCTCAGACAAAGCTTGGCTGCCTCTATGTGTTCCTTTTCTGCTCCAGCATTGAGCATTCTGTCTTCAAATCTCAAAGCTGGGTTGCTCAGAGTCTGCCAGGAAAGTTATGTAGTTATTCAGAATGTTATTCCCTTTATAACACTACTATCTATAGTGGAGTTTTATTGTACATTCTCTTAATCTCAATGCTGTGTTGCTCTTCTGTCCTCCCTCAGACAAAGCTTGGCTGCCTCTATATGTTCCTTTTCTGCTCCAGCATTGAGCATTCTGTCTTCAAATCTCAAAGCCCTAATGCTCTGTCCTCCCTCAGACAAAGCTTGGCTGCCTCTATGTGTTCCTTTTCTGCTCCAGCATTGAGCATTCTGTCTTCAAATCTCAAAGCTGGGTTGCTCAGAGTCTGCCAGGAAAGTTATGTAGTTATTCAGAATGTTATGCTCTGTCCTCCCTCAGGCAAAGCTTGGCTGCCTCCAGCATGTTTTTCTCCTGCTCCAGCAAGGTCAGAAGTTTGCGCTCCTCCTCCTCCACCTTGCACAGGATCACAAAATGGCTGCCAGCACAACGAGCTCTGCCCCTGATTTGGACCAGGGCGCGCACGCTAGTAGGGGGATTCATACACACCACAAGCTGTAACGTCTGAAAGTCGATGCCTTCCTCCATGATGGATGTTGCAACGAGTAGATGATACCTGGCACGTCATAAGGGAGAGATGGCAATAAACTAATAGAGTTTTGTTACATCTACACGTTTTTTAAACAGATGCAAACCTGGATAGGATTGACAACTAATTGTATGTTTTTTAAAATGACAGATGTATGTATTTTAATTCACAATAGGACAAAGTTTTTGTTAGTCACATTTACATTTCATTAGTGTCAAGTGGCATCCAACACCCAGAACCAAAAAAAGAACATTGCAAACTCTGACACTGAGTAACAGCTCATCATGTTAAATTTGAACAAAAAAGTTATAGCAAAAGATTGAAAGAAATTCTCAACATCTTTTTATGACTAATAAAGAACAGTTTTGATTTGTGCCAAATAATAATAATAGATACAAAAGTTTGGGCCGTTACAAGACTGGAACTTAGACGCAAGTGATCTCACTTATGCTGATGTCTTAATTCTTAATTTGTTATCTTTTCAGTTTGAAACTTTTTTTTCTGTTTTCATTAAGAAGGTTTGAGTCCAGGTACAACATGAAATAAGAAGATGCTATACATTTGAGATAAATAGAAGTTCCCAAACAAGACTGGAATTTAGACTTAGAAGCTATTCTGCATCTTAGATGAAGTTTTGAAGGTAATCTCACTTGTGCTGATTATCCAAAACTTTCTTCTGTTTCTTGACGCCCATGCCGCCATCCTGCGCGTTCCTGCCATGACCCACGAGGTGGGAGACCTGCAGCTCCCTCTGCCTCACAAAGTCTGTGTCTTTGAGTCGGTGCGCAAGCTGCCTGGCCTCATCGCGCCTCTGTATCAACACTAGGGCTTTAGAGGTTGGGTTGGACCAGTTGATATAAGCTGGGTTGCTCAGAGTCTGCCAGGAAAGTTATGTATTTATTCAGAATGTTATGGTCTAGAATGACATTTACTGAAACACCATACATTGCTCACTACATAAATTGATGCTAAGGCACACACACACACACACACACATTGACTAAATTTAAGAATTCTATGGTTTCATTTATGATTATCTTCATGATTGACATTTATCATGCATAGCCAATTATTCTTTAAACTTATGGAAATAATCCTAATCTAACATTTGCCAAACTATCAATGCTATATTGTAATATAATAGTTTGAATCTCTAATGTTTAGATTCTTGTCAATTTCGTGAGTACACTAAAAATATTTTTGTTAAAACTTTTACCTGTGTCAGTTTTGTATACATTGTCATATCTTGGCTTCCATACTCTGCAAAGTGTTGGACTTTACTGTACATAGCCGCGCAAGGCAGATAATATTTTTCAAACAACTAGGGAGACAGCAAAAACAAAACAAAAAACCCAGTAAATAAGTATAACATTGTCATTTTAATATAACTAACCCATTATAATAATATGTCAAATGTCTTACAAAAACACTTATATCTAAACCTATACATGCAATCAGTCTTAAAAAAAGAATATTTAAAAACACATCAATATTTTAAAAATCAAACTAGTTTCTGGAGATTTTACATTTATTGAATGAATTTTGACAAATCACACGACAATTCAATGTATTCTTATAGGTCTACATTTGAAGATATCATACTAGTTGTCACATAATAATTTGTGAATTTAAGAAAAAGAAAAATGTTAAAAGATAGGTTTGCTTCTTTTACTGATTATTCCAAAATATTGAAAAAAATATAAAGGGGCCTCTAATGAATTTCAATTTCAATAATTATACTTAATGTAAAAGTTAAACTAGAACATGTTGAATTTAGAAATTATTACACCTTAATAAGCAAGCTTATTCGTCACTTTTCAAAAACAAATTTTGGTAATGGTCATTTGACATCTACATTTTTTATGACCCTCTCAAAATTTTATAATTATAAAACCTAGGAGTTTGTGGAGTGGTTATCTTTAAAAAACAGAGATCAATAGGGTTTTTAAAATTTTGATTCATAAAGTGATAAATTATTCTGATCATGTCGAAGTGATGAACTTACCTCAATTTTTTCAGAGGGCGCCAACTCTTTGAGCAAAGTATCTGTCACAAATTTTGAATTTGAGCCGATGTCTCCGACAATAAGCAGCAAAGCCTTCAAGTGCATCGTGAGATGATCAAACAGGAATTTTTGTTCAGGCACTTGCTTTACTCTCGCCGGACAATTGATACTGAAGATGCAGTTTGTGATCTCGATTAACGGTTCCATATCTTTCATCAGCCGTTCTGCTGTGGATCTTATATCCTGGAGGCATTGAAAAAATGTGTACATCTTATATTTCCAGATGTAGTGATATTCCAGCCAGGAAGATAAAGTGTAATGAAAGTACACCGGAAACCTCATAACTCAAATTGCTTATAATTGGATTAAAACTTAAAATTAAGATGAACCAAAGTGTTCTGCTTAACTTATTTGAAAATCTATCACATAATCATTTTATGATAGTTTCCGATCTTTAATTCTGATTTTAACATAGCCCAAAAACAAAACAAAAAACGCTCCTCTTGCAAGAAATGGTTTATTAGAAGTTCAGATTATAAGACTTTGTTCTTTGAGATTTCCGTTATACGCATGAACAAAACAACTTTAGGCAAGAAACTGTCTCTGTGCAGGATTGTCTTTGAAACCTATGGAAGGTAAATTGAACTTATTAAAGATAACTTTTACTTAGACAAGAAGCATCAAGTAAATGGTACCCTCCATACTAATAAGGTCCACAAATAGGCAAGTTTCTGATAAATCTTTTAAGAAAAAAGAGTATGTACACAATTCATTGATAATGAGAATATGTGCCCCAAAATTCCTTCCTCCAGTCTTATTACAATATGGATGCTGTAAATCAGGAATTTAAAATACAGGACATTAACCATAAAATTATTACCTTTCTTTATCAGGAATAGAGATTTCCATTTTTTTATATCAACATATAGCAATGTTGAAGTGTCTAGTTAATAAAACAGACACTGCAAGAGTCTATAGATCCTAAGTCTATTTTCAATTTACTGAATCTTGTTTTTTCTCGATACTCATATCATTGATTCCTTGTAGTCAGATGAACAAGACACATTTTGATTTTTCATACACGTCAATTTCTTAGCTTGGTCCCATGGATAAAGGCAGTGGTGATTGTATCAAAAGGAGAATGTAGAAAAAACAATTGTTTTAGTTGTGCAAAACAGCAACAATCTACCTGACCATAATTTAATTAAACAGTGAATCTCAGCCCACCTCTTCCGTCCCTTGCACGGCAGACGCAAAATAGGAGTAAGGAGCTACTTTATAATCCTTAAGATCAGGACACAAATGAGCCAGCTGCACGTAACACATCAACGAGTACTCGAGTAGGTCGAGCGTGAACTCTATCTCATTGTTGGACATGGGCACGCAGATGGGAACCACTTTGGCGCTGGACTGGTATCGATCCAGCTCTGGCACCTGCTCCTCAACCATGGCAATGTGTGCTCCGCCTGAACATTTGGACAAAGAAAAGAGGCCATCTTAAACCTTTAGACATTTCAAGGTTAAGGCGCTTAAGATGCAAATTTACTTTAGTATATTACGGTATGTAAATCATTCCACCTCAAATTCGATAATTCTTAGAAAATTTACAATGACCTCCTAACAGTAACACTGAACCCCTTACCAAATTAATCATTTTAAGTTGAAGCGATGAAGTAAAAAAAGCCATAACAAATTCTATTTTTCATAAACTTTAATGTGAGGACAATAGTTTCTCATTCATCAAGATAATAAAATACTATACAGAATACTTTACGTATGGGTGTATCTATTCATCACAGAGAGTAGTATATTGTATCTTATCAATACCCTGGTACCAATGCAATGTATCATCAATACCCACGCTCACCTAAATTAGCAAGCAGATTTCTCAACATATTGTAGCTGTGCTCAACTGTTGCTTTACTGGCAGGTGACGCAGACAAACCCAACACTTTTGGAAGTTGTCTAGGACTGCCATCTAATAAAAAAAAAAAAGTTCAAGCTACAAAAAAAAAAAAAATTGCAAGATATAATGTACAAGTGCTTTGGCCAGCGCATGGAGCACAATATCAGTGACATGAAAAGACAAGAGGGTTACATTTGTTAACATATGTATTAAACTGGGTTCTCAATCACCACAAGGAAAAAAACAGGAACCTTAATAAAAGGAACTCAAATAAAAGTAAAAAAAAAAAAATGTGACAACTCTTTTTCTTATTTTTTTTTTACTTTCTAAACATAAATAAGTTAAAAAAAAATTTTCAGTTAAGTCACATTGGGTTTGGCAATTTAGCTCCCTACTGCCTGGGTCCGTGTCAGTTTAATGTGACTGACTGAGTCAGGAGTCATGGTATCCCTGAAAGGTCTCGAGTATGTCAGCACATAAAATTGGGGCCCGTCCACAATATAGCCTATATAGCCTGATGTTGGAGTTAAACCAACTCAACTACAACTACTTCTATTTGCTCATCGGCAATATATGTCTAGGATGGAGCTTTGAATGGACGGCGGTGCAGATTCCCTTAATTATCATCTTTGTGTTGCTATGGGTCCCACTACTGCAAGGCCACTGGTGACAATTCATGGCGACTGAGTGGCCACTGTCTCTAACTATCGATGACTCCAAACAAATTTTAAATACATTTAAACAAGTCTTTACCTGTGATTGGATACTGCTGTCCTTGGTTGTGGTACCTGGCGAACAGTCTGAGATACGGGTGACTCTTGATGCAATGGTGCACCTCATCCAAAATAACTAGAGAGAAATCGTCCCAGCGAATCCAGCCACGGCTAAGCATGTTGAGGCAAAAATCTGACGCCATATACAAAAATAGAAAACAGTGGAAACACCTCTGCCGCCATTTACAGAAATAAAATACTAAAAAAACGCCTCAGAAAAAACACAGCAATCTAATATTTCAGTATATCAGATAGCTGACGGTATGAAATATTTTGTGAGCCTGGTGTTTAGACCTTAAGAATCTCTAGAGATTCAGCAATTCCACTGACAACACTACTGGTATTACATGTACTATAAATCGAATTCTACACCATCAAGATTTAAATTTTGTTTAAAAATCATGGGTTATGAGTACTTGTCAAGAGATTTTTTTCCCACGTGTCTGTGACTTGAATCTAGTCAACATTGTCAATTTTATTGTTAAGCTGATGACACACAGATTAACCAAGGCAGTTGCACTCTCACCTGCTGTTGTAACGATGATGTCATGTTTCCATATAGGTATGTCTCTTTTAGAAAATAAGCCACCACATATGACCATTACAAGTAGCTCTCTCTCAGTAAGACGGTCCTCATGACTGTATACATCAGGTCTGTAATACAAAATTTGTTTATTTTAATCACGCTTGAGAAAAAAAATGGAACACCATGCTTTTGAGTGTGAAACATTTGAATTATATGCACTTGCCATCATCTAATAATGTTGTTTTTAGAATGACATCCTCTAGGTTTCTTTAAGAATGCTTTCTGTAATAGGGTTAACAGAAAAGATTCTTGGTTCTTATGCTCACAAGTCAAGTAATTCACTGAATGGTCTCTTGCAATCCTTTGCCAATACTTGACAAAAAGATACCCAATACAATCAATATTTAAGTTACGTTGCCTAGTTTGGTAAAATCTCATTATATTTTTAGGTTCTTTAAAATGCTATCAAGGTGGCTTGTACATATATTTATCCTAAAGTGAAATTATAGAAATACCTTGTCTTGATCCAAATCACATGCTTCAGACAAACAACTCTCAACTCACAAACATTTTTTTACTTATTTTTACGAACAGTACATGTATTTACTATTGTACCTATACATAAAAACTATATGAGTTATCTGGAAATAGAGGGATACTGATTGTCACATCTGTTCAAATAGGCTACCGTAAATCAGTGAAGAAGAATGGAAGTTCACCGTGTGAAAAGCTTCCCTGCAAATTGTTCACGTATGTACTTCTCTTGCTGAAGCACAAGCAAAACTTTGTCAACCAGAAAGAGAACAGGCCTAGTTTTGTTTTCCTGCAACATGAGACCTATGGTGAGCACAGCAACCAGCGTCTTTCCCGTACCTGAGAGAACAAAGGGAACAGAAGTCATCTACAGATCATTGATCAATCAAAGCTATAGCTATACATAGCTTAAAAATTCTGAAAAATATTTTTTCGCAGCATGCATTTTATGTGTTTGTTAAAGAGGGCTAAACTACATTGAAAATAATGGTCACAAAATAAGTTTTATAAGCCTACCTAAGCCTATATTAGTTTGTCCTTAAAGTTATACAGTACTAATAGATCTGGAAAAGATAAGTTACTACATGAATAATTTTTTATCTAAAACATGCAGTTTACAATAATCTCCATCTCTACTCCTATTTAGTAGCGGGAGCAAATATTCAGATCTAGTAAATATGGTAATTTTAAAGACACTTTGAAAAAAAATCTGTAAATACAATTTTCATCTACTTTCAATTATAAATAAAGAGCTCAAAGATAAAACACAACACACAATTTCCTACACAGCATTGAAATCAGTTTATATCTTTGGTCATTATTGTAAAAGAGATATTAAGACCCATCACTACATAGCTTTAGTTCGCTTATCACAAATGATGAAATGTTAAGAAATATAATGTAAAAACACTTTTTACTTGTTTCCTCAGCTATAAAAAAAATTGACGTATAATTACACATGTATATGTATTGTGATGAAATCACTCAGAATGTAAATTGTTTTAAAAACCCTTCATAGCCTTTGAATACATATACACAGTATGTACTTGCCAGTTGGGAGATATATCACAGTGTCCCTGGCCATTGCTTTCTCAAGGAGCTCCAACTGGTACAGCCTGGGCGTGTCCTTGGTCAGCTGTGTAGCTCGACTGCAAACTTCCTCAGTTCTCACCGAGCAGATCGCAGGAAGGGACCTTTTTGGAACTGGTTCAGTGGAAACCATGTACTTGTGCTTCAAACCGGCAACATGAGCCATGTAGCTTTCCTTTGTGTTCATATGCTGGTCACAAACGCTGCAGCGGTATTTAAAGCCCTGCCTTGTGCTTTTTTCAGGGGGCAAAGTTCTCTGCCTGGATTCCGAGATGCATGTTCTCTCTAGAGCAGAGCTTAAAGAAGTGTCTTCATTCCCTGATATGTTGAAGTTGGCTCTCTCCACTTCTTCTCCATCGACCTCCATACTTTCGTCCCAGTCATCATCACAGGATGCCATCGTGCCAATGTCCCTGAAAGGCACGCCAGATGATCTGTTTGAGCTGCCACGTCTGAAGCTCGGCTGGGAAGCAATGCCAACCCATCCCCTATCAGTCACATTTCCTAGGTCGGAACTTGAGGTAGCACCAGTACTCTGTGGTTTCGTGTTGTTTTGCGAGTTATCATCTTGGCATCTTGCAGTGAAAACCCTGTTCTCATTCAGACCTGCAGTATAATTTCCCCCTCCAGAACCCACACCAATAGTAGCCGAGAGAAAACTGGCGGCTTGTTGAGAGTTTGGATCAAAGGATTTTGATTCTCTTTGCTCAACGTTGCTGAGATTCCCAGCTCCTAGACCAACACGATATCTCTCTGTTGGGAGTCGGCTTTGAGAGTATACTCCCACAGGTTGGACGTGAGATGCGGCTTCTCTAGATCCTGCTTGTTGATTGCTCACCTGAGCAAAGTTCAGTGAGCCGTCCCTCTTCGAGTGTGAGTTATTTGGATGGGCAGAATAAGAGTCTGAATAAAAAAATAATATAAGTTATTATTATTATAATAACAACAACAATAATAATAATAATAATAATAATAATAATAATAATAATAACGACCACAACAACACTACTACCACAACTACACTACTACTACTACTACTACTACTACTACTACTACTACTACTACTACTACTACTACTACTACTACTACTACTACTACTACTACTACTACTACTACTACTAATAATAATAATAATAATAATAATAATAATAATGATAATAATAATAATAATAATAATGTAATAATACATGTAATAAACTTTTTGCTATAGTGTTCTACCCCAAACATGCTTAGTTTCAGAGTACTTTGCAATAAATTTACATTGCATGTAAATAAAATTTATTAGAACTTGATGCATAATTGTAATAGAATATAAAAATACTGGTAACAGTAGTACAATATATTAGTGTATTTCAAGCTTATTTTAACGTAAAAAAAACAACAGCAAACAAACAAGAAAAGTGCTACTGTACCAATCTTATAACATACTCATATAATAATGTATACCTATTTACTGACAATATTTAAAGAGAAAGGAAGGGAGATATGGTTATTAAATAAATAAAACAACACAGCCAATATTTAAAGACAGTCAATGTTCAAAAACAATGCAAAAGATAATTAAATTAAAATACAATCTTCTTTCCCTTACATTTCTTTCTTGCGTCTTAATGGCAATATAATTAAAAATCTAGAGCTATTTCCACCTCTATTGTCACTTTAAGTACAATTTATGCAAGATTTATGAAGATAACACAACAGGGCCTCTTTTAAATTTCATTGATCTAAAAAAAAAAAGAACTAAATGTTAAAAAGAAAACTGTAATTTCTTGAAAAAAATGTATTATGACCTTTGAGCCCCTTAAAAAGACTGTATTAGAAGTAGAAAGAAAGGTTACCTTGTGTAAATGTCGAGTCCGTGACTGTGTGGGGTTTGAACAGTAAGTGCTGAAGATTAGACTCCAGAGCATTGTCTCTCTCGTTCTTCTCTCTATCTAGCTGGTCTTGAGTGACAGATCCAGCTGAGTGAAGAGCCTCTGAAGCATCAAGCAGAGTGGAAAAACCTGAATCCTCCTTGTGGGGTCTTTCTTCTGCATGTGAGGTCATTTCAACCTTGTCTCTAGCCAGTTTGGCTTCTTGAGCCTTATGCCGTGGGCTTGCCTTGTGGATCTCAAACTGTTCACGTGTGTTGAGCGGACACTCACAAATGTCACAGACATACCAGATCTGGGAGTCATGCATGATCATTCTTCCATCTTTCAGGCGCTCGACTTCGCGGCCCCCCTTGCCCAAGATTTCCATCTTGGTTTTGTGCCGAGCAGATGTGAAGTGCTGCTGTGCACTCTCCTGGCCGGTGAACGGCTTCTTGCAAACGTCGCAATACAGCGGATACTCAATTCCTTTTTGAGAGAGAAAATACCTCTGCCGGCTGCGGCTGTGAGGCTTGCCAAAACGGTGCTGATTGTAATGTTGCGGGGAACTGATCTCAATGTTACAGGCTTTACAGAAACCACGGGCTCCGTTAAATACTAAAGTTTCATCAGGAGGATCTTGCGCTGGAGAAGTTCTTGTTGTGTTTTCTTGAGGGCTCCCTGATACAGTATGAGGATTTAAAGGACTGGAGTGTTGGCTTGGATAAATATCTGGCGTTTGGGGACCTGGGTGGGTAATTGCAGGGGTTGAAGTCGCCAGAGGTCGATGCATGACTTGGGTCTGTGGAGACAGCTCCCAAAGAGCCTCTCTTTTCTTGTGCTTCTGGCCCTCCAAGTGCTGGTCTCTAAGCCCTTTTGATGTCAGATCCACGTTACATGCATAACAAAAACCACGTTCCAATTGACCATCAAAAGTATAAACTGGTTTTGGAGATGCTCTGGAAGAAACTGGTGGTGTCGTTGTGAAGAAAGAGTCGTATAATCTTTGGTTATTAATAGGATGTCCCTCATTTTGTCCTGTACCATTAAATTCCTGTCCATGAGATCTTCTGAAGTAATCCAATTCTAAACTTTGGTTTGGGGCGACCTTGCCCTGCTTGCTATTGTCGATTACACAAGTGTCCAATGAAACTTTGGGTGCAAAAGCCATTTGGCGTCCTACTGGGGTATGTGTCCCTAAAACTTCTTTGCTTTTAACTTTATCAATCTCGGCAACATCACAAACAAGATTTCCGCCTGTAATGCCTATATTTTTTGGACTGTTATCTTCTTTTATCTCAAACTCTTGTGAAGAGTAGGAAAAGAATGTGGGTTTGGTGCTACTGTTTGGCTGAATTTCTAGGCTTGCTTTCATCGGCACGGGCTTGTATTGGATGTTTGTATTGTCATCCAGTGAAGTTTTTGATGGAGTGGAAGGATTAGGTTTTACTGTGAATGGTCTGATGAGGCCAGTTTCCAACACAGGACTTTCTGAACTGAGATTGGTCAAAGGCACAAACAAGGAATGACGAGGAACTGGTGCCTTTAGATCCGTCTGGTCAAAGGAACTTGGAGATGATCCTTGTCTTGCATAAGTTTCTAGGAGACCATAACTTGTGTTTTCCTTCTGGGCAAGTTTTTTTTTATGTTTAACACTAACAAAGTGCTCTTTTGCATTCGCCAGGCAGGAAAATGGAACATCACAAACTGAGCACATGTATAGGCCTTTTGAATTTGTATTAGGCATAGCACCTGCCTGTGGGTATTGAGAAAGATTGCCAACAGGACTACCAGTATTGCCGGTCTTTTTACCCAGGTTGCCTTGAGAAGCACACTTTTTCCTGTGTTTTTGGCCTTCCAGGTGGGACTTCGCATGCT
Organism: Elysia chlorotica; assembly: GCA_003991915.1. NCBI lineage: Eukaryota > Metazoa > Mollusca > Gastropoda > Plakobranchidae > Elysia > Elysia chlorotica. The sequence continues at coordinate 80,414 of RQTK01000614.1, read as the reverse complement.
CTAAAGATGTTAGCTCAATATTACAGACATAACAAGTACCCCTAGATCCATTCAATATATACTCCTCCCCATTTGGACCTCTAGTGGGAGTTGCTGAATGGAGGGAAACATTTTCCTCAAACCTCTGACAAGAACTGGCGGAGACGGCACTCCAATTGGACTGGGTCCTGTTTTCTTGAGCCACTCCTGGCACTGGTGACGGCATGCGGCCTGGAACAAAGGGGCTGCTAATATGCTGAACATGCTGTGACATCATTACTGTAGGCGGATTCACTGCAGGGGAAACAGCTACTGCTTGCGGCCTATTGAGTGAAAACTGAAGGGCAGAAACCTTTTTCATGTGTTTTTGTCCGGATAAATGATCTTTTGCATTTTGATCTGACGTAAAACCAACTTGGCATACAAAACATTGGCCCCGTCCACCTTGTAAAATATAGATTTTGTCAGTGGGCACCTCCATGTTAGTCCTTAGGTCATTGAAATTAGACTCCTGAGCAAGTGCAAGACTTTTGTTCAACAATGGAGTGGTCATACTTTTTCCATCTACTCAGGAAGATATTTCGAGGCTTAAGTTCCATACATAGATGATGAACAAACAAGATGATATTTTTTGTTTTTTTTTATGTGCAGTCAATTTGAACTTGCAAATTATTAAAGTGATTTATTATTCAATGGCTCAGAGAATACTCCATGCTAGTGCTGTAAGTTAGCCTAGTTGCGTACCAAATTATCATATCAGCCAGTTAACTGAAAGAAAAAACAAACAAAATTTTTTTCAAGTTAGTCATACATTATAGAGGAATCAAAATAAATATGAAGCACTGGTGAATGAGAAGTACACTGACAAAATTCATCAATGGTCCATATTTTGGAAAAAAACAAACTAAAAACAAACACATAGGAAAAACAAAACTACAAATGAAGCATGTGCTTGAAACATGAAGGATTAAAAGCTATCCTGTGGCTAAATCAAACTGAGCTTCTGTCAAATCTCCCTTTCATTAACCATTTTATAAATAACAGGACTGTTAATGGTTTTTTTTTCTGTCATAAAAATGACAGTGACAAAGTAGGCCTTATATTTTTTATGTTAAAAGTTAATCCTCATATCATTTGTACGTATTACAGAAGCTTCAAATACCACGTTTATAAAACGGTATATTTAATATGAAAACATGGACTAAATATTAAGATTTGAAGGCCAAAAATAACACCAAAGAAATAACAGAGGCTGGGTACAAACATTTTTCAACAGATCAAATCAATAGACAAAAATAAGCTCTTCCAACTCCTTCTCTCTCTCTCTCTCTCTCTCTCTCTCTTTCTCACTCTCTCCGTTCCTCTCTACCATTAGGACGGTTTTATTCACTTCTTCTCTTTCTATCGAATGCTCTCTGAAATTCCTTTCATCTATCTCTCTTTTTTGTATTTCTTCTCTTTGCTCCAGTCGGTCTCCTTCTGTTGCTCGTCGCCATCTTCTTTTTATCTCTCTCTCTCTCTCTCTCTCCCACTCTCTTTCTCTCTATTTAGTATTTATCTCCTTGTTTTTTCTTCCTCTCTCTCTCTATTATTGTTCTTTTCGACCTCTTTTCTTAAATGTCTTCTCTCTCTCTCTCTCTCGGACACTTGGCTTTGTTTTCTTCTTCTCTCTCCACCTCTCCTTTTCCCCTATTTCATTCTACATATCTTTTCGGTTCTGTTTTCTTCTCTTTTCCTTGACTCTTGCATAACTTTCTTTTCTTCTCTCTCTCTCTAGCTATCTACCTATCTCTCTCTATTGCTCAGTTTTTCTTTTCTCCCTCTTTTCTTATCTCTTCTCTCTCTCTGGCTGTCTTTTCTTCTCTCTCTAGAACCCGTGCTTTATCTTCATAGAATCTATTCACTTGTCTAAATGGATTTTAGAGGACCAGTGAACTTTTTAGTAAAAAAAAAAAAAGTTCTCCAGATTCGCAAAGGCACCTCGACATAAAGAAAGCAGCAACTCGTCATGTTGCCTCAAAACGATTGGGAAATTTCAAGTCAAGTTTTGGCAGATTATTTTACTTGATTCCATGTACAGAGATCAAACGGGGATACGACATCTTCTGAATCATCTAGTCATTTTATACTGACACCAACCCCATCAATACGGACAGTAAGAAGATAACTCCTTTGAAGCAGGGATTCCATTTAAAAGAGGTCGCACACTCTATCACGGAGCCACCTTGTCCTTTTCTATATCTGAGTAGAGTTCTCTACATCTAGTAGTATCCAGATTCTTGTGGACTCTCTTTTATAAGATTTAGGGGAGTGTCTAAGTATGCACCAATATAATATATATCTATCTATCTATCTGAAGTGTCCCTGCTCATTATTACTATAGATACATCTTTCCGTACAAATTTTGCTCAATGCACTGTGTATTGTTATGTCAAAATTTTGCTAAAGCTAGATTTACTTTTAAAGTGTTTTTGCGCCAAAAAAATTATTTGTTCACGTCGCCGAAGAAAGCGAAACTCTCTCCAGATTTTCTGTTTATTATTTGGACAGAAATATGAAAAGGACTATAGATCTATTGTCTGTAACAAAATTTGGATATAAATATTGTAATCCATATATAGACTCAGCAAAGGGCACTCTTACGGTTTGCTGATTCAGGTTTCTTTAGATCCAATACTATAGCAGTTAGCATGCTGACACGCCATTTATAAAAGCAAACAGATCCAATACATTTGATGAATTGTAGATCCATCTAAGCCTCTGATTCTCTACATTTTTGTTGAGGTTTGAAAAGTAAAAGTTCACTCAGTGAATCTAATCTAGATTTAGATCTATAAGCCTACCCTTTAAAAAACTAAATAAATAATTGGTATTTTAGAATCCATGATTGATGCTCTCTAAACCATGTTTGTACCAATAAATTCAAAATTGTTCGAGTGTCGGCCAAGGTGTAGACCTAGAAATCTAGAACTAGGCTAGATCTTAGTGTAGTAGTTTACTTTCACTGTAAAAGGTATAGATCTAATCTAGATCTAGTTCAGACTAGATTAAATGGAACATATAATAAATTTTACAAAAAATATTAACTGGGGTCAAAGGTAAAACTGAAACTGAAACTCGTCTAAATCTAGGTCTTATATATAGTCTATGCTCTCAAAGCCAGAGATATAGACCTAGAGGTGTGTGTTACAATCTAGAATTGAATATCAAATTGAAGTGAGGCTTCGTCATTCGAAAAAAATACTCGATTGAGGTTATATCACAGACCAACACGGCAAGACGGAGAGTGATAGATCTAATTATAAGCGCTTTTCTTGGAAAGGGCGAAAAACCAGTCAGCTAACGTAAGCATTGGTCAGATATACAGTCCCTATATAAATATGATGATGAGTCTCGTACATTCAACGTAAATACCAACATTTTTTTTTTTATAATATAAGGACTTAGAGTAGACCCATAACAGCAAACTAGATCTAGGATTACCCTTACCAGGCCGGACGCAGTTTTGTTTTCTTATTCTTAGAAACGGTAATACCCAAAACACGTCCGACCACTCCGAGCATTAACTTCATTAGACAAAACCACAGATGCTATTAATAGACATCTATGGACAAAATAAAATTTTAACTATTGTGAAAAAACAAACAAAAACAAAACCTACATATATAATAACGGGCAACCCCGTGAAGCTCCTTTTACGCCCTCGAAACAATCTATCAAATAAAATAGATTAAATTTTGATCTGCTTCAATAATCTTTGGTAGGTCACCTAGATCTGTGTCTTAAGCACTACTGCTACTACTACTACTACTACTATCAGCAGTTCCAACTCTTTTAACGCCTTTCTCCGCTATCATTTTGGTTGGCTTTTGCACAGTAGTAACACCTGTCTCATCACAATTATATATCTGTCTGGTGTAAATTGATACTTGACAAGTTCATAGAAAAAAAAACAATATGCTGAATGTATAGTAGGGATTTTGACTAAACATGTCTTGGAATGATGGTACCTAACAGAGCACATTCATAACATGAATCTAATAATCTGCAGAAATATATGAAAGTTTTAAATGCTGCCTCTTATACACTACTTTTATTGACATAAAGTTTAAAAAAATAATGTGAAAAAAAATTCATTAAAAAATTGCTCGTTTGCACTGAATAAAAATTATAAATTGTTTGTTCGAGTTTGTAACATGCATAATAATTAATAAACAGATAAGAGGTTTTAAATAGAACATTAAACAATAATGGTGGCTACGTTGTACTTACGACCTCTACTACCACATGCTCCTAGAACTAAATTGAGTGTAGCCTGGCGTTGCGGTACTAGGCGCTGTAGCTTACAACGAATCGTAAAAATAATGCAATAAAGAAGGCTAACGACGAGCCATGACTTACCGCGGTGTTGTATGTTCGGCTCTAATGGGACCAGCACCTTGAATGCACTAGTATTTGACTATTTTCTTTCACTGTTACCATATTCGTTCTAGTGTCTCTTTTTCCTCTCGTTCTCCCACCTCCTATCCATTTCGTCCTCCACCACATTTTCTCATAAATCTCCTAATTTTCCTCCTCGTCTCCCTCTTCATTCTACTTTGCTCTAGCTCTTATTCTCCTCATCCCCTCTTCCTACTAGCGTTCATACATTGTGATCAGACCTTTTTACTTTAGTATTGCACGTACTAACTATAAGTCATTTTATCATCTCTTCTTTCACTTTTTAACTACATATTATTCCTTTTTTTGCTCCATCAAGTCCTCTACACCCTCGCGCTTGCCCTCCTCCTTCTCCTTCTCATCATCATCATCTTCTTCTTCTTCTTCTTCTTCTTCATCATCATCTTCTTCTTCTTCTTCTTCTTCTTCTTCTTCTTCTTCTTCTTCTTCTTCTTCTTCTTCTTCTTCTTCTTCTTCTTCTTCTTCTTCTTCTTCTTCTTCTTCTTCTTCTTCTTCTTCTTTCTTCTTCTTCTTCTTCTTCTTCTTCTTCTTCTTCTTCTTCTTCTTCTTCTTCTTCTTCTTCTTCTTCTTCTTCTTCTTCTTCTTCTTCTTCTTCTTCTTCTTCTGCATTTTATACGGTACCCTAAATTTTATTGAATCGTATAAAGAAGTTGATTGAAACTACACAGTATTGTCAACATTCGCTGAGTAATAAGCCAATATAAGTTATTTACCATTGTGTTTATTCATATTTTTTTCACAGATGACATACAAAGGAAAAAACAACAACAAAACTAGTTAACACTTCAAGCATACCAGGTTTTTAATTTAAGCTAAATTAAAAAAAAAAAACCCACCCAAAAGTATGTAATCAAAGCAATTTGTCTTGCTTTCTCGGATCAGTACGCACTCTAGATGTTACAGAATAGTACACACACACACACACATACACACATAATCAAAACGAATGAAGGAGCATTGGGGTGTTTTAAGACTCATGCCTCAACTTTTTTTCTTCTCAAATTCCTAACTATGCCAAAACAAAGCAAACGAATTTATCATGAAAATTAACATTATTTTACCAAAGCATTCAAGTGCTAAATATATTTGTTTGAACAAATATGCTTTACCAACAATTTCATTAATGTCATTTCAGATTTTGTTATGCTATAAAGTCAAGTTAAGAACATGTCTCTCTTGTCTTTCTGCATGTCTGCCTTTCTCTATCTGTGCTTGTTGCTTCTCTGCAACTCTCTCTCTCTCTCTCTCTCTCTCTCTCTCTCTCTCTCTCTCTCTCTCTCTTTGTCTCTCTCTCTGTCTCTTTCTCTCTGTCTTTCTCTCTCTCTTCTTCTCTCTCTCGCTCCCCCTCTCTATTTTCTTCATTTTCAAAATGTGCAAGCCTTTGATGCATCGAAAACAAGCCTAATATGTATAACAAAACACATACAATTTATATCATTAAAGCTTAAATTGTAAATACAAAGATTCTTTTTAATAAAATTCAATGTTGAAATGAAAAAACAACAACTTCCCCCAACAAAATCAGGTAGATCCTGTTGATTTGAAACTTTAAAAAGCAAATACAAAGATGTTTAATGAATATTTGCTATACAAGGAGATCAAAGAAGGATTGTTATAGACATGAGATATAATTATGCTGAGTGTACTGTTAGCACATTTTGTCCATATACAAGCAAGAACATGCTGAAGTTGCTATTTTTTGAGTATTTACTTTTGCATGATAAAATCTATAGCTCGAAACTCCGGAGTCGCGACAGGCAAGTAATTTTATTACTATTATTATATATATATATAATTATATTCTTTATTTTTCTTAATTAAAAAATGTATTAATGAGTGATGACATTGTAATCATTGATTGCTATAGTTTAGTAATAAATTATATTTAATTATTACTCCCTGCTTCGAGTAATTTCTGTGTTATGTGAAATAAATTTGAATCAATTAGTGTAGGTGGATGTTTGAAGTGCATAATGATCAAAACTTATTCAATAGAGTTATTAAAAAAATAAATCTGAATATCAATATGTACAATTTCATTACAGTTAATTTTCAGTGTGCACAAATCTTACCCTTTTATTTCATCGAATTGTCCCATTAACCATCAACATAAAAAGTGCAATGTATACAAATATCAACATCAATTCAAAAAGTAACAATGTATGTACAGGAGCATGGACATAATAAGATGATAAACACAATAGATTCAAACGTTAAAAAAGTGAAGGTGTTAGCTTTTTAACCTATAAATCTATTTTTTGAACCAACAACAAGAAAAAAAAAGAAATCTACCATTGAGATCAAGATGATAAAAAATATAATAATTAAAAAAAAAACACAACAAAAACCACCAACATTTTGGACTAATGAGCTATCTCAAAATATCACAATGTCGTTTTATGTTTAAATCAACCTATTTTATGATTTCTAAAATGGTCGTTTCAGCAGCTATCAAGTAAAATTTTCAGCTTACGATGTACTATCATATAATAATAATTCTAGTGTGAAAACAGTGTATCAAACAAATTGCATGTGGTGAAGTAAATTTTAGCAAATAATGTATCAACAAGACATAAGGCTTTGTATTGTAACATTCAGTCATTTAAGTAGTGCTTTTGGATCAGCTTTTTAATCCAAATACATCCACGTTGACTGAAAAATATATTCAGACAAACTTGGCTATAAACAATACAACACAACGATATGAAATGGTAGCTTTGTGCTCTTGGCAGTTGCAATGAAGGGGAAGGCATGTGGAATATTAAATAACAGGATGAAAAGATTTCAACGGTGAAATCGAATGCAATTATTGCAATGAGGAAGAGAGGTAAAAAAAAAAAGAGTATAATGGGTATGGAATAAACACTGAGCATGAAGTCTAGTATGAATCACATGTTTTTAATGAAGACTGACAACCAAGAAGGCTAAGCTTATTATGACTATCCATTTGAAACTGGCTGAACTGAGGCTAATATTAAACAGTCATCACTATAATGTTTATTCCCAGATATGTATTTAAAGTTGTCACATGGGGTGAGTTTCATCCGATGGGGAGGTTGAGTATGAGCAAAGTATGCTTGTACATGTTCTGGGTATATCAATAGGGCCTACTAACATCAAATCAGAAAAAAATAAGTCTTCAACTTATCATTAATAAGTCAGTGTAAAAATGTGCGTTCATAGAAAAAAAAAAAAAGATATGCTGAATGTATAGTAGGGATTTTGACTAAACATGTCTTGGAATGATGGTACCTAACAGAGCACATTCATAACATGAATCTAATAATCTACAAAAATATATCAAAGTTTTAAATGCTGCCTCTTATACACTACTTTTATTGGCATAAAGTTTAAAAAAATAATGTGAAAACATTTTCATTGAAAATTGCTCGTTTGCACTGAATAAAAATGATACATTGTTTGTTCGAGTTTGTAACATGCATAATAATTAATATAAGAGATAAGAGTTTTGAAATAGAAGATTAAACAATAATGGACTGCTGCATCTTAAACGTAACAACTTGCACCTTTCCAAGATGATGCTGAACTTAAGGCCACAGTATGGCAATACAAAACTTGCCTTAACACAGAAGGAATGTTAATGGCCACATATCAGTCATCAATAGCAGCTAATATAAAACATGAGGCTGGTAAATTCTTTGTAACAATACCAATTTGGTTGACAATTCGAAACAGCATAGACAAAGACAAAACTGTACTTAAATATCGAAAAAACGACAGGACGTTCTTATTAACATAACATTACTTTAAAGGGCAAAAACACTGTAATGATTAATTACTGTACAATAACAAATTTCTAGCTGCTCTTAAAACAGACATGACAATCATGTTCCTATTGAGGATCAAATCACCAGGTAGAGCCGTTTTAAATTTGTGCAATTTCCATACAAAGACAGGGCGCTTAGCTCACCAGGGGAGTTCCAAAGATTGTTGAATGTTCCCCCCTTTTCACCAGGAGGCGATGGGTAGATATCAAATTTGTCAATGGAAGGATTGTACCAGTACTCAGGTTTGTATGAGCAGCTGATTATAAATTATTCACCTGTCAAACCATGGTGTAATATGATGCAAAATCACTCCTTTTATTATTTTCCACCTGATTATGTGAATACTTCTTTTCTCATTCACAATCCAGAAGTGACGATGGCTGTCTAAGTAATTGATCATGTAATCAGAATCAAAATGTTTGAGTATCTTTTAACTAAAATGAGCACGATCTCTGGAAAGCTATATTGTAATTTATCACCACATAATCCTCATTGGTAGTCACATCACATACATCACTCATTGGCTGAAAAGGAATCAAATCAAAAGATATTAAGTGACATAAGATACAAATCAATAAATGAAAGCAGACAAAACTTATCAAGGCTTAAAAAAAATAAAAATTTTAATATTTAAAGAAAACTATATCATGATTAATCTCAAAACGTTACTTTGATACGAATGATCAATATATAGTGTTAAGTTGAGATCTTAGAAAGTTAGATGTGTCAGACCTGAGCAAAGAAGCAACTTGTCATGTACGTTCACATAAGGTTAAATCCCAGCTTCTTTGGAAAGTTTTCCCTTTTCCTGTTTCTTTTACAATTCACCTCGATGGGCTCCCATGAATCACTGTCAACATCATCACTTCTACCATCTATAATTGAGCACCTCCACAATGGTGGCCCAGCACTCTAACCAATGAAACGTTCCCACTATTCCTTTTACTTCTAAAAAATATTGCTACTGCTGCTGCTGTTGCTACTAAAATGTCTTACCAAAAAGGCTCCGTTGACACGATAAACAACTCTGAAGTTTATTTCTGTATTAAAGTGTGTGCCTATCATGACTGGCCAGCGAGCTACAGTTTCCTGAAAGAAATAAAAATGGTACTAAAGGTACGCGAACAGGTGTTTAAAGGTCTATAAATACTTTTCTAACTTTTAAAAATAATGAATTTCTTTTCAGAAGACTAGAATAATTTCAGATATGATTTTCAAAGATTTACTTGAAATGCAGATCAGTAAAACGTTTGATATTTGGAAACAAAACCATCACATATCGAGTGTAGAGAATCTACTATTTATTATAATAGTAATATGAATATATGAAAAATGCTGAAAAATAATAATATAAATATAAAAAAGTCATGCTATTTTGTGCCTTTATACACTTGCGCATATCTATAATAATAATAAAACTTTAAAATTTCAAAGCAGTAGCCACAGATGGCGTAAAACTGATGCTTATTATTATTTTTCATTAAAGCAAAACGAAATCTTTCCAAGTAGCCAAACGTAAGTAGCCCTACTAAGCTAATAATTTGCATATATTGGCACACCATAGAAGATAATCTCCGAGTTTCAGAACAGGGTTTTCAACCTTAAAATTTGTCAATCTTGGTACCCGGTGGAAAGTGTTCCTCCCACATTCTCTTCTCTGAGAGATCGGGAAACAGGGCATGGACAGTCTGGTCTGGTAGGGATCAGTATAATATGACCCTCTGAGATAGGAGTCCTGGTATCCCCCTCACTGTCTCTATATGACAGGACATAAAATTGTAGGCCTATGATACCAGATTTAAGCCTAAATACTAATATTGGACGTAAACAAATTAACCAACGAACCCACCTGGTGGAAAGTGTTCCTTCCACTTTCACTACTCTGAGAGATAGGGAAACAGGGCATTGAAAGTCTCTGGCTGCACATCGCGATGGAAGTAGCAGTGGGTGTTCTAAGATCCAAACAAGTTACAGAACAGGTGTTAAGCATACTCAGCTGAATCTATTTTAGTTTATCTTAAAAAAGTTACAAGCAGCTGAAATAACGCATAAAATTTTTAAATTTTAAAATAAGGCTAAAATATGTGATAGTGAAATTGCATGTGAAACAAAAAACATATTATCCACTAAAGTAAAATCAGAGAAATGATAATATTGTGCAGAAGTGTTTAAAACAGTTTGCACCATTTTACCTTTAAAATTATTATAAACCTATTTGCATTTTATTGTATTGGTGATTTTCATACATATTATATGCTATAGTGCACACTGCTCCTTGATTTGCGAAAATGTTTATATTTTCAGGCTTAATTTCCCTCCCAACCATTTCTCTCTGTTAATTTCTTAGTTTTGTTTTTATTTAAGCTAATACAAAAAAATTCAAATAAACTGAGGGTTTTGCCCAATTTTCAGTAGGTAGCTAGATAAGGTTTAACATTGAGATAACCCAGATGATAGTAGATGTCAGCGGCAGAAAATCAACCAGGAATTAAAAAAAAAAAGGTAAATGGAATAATTCCAGTTTACTTCTAGACCTCTTTGCAGTGCAAGAGACTGAGAATATTAGAAAACAAATCAACTTACGATAACTCAAGTGTCACATTATCGAAGCCGAAGAAAGGATGGAGCAGGACATAGTAGGAGTAGCTGTTGTTTCCACATTTATCAACCTGACAGAACTCATCATCAAGTGTAAAGTTGAGCTCAACAATCCGGATATGTGGGCGAGCAAAGTCAGATACTGTTTGGTCACAAAAAATAGAACGTAAATATAAAAAATAATAATAGTAATGATGTTGATAATAACAACAATAATAGTACTGATGGTGACAACAACAACAACATCAACAAAAATAGCAACAACAACAACAACAACAACAACAACAACAACAACAACAACAACAACAACAACAACAACAACAACAACAACAACAACAACAAGAACAGTAACAACAACAAAAAAAACAACAATAAGAACAGGATAAGAATAATAATAATAATAATAATAATAATAACAACATTAATAAAAAACAATTACAATATAACCTATTGTTCTTCTTTTCACTATGGGTCCTGTTATAGCAAGGCCTCTTATTTGGGAAACATAAGGGATATAATATGTATCATAATGTTTTTTAAACAGTCAAGCATAGTGTCAACACGAACCTGCACTTCTCTTCTTCCTATTATTGAAACTAACACTTGGACCAGGCTGGTAGACAACATTGAAGTTTGGATAGGAATCTTCTTGACTTTTAGGTAAACTTTTGATATCGACTGATGAAATTGGTACATCGTCGCCTGAGGACTGAAAAAAAAGGTAAAATATAAATATATATAATTATCTGAGGTGTCAAGACTAGTTCTATTTTTAAAATGGAGTTATTAACAAAGGAAGAGGATGGGGCAGTGAAGCTAGATCTAAGTATTTAAAGAAATTGGTGGTTGATAAAGGATAAAAAAAATACACGATAAAGAAAAGTGAGAACCACAAAGCAGCTTTACTAACTTTTACAGCTTTTGTTAATTTTTTTTCTGAAATATTTGTTTGAATAGTGACTGTGATTTGACAAAAGAGGTATGTTACTTAATTTGAAGTCATGAGCTGTATGTTAGATTTTGGTTACATTATCTGTAGATAAGTTAGTAGTGATTAAGCATCAGGAGGACTAAGCCTGAGTTCTGCCGGAGTCCTCTGACTGTCAAATGAGACTACGCGCTGGATTGACAGGCTAAATGTGGAGATGTAGTTAAACGATACTACATGTGCGACTACCACATGACTCAATAACGTTTCTGTTTGTTGAGCATGACTCATGTCTATCAACAAAGTGAAATAACTTTTGGTGAAACTACACTCTTTAAAGAGACGACAGATGTAAAGAAAATTATCCTCAAACTTCATGCAATCATCGTTGTATATTGGCTATGACCTAATATCACAATACATGTACACAGAAAAGCGTTTTATCTACTTATTAAAAAACTTACTACGTAGTTATTAAGTCCGTCTTTTGCTTTTGACTCTCCTTGGCCCTTGCTGTTTTGTTTGATGTTGTAGTTGACATTATGTCCAATGTTGTCTGTGGGTAGGTTGAAAAGTAAAATTAGTTGGACTATCATAAATTAATTTTCATTATTCAGTTTCAAACACGATCTGACTGGAATAATTGTCTTTAAAATCAAATAAATAATAGTGAAAACTCAACATTTTTTTCAATGATTTATTTAACCCCCCCAACACACACACCAAACACATGCATAAATTAAGATTTTGCACATCACTGTGAGGAAAAGTGATCCTACTGTTAAGTTCAAATTCATCATAATTTTATTATTATTTTACAATTTATTTCTATGTGATACTTTTGAATTACAGCTTTTTTTTTGTTTTGATACAAAAATATAATGAAATTAAAAGTTTGATAAACCCCTCATACTACAAGGTGAAGTAAACTTTTTTAAAAAGACATCATTTGATAAGCTTTAACCTTAATGAGGAAGGAATTCATTTTAATGTCTTTTTAATTAGAAGGTCATAAAGAATAAGAATGAGGGCCTACAAAAAATTTTTAACATTTTGGGGGGACTTTGCTTATCATTGAATATTTTGTTCCAAATGTATCAAAGTAGCAAAGTATATTTAATATCAAACTGAAGGTAACTAAAAACACATTTTCTCCATAATCATATAATAATCTGAAAGTAACTTGAACTATATTTCACCAATCGCTAGCAGTGGAAGTGCATAGGTCTACTTGATGATTAAAACTTGAATGTTTTTATTTTCAAAGTACTGGAGATATTGATGCATTCATACTAACAGTTGACATTGGAGCCTCCGCCAGAATTATATCCCCCACCAGGCACCACAATAGGTTGCTGATCTTCATACTGTGGAGGGCAGCAAAGTTTCTCGCAGGAGTTAGCGTGACACACAGGCCATGGTGGAACCATACGCTCTGTGCTGGAGTGGGTACCTGCAGAGTAGGAGAAAGGTGATTTTTATATGATGTAGAAAAGGGAAGCTCTAGAATATTGGAAATACACTGTAAACACAAAAGGATGATTACGAAAAATTTCAACAGTTTAAAACATCTTCTGACAGATAAAAAGGACAATGCATCCAGATTGACTTAATTATACATGGCCAACCTTCGTAATATGTGACTGGATCATTATGAAATACACAATTTGTTTTATAACCTAATTTTCTTCTACATTTCTATTAAAAATCTAAGATCATAATATGAATAAGTAAATTTCCAGGATCTGTATAGTGTATGTCTCAGTATTAAAATAAAATACCAAGGCCAATATTAGCTACTCTAAAATAATATCAATCAAATTTGATCATAATCATATCTGATCAAACTTTTATACTTAAAATACAGATACAACAATAGTTTTATCAGTTGTATCCTTGTGCCCGTGCTTTTTATAAATAAAAATCATGAAAATAAATTCAAACCACGTCACAGACCTGCGTGGGTGGACACTGCTGGTGGGATGGTCGTTAACTTGTGATGTTCTGGAGGAGTCCTCGAGTGAGGCAAGAGCGGCATTGTAGTGATACTGCCTCTTGGAGGTGCTGTGGTTCTGTGGTTAAAGCTGCCGTTTTTGTGCAAGTTGCCGCTACTCTCGCCCTGCAGCATGTTGGACTGGTGTGTGTGGTCGTCCGTTCGAGTCTTCTCCATGATGTAGAGAGTCACAGCCGCTACCAGGCTAAAACAAAAGCAGGCAAAAAACATGAAGGACACCAAGAAGCTATAGATTTGTACAGGCAAAAAACATTAAGATGGCGATTGAAGCAAGATTTATAATTATTACAATGAATATAACCTGTCGGCCTACATTTACAAAGGAAGCATTCACAAAAAAAACCTTCAATATTTGACCAAAAATGTTGCTGACATTTTCCACACTTCAATTTTGTTGATTAAATACTGCTTACAATGAAAATGCTTTTTTAATGTCATGGTTTTTAATTTTACTTCACAAAATTTATCAAAGAATCTTTTACTGAGACACTTTGGTAATGTAAGTAACTCATTTACATGTGCTTATATCTGTTTGTATTGCATATAACTGTATCTATCTTGGCTTTGGGCAGAGAAAATGACTTCGAAAAAAATACTGCATAGGATTTTTACAAACTTGGTCTAATATAACGGATAAGGGCCGATGTTAATCTAACGAAGATATTATTACTTTATATATCTCTTTTCTTAAAAAAAGATTCTATTCATAGCCTACATGTAAATATATATCAATTCCGAATTAACAATTAAAAAAAAATATAAGACAGAAAGAGACAACCAGACTGAGAATAATCATTCATGCTTGTGTCCTTACCAAAAAGTCATGATGACAATCACCGGAGCGCATCGATTCTTGAACAAACTTTTCGTTGTCTGAGATATGGGAGCTTTGAACCAAGACATGAGTGATCGCTTTGTGCTGATGCTGCCATTGCCGCTGTCAGTACTGATGTTACCGTTGCTGTTGGTGGCGCTTGGGGTAGGGGTGGCGGAGTGTCTTTCACTGCTGCGGTGGCTTCTACCTGAAGATAAAGACTCGCTAGCTCGGTGCTGGCTGTCCGAGGAAGCATCTCCTTTACTCCTGGTTTTCTCTGTTTTATCGGTCTTGTCTCTCTTGAAAGCAGGGTTTCTCTTTCCTTCTTTCTTAGGTTGGGGTTCCTCTACATAATTCTGTTGGTTTACCACAGAGCTAGGGATAGAAAATAGCTATTGAAAGCAAGGGAACTGTCACTATGTTTGAAAAGAGGTCAATGCTGTCTGTTCGTTGATATCCAGAGGGTATATAGTATGAAAACAATTAACTACGTAAAACTGAGTCTTGAATCCTTTTTAAAAAAAAACGTATCTATTCATTTTTATATTAAAGTGCAGTCATCATTTATGAACGTAAGTCCCAGAAGAAAAAGAATAACTTGAATAAAAATCAATTTAAAAGCATTGAATTATTTCAAAAAACACTGTTTAATAATGATTAACAAAAGAACATAGTCACAAAACCTTCGCAGCACCGAAGGAATGACAAAATGCATTGTTCTCCAGACTAGGGGTCCTAAGTACAAAGTACCTGACTTGTGCTTCAAGACAAAGAGAGCTTACAATGGTTTGTAAGCTATCTAGACATTGTACTAACGACCCTAGATCTAAATCCATGTAGGCCTACCTGACGGTGCTGAGAGTGGAGCAGGACAGCTCGCTGACCCAGCTGATGTTTGACTTAAGAGATCCGTAGCGCTTCAATTTGCCAAGTCTTTTGTTCATCTTCTCAAGTTCCTGAATCCGAGAGTTGAGATTATCTGTAAGCTTGGCAAGCTCTTTCACTGCTCCTACATTTTCCATAAAGAGCCGATCCTGAACAATTTTTCATAGAAACAGAAAGAGAGGGGTAATTTTTTTTTAATATCATAACAGTATTTAAATGCTATAACTTGTAGAGTTAGAGGCTCATATATGTGTCTGATTTAATAGTGAATAAATAACTGTTAAAATTGTTGGTAAAAAAAAAAAAAGTAGATATCTAATATGAAAGAGATTGAGAAAGATAAATAGGTAGATAGCTATATAGATGGCTGGGTGGATAAATGGATAGATATTGAGACAGAAAGTTAATAGTGAAATAACAAAGGGTGGATTAGTTGGGGTTGTGAAGGGCAAAATCATAAATCAGGTAGAAAAAGGACAATAGTGTAAGAGAAAAGTATTTCAAGGGATTCCTCTCTGAAATATGCATCGTAAATTGAGATTCTTCATAGTACAGCAAAAGAAAAACGGTTACATTAGAGTATTTGTGCCTTTTATAGACAATCACAAAATCTGAGATAGTTTTGATAATTTGGTTTTGGACATATTTTTGTATGCGATTGTAAAACTTGGTGAAAAACAACATAACAATTAACAACATTTTACTATTCACCTTATTCAAAACAAGAAAATTCTCAATGGTTTCTCCGTTTGAGAGGACAAAGTCTCCGGTCTCCTGGACAGCGTCTGGCAAGATTTCCATAATCTCCTGGGCCAACACACCTGGATATAATGTGAAAAAAGAACATGGACAGTGTATACACTTAAGATAAACCCTGTTTAAGATAAACTATGGCTTAATATAACCGGTTTCCCAGGTACCAATTTCTTTTTTTTAAATCTTTACAGTCACTGGTTAATATAAACTTGGGGAAAAAACTTTGTAGGCTGGGAAACCGGTTTAGGTAGTGCTAAGCATTGCTTGGAAACAAACTAAATGGATGAAAAAATAATTGTGCTTAGTGGTATTAGA
>RQTK01000614.1:41206-55444 GCA_003991915.1 Elysia chlorotica | reverse complement strand
AGTGGTGGGGAGGGGGAGACGGAAGCAGAACTACATTAAGAAAGACTATATAGCACATGAGATAACAAGAAACGAGAGAGAAGTAGATTGAATGAGAGAGAGAGAGAGAGAGAGAGAGAGAGAGAGGGAGAGGGATCTGAGCCGGCGTCGGTCCTTGTTGCTGCGACAGATGATGATGTGGGTGGTGGTGATGGTGCTGCTGCTGCTGCTGCTGCTGCTGTTGGTGGTGATGTTGGTGGATGAGTTGTGCCTGGTGGTGCAGCTTTCCCCCAAGCTCTGGCCCCAGACTGTAGGCTTGAGGGAGTTTACCTGACGGTAGCGACCCTCCCGGCCCCCCGATCCTCCCGCCTCCCCCTCCTTGAGGCCCCATGAAGAACAGGGGTTGGGAGATGGTCTGCAGGCTGCCAGGGATGGTGGATTTCAGGTCTGGAGGGACACAGGGACATATATTATTTATACAATGTATAGTATAGTGTATATACTATATACTATATTTCAATTGTCCGATTTCTTCTCCCACTGGTTGGTAGGGTGTCATTTTAAAGCCCCAATTACAAACGTATGACAATATAACACATTGCGGCGATACCTGTCACGTCATATCTACAGCGAACCAAGCAATATGGGGCGAAATATGCGCCAGTTCGAAACCACCCCCCCAAAAAAACAAACAAACAAAAAACAAAAAAAAAACAAACAAAAAAAAACAAAACAACAACAAAAAAACAAAACAAACAAAAAAAAAAAAAACACCCCCCCCCCAAAAAAAAAAACAACAACAAACAAACAAAACAAAACAACAGCACAAAAACAAAAAAACAAAGCAACAACAACAACAACAAATCTTTATACCCTGATAGGTTTACACCCTACTCCCCTACTCCTACATAACTTTAATCTCTTATAAAGCTCTATTTATAATAATCCTTGACTGCCCCTTAGCTCCGTTAAAACTTTAGTTGACTTGCCAGTCATGGTCTGCTGATGCTGTAGCGTATCCGTCGGAGAGACAGGCTCGTTCGAGTTGGGCGGACTGTCAGGAAACGATCTGGGAGGAGGATTGAAACAATTATTAAAGTTAGCTGAGGGGTGGGGGAGGGGAGCATGGGGAGAGAGAGAGAGAGAGAGAGAGAGAGAGAGAGAGAGAGAGAGAGAGAGAGAGAGAGAGAGAGAGAGAGAGAGAGAGAGAGAGAGAGAGAGAGAGCAGGCACTGGTCACTTGGAGTTGGGCGGACTGTCAGGAAACGATCTGGGAGGAGGATTGAAACAATTATTAAAGTTAGCTGAGGGGTGGGGGAAGGGAGCATGGAGAGAGAGAGAGAGAGAGAGAGAGAGAGAGAGAGAGAGAGAGAGAGAGAGAGAGAGAGAAGGGGAGAGAGATAGCGAGAGGAGAAAGACGGAATGACATAAAGAAAGGAAGAGATAGAGAGATATAGGTAGAGAAAGGGAAGGAAGAAGCAAGAGGGAGAGATAGAGAGAGAAAGGGAGATACGTTTATAAAGATAGATATATGAAGAGAAAAAAGGGGAGAGGGAAAGGAAAAGGGAGAGATGGATGGAGAGAACAATCGATATAAACTTATGTAAAAACGTACCAAAATAATGGGCTTTTTTTTTCTTCCTCCGGATGACAAAAGAAAGAATAATGGCAGTAAAAGGAGGCAAAATGAAAAAGAGAGAAGGGTGGCGAATAAACAGACGTAAGAGGAGAAAAGGAGATTCAATAGAAATACACATATAAACTACTGTTTCCGTTTTGGAACAAGGACCAAGTTACAGTTTAAGAAACGGGTAACGAAATATCCCTCCTCAAACCTCCTTTAACCGTTTCTCCAACAACACACACTGGTCCTTCTTTTAAAAATGCAGTGCAACCATTCAATCTAATGTAAAGTAAGTAAAATACTGATTTACATAACCCAATAACACATGAAGACTGGGTGTGAGAAATAGTATTGTTCAGCATCTGTTTGAATCCTATAAATCTGTCTGCCTGTCTACCCCCACCCCCTTTTTTCTTCTCTCTCTCTCTCTCTCTCTCTCTCTCTCACTCTTTCCTCCAAGCCTCCTCCCCAAGTTGTTTTTCTTGCTTGAAAAACCCATCTCCTAGCTTCAACTTTGCCTGGAGTTCACAAGACTCTCTGGTGTGAACAGTTACATCAGAACCGGCGAGTACATTATGCACAGGTGAAGGGTTAATAGCGGTAGATATAGAGCTTTAGAGTTAAGGTAGATAAACAGACCGTGTTGTCTCATAATTTACATAATCTTCGCTCACCGGTCTCCGCTCACCGGAACAGACGAGGAAGACAGACATACGTTCAAATTACCATTCCTCACAACAATAAGATAATGATTCGAACTTGGGATGTCCTGATTGCGAGTCAGGGGCATTACAGACTGAGCTCACGTCGGTTTTCTGGTGCACGTTGACACCAGAGACTATTATCTTGTCTGTTCTTACCATCTCTAACCACTTGTCGCAGATTCCTTTACGGCTAGTCAGTCATTCATTGTGCGTTACTTATTGACACTTATAATACTTGATGGGTGTAAGAGGCACTTGAATACCCGTTCTTAGCCTTTATACATAATAATGTTTTCCTTATCTTCAAGAGGAGGGTGTTCCTTTCATCGCCTTTGTCTTATATTCTTTTCTCATATTTCTTCTTCTTCTTTCTTCTTCTTCTTCTTCTTCTTCTTCTTCTTCTTCTTCTTCTTCTTCTCTTTCTTCTTCTCCTTCTTCTTCCTCACCTCCGCCCACTCCTCCCCTTCCTCCTAATCTTCTTTTCGTCGTCTTATTCTCCACCCACTACCTTTTTTTCTTAAGCCTATTATTGGCTCACGCTCTCTGTCATTCGGTCCGTCCGTTTGTCTGTCTGTCTCAGTCTCTCTGTTCTCTGCTCCCTCTTACCTTTCCCTCTCTTCCTCTCACACACACACTCACACACACACACACACACACACAGACATTCTGCACTTCCACCTCCTTCAATAATTCTTCTCTCTGCATCTTCTGTTTACAACCGCTGTACTGGACCTTACCATAGATGTATATAACTACTGGTAGTTATAATAATTATACATCTATGGACCTTACACATTTCAGAAACACGCTAACTCACCCCTGACCACCGTTGTTTAGTGTTTACTCTTTCCACTACCTTTTCCCCTGTTGTAAAAGAGCAAACATGAAAATCGCCGCCCAGACACACAGGCAGCGTGTCGGAGTCCTGGCCTGGAGAGACGGGAGACGGGACAGCCAGGCAGTACCAGGTACCGCCTCAGTCATACACTTGGCCTTCTCTCGTCCTCCCTTCCTCCCTCCCTCTGTCACACTCTGTCTTTCATCCTTCTACCCTCATTCCCACTCTGTCTAAAATCTCTTTACCCGCCCTCTGACCCTGTCTCTGTCTTTCTCATCCTCCTACCATCCCTCCAACCCTGTCTTTTCTTTCGTTCACTTACCCTCCCTATCAATATGTCTCTCATCCTACTACCCTCATTCCCACTCTGTCTAAAACCTTTCTACCCTCCCCCTACTCTTTCTCTTGCCCTATTAACCATCCTTCCATTTTGTCTCTCCTCCGCATTCCCTCCGTCCCTCTCAGTCTGTCATTCTCCCTTATTTTCACTCTGTCTATCATCCTTCTCCCTTCCACTTTTGTCTTTTCTCCGTATACGTATATTTCCACTATGTCTGAAATTCTCTTAACACCATTCCCACTCTGCCTATCATTATCCTCCCATCCTCTTACGCTCCTTCCCCTCTGTCTCTCACCCTCCTCCCTCTCTCACAGACAGCCCCTCACCATCTTTCCTTCACCGCTATCTTTCATTCTCTCAACCTCTTAACCTTATTTTGGCGAATCCATTTCAAAATCCACAGAAGTCAAACCTGTGCATCTTTCCATCAATATATTTTTCAACAATATTCTCTACCCGTTTTCTCCTTGTTTATCTGACTGACAGTAAAACCGTTTTACAAAAGTAATAATTAATTAGGTTAAGCCTGTAACTAGCCCGTCTTAGCAATGATTACCTAACGATCATATATTCATGACTATGTCTGACTCTGAACATGGTTGCACTGTCTCCCCTTTTATTTCTTTGTTTCATACATAAACTGGGCATACATTTTCCTTTTTAATTTCACACTTTTCAATATATTTCTTGATTACATTATTATAGGACACATTTTCCATCATTGAAACACATAAATTGAGTTCCTAGCATACAATTTCCTCAACATTCAACAGTTTTTTTACACACTAACCTAAATCATTCAATCCCCAAAATGTTTAAAACCGAAGAGGAGCTCCCATAATGAATATATGTTTTCTCCTTATTACCGCCTTTGTTTATATTGTTGCCATTTTTTCTATGAACGATTTCTTCATGACTAATTCCCCACAAACATAAAATTTGTCTTAGGAATGAAAATTTTAATGTGATAAAACTGTGGTGTGCTTATGAATTATTTCACTTGAATGTACATGTGATTGTAAAACACCAGGGGGCTTGTCTTTGCTTATACACATGTGACTTTCAAAATTAAACAAAAATGATAACTACTATTACGAATTTGATTCGGAGAGGTGAAAAGCGCTCTTAAAACATAGATCTATCTATTTCAATTGAAATCGCTGTTCGTATACCAAAATCTTCAAATTACCTCACAATGGCTGTCTCTCTCTCTCTCTCTCTCTCTCTCTCTCTCTCTTTCTCCCTCTCTCTATTGCTCTCTCTCTCTCTCTCTCTCTCTCTCCCTCTCTTTCTATCTCTTATCTCCTTATTTTAACTACCCCCCCCCCCTTCCCACAAAATTTTATAAACCGATTTCTTTAGATTAACCAATAATGACTTTTCATGTCCCCTCCCTCCCCTCTTTTCTCTCTCTATTTCTATCTGTCTTTCCGTCTCTCTCTCTCTCTCTCTATTTCTATCTGTCTCTCCGTCTCTCTCTCTCTCTCTCTCTCTCTCTCTGTGTCTCTCTCTCTCGCTCCCTCTCTCTCGCTCCCTCACCCACCCCTTAGAACCATTCTCAGCGAAAACTGGGCACCTTGTGGACTTGTGGACTTAAATCTGCTGTGTCGTGTCCCCATTGACGGGGCTGCCCCTATGGAGTGGTCAGACAATCAGTGCCCATTAGACCCTAGCACCGCGACAGTTTGACTGGGCCACGCCTCAGCGGACACCAATAGCAACACGTCCAGTAGATCATGTATCCCCCCGCCTGGCTATCAGAAACACAAAAATACAAAAATAATGGACCTTCCGTGCCAGCAGGCAGTTTACAAATAAATACGACCACGGCATTCCATTATTTTCTCCTTACTGACTTACTTTTTGGTTCTTAACTTCGCTGTCCTTTTTACTGCTTGTCTCCTTTTTATAAACCAAGCCCATTCCCCTACATTTCCCTATCATTACCTTCATTTTTAAGCATCTATCTCACCCTCTCTGCCATTATCTATTTATCTATTTATTTATCTATCATCTACCTATCTACCCCCTGTTTTCGTACTATCGCTCTAGTTCTCTCTCGTTCTCTCTCTCTCTCTCTCTCACTCTCTCTCTCTCTCCCTCTCTCTCATTCTTACTGTTATGTCTCTCTCTTTTGATAATTATATTTTATAGATTTTTTTTCGAGTGTCTTTCTCTTTCAGCTTTCAGCATTCTGTATTTTAATAACCGCCTCCTCCTTACCCTCTATCTCTAGCTCGTTTTGTATTTCTCTGAACAACTTTAATTTCCAAAGTATTTACAAGTCTAATCGTAATCACAATGGATTTATCGATAAGGATTAACCTCACAGCAGTGCTTAGTATCCTTAAAAATTCAAAATTGTTTTCCATTTCAGTCCATTTCTTGTTTAGCTCTTGAACACATACACATTACAAAAATCCCGCTAATCCCCTATCCCAGTATTTTCTTCAATTACAGACCACTAGCTCCGCTTCTCTAGCCAGTCTCTATGTCCATTTGCGGAGGAAGGGGGGGGGGGGCATATTGCTCCCAAAAACGGTGAAAAAGGAAAAAAAATAATAGAAAACAGATTAGGTAAACTAAGGGTTAATCCAATCAGAAAGCAAATCCCATGCTCCACAGTCATGCTATTGAGGAAAGCTGAAAGTAACACAAGATAAAGATCTTGAGGAGAACGGTGGCACTTGGTCAGGTTTAGATAGTGTCACTAGCTCTTTGTTGGTAGTTTACTTTCCCCTCATTGAGAGGTTATTGGTATCCCCAGCGCATAAAATTGTCAGACGTCAGTCTTGGGGGCCGTCCACTATATAGACTATTATGTGTTGATGTTGGACGTCAAACCAACTCCACTCAACTAAGTTATTTAAAGGCTGCAAGTAAGGGGAAAAGAGAGAAGAGCGGGGGGAAGAGAGAGAAAAAGGTGAGAGGTGAGTGAGGGGGAGAAAGTAAGAGGAAAGAGAGAGAGAGAGAGAGAGAGAGAGAGAGAGAGAGAGAGAGAGAGAGAGAGAGAGAGAGAGAGAGAGAGAGAGAGAGAGAGAGAGAGAGAGAGAGAGAGAGAGAGAGAGAGAGAGAGAGAGAGAGAGAAATCGGTTTGTATAAACGCTCAACTGTAGAACTAGTTAAAAAAATTTAAACTGAGAGATTAAAACGTTTACTCTGTAAATCTTCTCTACATTTTATTGTCACCCTTCATAAATGTTGCTGACAAACTAAAAGGTCAATGAAGCGATTTTATATTTTGAATCTTTAAATCCTATATTAAGACACACATATGCCGATAGACAGTTTGAAGAAGGAGAACGAATTAAACCATAGAAATGAAAAAAAAAGACTCAAAGATATATTTTTTTCAACGAAAAAATTAATTCAAAGATACCTCAAATAGCTATGGACGGATAGTTGAAGCAGTAAAATTCACATAGAAGGGATATACCTAAAATAAAGAGAGTAGAGGTACTGACGTTCAGGATAAACATATCAAATAGTCAGAGAGAGATGGCAATAATAAAATTATTATATCGAAAGAAAAATAAATAGCCAATGAAGGGATTTTGAATCTTGAATCTTTAAATCCTAAATTATGCCACAATATGCAGACAGGTAGAGTGAAGAAGGAGAACTAACTTTTTAAACGAAACGAATAATAACAGAACAGACAGCAGTAAAATTCATAGAAAAAAAAAGATAATTATCAATGAAATCAACAGATTAAGAAAAAGAGTAGAATAATTTCAGATCAGGAGTAGAAGAAGCAGACATAATGAGATAGATAGATACGTAGATAGCCAGATGTATAGATAAATAGAAAGCTGGATGAATCGATTGTTAAATACAGAAGAAATAAAGAGAGAGAGCAAGGAATGAAAAAAAAGATAGAGAAAAAAGAGAAAGATAGGTGGATGGATGGATAGATAAATAGATAGATAGATAGATATATAGATAGATAGATAGATAGATAGATAGATAGATAGATAGATAGATAGATAGAGAGAGACAGAGAGAGAAAGAGAGGAGACAGAGAGAAAAAGAGAGGGAGACATACAGACAGAGACAGCGAGATATAGAAGAGACAGCGAGAAAAGAGAGAGAGAGAGAGAGAGAGAGAGAGAGAGAGAGAGAGAGAGAGAGAGAGAGAGAGAGAGAGAGAGAGAGAGAGAGAGAGAGAGAGAGAGAGAGAGAGAGAGAGAGAGAAAGAGAGAGAGAAAGAAAGAGAGAGATAACAAGAAGATAGATAGAGATATCGAAAGAGAGATTCTGAGACAGACAGAAAAAGAACTGATAATATCGACATCACGATATCAAAACAAGGCCCTGTATTACTTACGGTTGGCCTAGCGATTGGTCGTAACTGTCGTATTCTATTTCTGGCTGCCCAGACTGACTGAAGTACGTCTCATGCTGCTGTTGCTGCTGCTGCTGCTGCTGCTGCTGCTGCTGATTGTGATGATGAGAATGGGGATGATGCCGATGATGATGGTGTTGGTGATAATGTTGCTGATGCATGCACCCAGATTGCTGAGTGTGGTTCTGTTGACAATCCTCGCTGGGACTCAAATGTCTTCGCTGCTGCTGCTGCTGTTGTTGTTGTTGCTGCTGCTGCTGCAGAGTCTGTTGTTGTTGTTGCTGCTGCTGTAGGTGGAAGTTTTCCTGCTGAGACATGTGGTGATCCAGATGAGGCCCGCCCAGCACTCCATGGGTCGGGATCATTTGACCTTGACCTTGGCACTGACCCGTGGGGTCGTATACGTGTCTGGGCACGCCGATATTGTTACCACTGTCAGGGCTACTGTTGTTGTTGTTGTTGTTGTTCTAATATTGTCGTTGATGCTGTTGTTGATGTTGTTGGTGTCGATGGTGGATCTGTCCCCCGGGCTGCTGCTGTTGCTGCTGCTGCCGCTGATTGGTTGAATCTGCAGGTCGCAGTCAGCGGAGATAGCGTCCTCTAGCGGGAGCTGGGTCAGGCCGAGCGGGAAACCTGCATCGTGGAGGCTTCTGGGAAGGGAATACAAAACACAAACACAAATTATTTAAAATTAATCCCATTGGGAATTTCCGTACCAACTCCTTACAGACGGACCAAAACATAATGTGGCATTTATACACACGATACCGACAGTGCAATTACTATTAATCTGAGTATAAACAAATAAACAGTATAAAAAGAGGTTAGCTCATTAGTTTAACAGTTTTAACATACAGATTAAATGGGGAGATAACTATTACTAACATAAAAACAAAAAAACAAGTAACAGTGTTTGAGTTATCAGGCATTTCTGATAATAAGAAACATAGATACATTAGTGTTGTGCCCTCAGGCTGTCTTTGTTGGGATTTGGATCTTACATCCATCAAGATAAGAAGCCTGCAGGGAAGATGGTTAATACCTAGCCACGAACCTTTAATTTCATAACATTGCAGTGAATAATCGATACATTTTGCAAACACAAGCCTTGATTTCTTTCAATGTCGATTGACAAGGCGATTCGATGGAGAAGTACACAGGCCTCCATAAACCGACATGCCCTGCACCCCCATTCACAAACAACAACAACAACAACAACAACAACAACAACAACAATAACAACAGTAATAACAATACCATAGGAAATGGAAACATTTAAAAGTCATTTTCAGTCAAAGCAGAACGACAGAATATCAGCATTCTGCTCCAGTACTGCCCAAAAAACGAGTCGCTACTGAAGCAGATTTGGCCAGACCCAACACCCATGAGCCAGACACTCTATGGCAGCATGGAGGACCTGCAACGCACTGCTGGCTATGTTGTGATGAGCAGAGATAGAAGGAGACAGAAGAATAAAATGGTAAACCTTGCTTCTAACCACCGTTAATCACTGCCTTGATTAAACTCAAGATAAAGTATCCAGAAAATAATTGATACCGATAAGGGTTCAGTGGAATAGTTGTTCGGATAATGTGCTAAGTCTGTGGCTGAGGGAGAAAAGCACGGAAATGTTGGAAATTCTTATTATGAGATACTAATAAAATTTTATCCCCTCTATTCCTGACTCTTAAGGTGATATTTTAAAAAGTGCGACCCCCCCCCCCCTCAATCGTTATAAGTATTAAAGTTAAAAAATCAATAAAACAGCAAAAACTAAAGTTTACAGAATAAGTTAACACAAGGAGAAAATAAAATGCTCGACTTTTTCACCCCCTTTTCCAGTCATGTACTCATAATTACTTAGAGGCGCTAAGTGCATTTCAACCAATGTTTGGGCTTGCATATCTTTAATATGTTTCTTACAATGCATCCTAACTCAGTGAGTGAACAAGAAAATGATGAATAATCTCTCTCTCTCTCTCTCTCTCTCTCTCTCTCTCTCTCTTTTTTTTTTTTTTAAACTAACACTAGAGGGCTTGTTGCTATTATTCGGTAGGTAGTTTGTGTGTACGAGTATGCGGGAGGTTTTGGGATTTTAATTTACTTTCACATGAAGACAATAGATAATTATAATTATAGATCGTGAGCCGTAAGTGCAGCGTCGAGGTAGCTTACGTCTCGTCGTTATCCTTCTAATTAGCATAGTTCAAAGTTGTAAGCTACTGTGAACTCCAATGTTGTACTTACGGCCCCGTGATTCTAATAGTTATGCCAGAGAGTCTCTGGTAAAACATCAGAGATCTCATCGATTCGGCGTATTGGACTGCGTTCATCATCCATTATAACAAACATGGAGCTATTTTTATTTTGAGTCATTTAAAAAATCTGATCATGATTCTATTAAAGAAATTCATTCTAGTTCTAGTTGTGCTTGGTTGTCTCCGGCTATTTCGTTTCTGTCTTGATAGAAATGTAGTCTATTAAGATTTCTTAACTGATTTTCTATGTCGTGTATTTTCCAATGTGGTTAGGTTAATTAATTCTAGCAGTGTTAAAACTCTGTTTTGCAGCAGTTTTTATGCGATGTAGATATTTTCACTCGTCGAGGGCACCGACATTACCTCCTATTTTCGGAAGCCTTGTCTAGTGACAAAGTAAAATCATATCATTTTAACAATCCCTTTGTTTTACATAGAATCATATTTAGAGACAATTATAGAACATATGAAAAAAAAACTCAAAACAAAACAGAAAAAGCGAACAAACACCCCGTAAAAAAGAACATAAAAAACCCCCACCCAAAAACCAAACCAAACCAAACAAATATCTAACGAATTACCATCTGATTAACATCTAAAAGGTTTTTTTGGAAAAACGTCTAGAGGCTCATATCTTTATAGCGCAAAGGTGAATTTCATTATTGAAGAATAATTTTAAATTTTAAATTTGTTCTCCATCGCATAAGCAACAGTAGCAGCAGAAAAAACAGTAACAACAATAGCAACAAGAACAACAACAACAACAACAACAACAACAGCAACAAAAACAACAACTACAACAGTAACAACTACTACAAAAACAAAAACAACAACAACAACAACAACACAACAGCAGCAACTGATACTACTACTACTACTACTACTACTACTACTACTACTACTACTACTACTACTACTACTACTACTACTACTACTACTACTACTATTGCTACTACTATTACTTATACTACTACTGCTGCTACTACTACTAATATTACCCAACATGTGAATTCGTTACTACTTAGGTCCAAAAATAAAATCCACAAAATTTAAAGTTAAGAGAGAAATTCTTTTTAAACTAGTTTTGAAATCCTATAGCCTTTACGGCAAACTTGACAAACTTGCTTAAATTTAGTAAATTCAAGAAATGGTCAATAGATTTGTATACTATAACTCTTATGTGCGTTTCGTTCTTCTTAAACCTGAGTCTTCAGCTATATAGTTATGTCTTTCTAATTATGCGTAGACATGACTGTATCTACTGATGCAAAGAATTGTTATTGCGTGACCATCACAATAATACCACGATAAAGTAGCAGCTGTAGAATACTAATATCGCGCTAAAATTTACCGCTCGTGATAATAAAGTAGTTAAAGAATTGTACAAAATAACCAGACATTGTGCACTATTTTCATTACTGTAAACTTCAGTTAAAAAAAAAACAACAAAAAACAACAACAACAAAAAACTATAGAAAATCTTACAATATTAGATGTTCCATTTTGTGATAACCACTTGTTAAAAAAATTCATAAATAGACACGCTCTGAACTTTTCTTTTTAATTCTAGAAGGCACCGAACCGGATTAACTTGATATATGTTTCAAATTTCTATTCAATCCGGATTCATAATCCTGAAAATACAGACCGTGACGTAAAATTAAAGACAGTAATAAAAATAACAAACAAAAATGCAACAACATCAACAACAACAAAACAACAACAACAACAACAACAACAACAACAACAACAACAACATCATCATCATCATCATCATCATCATCATCATCATCATCATTATGAACAACAATAACAACAACAACAACAACAACAACAACAGCAATAAAAAGACAATCTTAATTAATACGACTTAAACCCTCCAACATAAACGTCACATTTGAATTTAACACCAAGTATCGAATTATCTGGGGGAAAATGGGGACATTGAAACAAATCAAACTTTTTTTTTTTATAAAAAATTATAATATCGAGGCACAATGAAGCCGGACATATCCTAATTTAGATTATAGATCCATACTTCGGGATACATAGAAGAATGAACCCCCCCCCCCCCCCCCCTTTTTTTTTCTTTCTCTCTTCTCTCGCCCTCTCTCTATCTTTCTCTCTCTCTCTCTCTCTCTCTCTCTCTCTCTCTCTCTCTCTCTCTCTCTCTCTCTCTCTCTCTGTCTATTTCTCTAACCTGATCATGTTTTCCACAGAGCATCTCTGTCATACCCACTGACAGGCATCCTGACGTTCAACATCGTCGTTTCTAGACGAGCAAGCGAAAACTATCCAAATTTGAAAAATAATATGGACCAAAATTGAGTCCACATATGCCGTAATCCTTTAGGTATGAAGGTCCGTGATCCACGTATAAACAATATCCACCAAAGTACTTTGAGAATTTACTAAATAGCCATCGAATAGTCAACACCTTTGATATAGATTTATGAGTTTTAAGCCTCTTTGTTATACTAAAAAAAAAAAAGGTTTCTGCACCTCTGGTATTCTTTTTAACAGATTGCTAATGATATCTTAAAACAGGCTGACTAGACTTATAATTATTCGCATACAACACAAATTTAAATAGAGTGTATTAAGCACAATCATCACAAAATGTTTTTAAATACAAACGTCCAGTAGTGAGTGCGGTAATTATGTAATCTGCATAGGGTACTGGAGAACTGAATTTTTTAACGCGCACATCACTCAATCACTCAAGCACAAGCAATGCATGCACACCGCGTAGAGAGACTGAACGCGACGCCGAGACAAGAGAGTTCGCCCGAAAAAATAAGCTCGCTCCGCGGTAAATCAAAATGGTCGGCGAAACTGCGGGGGAGTTTGGGAGTCAGAGGAGGGTTTGCTTTACACACGATGAATACGAATGACAGAAACGCGTCTTAGGCATGGGATATTCTGATCGCTCATTGGCTCCGTAAGTCTAAAATAGAGCTATGATTGGACGGCAGTGCAGAATCCCTCACATATCGTCTTTGTTTTTGTTTTTGACCGCTTCATCACAAGGTCTCTAGAGTCACACGGTCACATAGGCAGAGTCACAGATACATTTTAAAATTGGTCTGAGGAAGGTTGAGAGTGTGAAAGTGAGTGTGACAGATCATGCTGAAATCAGATTTGATACAGAGTTTATTACACACATTGGGTATGGTATATGGCAGATAGGCAGATAAATCATGAGAGAAAGACAGAGAGAGAGAGAGAGAGAGTGAGAGAGAGGAAACGAGAGATGAATAGAGAAGGAAAAAAGAAAGGGAAAAGTAGAAACTCGTCTTCTCATCCTTCTTCTTTCTCTTTCTTCTTTTTTTTCACCCCTACCTCCTCCTTTTTTACATTTGAATTAATTTTCCAGCTGTTTGTATTCTTGTGTGTGTGTGTATATATATACACACACACATACAGAGCGTGAGAGAGAGGG
The DNA here is from genome assembly GCA_003991915.1 of Elysia chlorotica. Taxonomy (NCBI): domain Eukaryota; kingdom Metazoa; phylum Mollusca; class Gastropoda; family Plakobranchidae; genus Elysia; species Elysia chlorotica. Next base: position 41,915 of record RQTK01000614.1, on the reverse strand, counting down.
GGAGAGAGATGAGATTAAATATAATTTATCTTTCGAGCACGCGAGGATTGGTTATGCAATGGTATTTTCATTGTATCTACCTCGTATTTGACGCCCCTTCTTCCTTAGCTGCTTTAGGAAAACGTTCTTTAAAGGAATTGTGAACACAGAAAACGGTCTTTTAACGGATTGGGACCAGGATTCAATATTCCAACCCATACTTGCATATCTTCTGTTTATCATCTCCCATCTCTCAGTGTTTCGTTTACTTTGCCGCAAAGATTTTTATTCCTATTATCTTAGACGATTTCATACATGCACTAAAAGAATTATTTGAGAGTAAAATATAGTGACCATAGATCACTTAAATGTCACTAGATTGTGAGACTTGGCATATCGCGTTAATGAACTATGATGACGTGTGTCGAACTATCAAGTTCATTGTTATAAAAACAAAGGGCGCCTATCCTAACCAGTAGTCAACGGTTATTGTTGAATAACTAGCTCACTAAATCTAAGGAGAGTGGAAAGAGACAAAAATAATGTTAATCCACTAAATGTAGGTGAAGAGGATGGAAATATGACGTTAAAGGAGGTCAGAACAAAAATCGACGGTTTGAAAAGAAAAGAAAAGAAAAGAAAGCCACTTGAAGGGTATCGGAGCATAAGCAGTTGCATGTATACAACAATATGAACAGTAATAATAATAATAATAATAATAATAATAATA
>RQTK01000614.1:28622-38827 GCA_003991915.1 Elysia chlorotica | reverse complement strand
GCAACTTATGGCTATATCGTGGACGGGCCCCAAGACGGACGTCTGACAATTTTATGTGCTGCCACACACGAGACAGGGTGGGGATACCATGACTCCTGTCTCAGCCGGTCACATTATACTGGCACCGATCCAGACAGTAGGGATTGCAACAGCCAGGGTTCGAACTCCTGACCTTTTGCGTCGGAAGCCGATGTTCTACCCCTGGGCCACCGCGCCCCCCGAGGACATTAAGGAAAAAAAAGGGGGGGGGGGGTGTGCTCAATGTTGTTATCTTCAGCATTTTGGTCCCGGGACTTTGATTTGTACCTTCTCTTGACATAAAGGGGAGTCACCATCCCAGTACTTATGACTTCACTACGAAAGTTTGAATTACTTCCCCTTGCACAATGTCTCACTTTCTTTTCGCCCTTCTTTCCCTTCCTTCTGATTCTATCTCCCTTTCTCTCTCCAAATGTCTGCATGTGCGCCTGTCTGTCTGTCAGTGATTCTGCCTGTCTCTCAGCCATTCTGCCTGTCTGTTTATCTGTCTGTCTGTTTATCTGTCTTTCTCTCACGCAATATCTCTCTCTCTCTCTCTCTCTCTCTCTCTCTCTCTCTCTCTCCATATTCCTTTGTGCACAGAGAAAACTAAAGTTTCCTTCCTCAATTATCGTGTTAGAAACCTGAGAACATGCTAACAACCCTCTCAAAAACATGTTTGTGTTTTTGTCAATGAATGTCTTCCCCCAACCCCTTGGGTGCTTATTATTCAGCCTTGTTGTTGTTGTTGTTGTTGTTGTTGTTGTTGTTGTTGTTGTTATTGTTGTTGTTTTTAAAATATCATTCTTATCATATCTTAATTTTCCCCACGTTAATTAGACTTTTGAGATCTTTACTTAGCTATAGTTTGTTGTTTTTAAAACAAGCTATTTCTGTTTTTTTCTGACACATTTCTCTATAGGGTTTAGCGTCTCCTAGGTTCCCCTGGAGGATCCTGTACGGCGACGGACCCCAAAATTGACGTCTGACATTTTTTTTAATAAGCTGCTACATACGAGACAGGGCGGGGATACCATGACTCATGTCTCAGCCGGTACCATTATATTAACGCCGACCCAACCAGTTACAGTTCTGACACAAGATCTTCACAAAATACGAACAGACATGATCATTAAGCTGCTTTAGAGCATCATAGGATTCAATAAGTAAGGACCAGTCAGTGCACTCGAGACTGCCTTTCAACCTTTCATGCGCACTTTCATCCCAGATGCTCACTATCTTTCTCTCTGTTTTTTTTTTTAGATTTCAAAACAGTTTTATAGGATGGTATGAGGAGGACGGTGTTGTGATCGGAGTCTCCTAGTGGTGGTAGGGCCTTGCTATTGTAGGCGTTATGAACTTTTACATAACAGAGGTCCAGTTTCTTGTCGTCTCTCGTCGGCGTGTTGACATACTGATAGAATTATGGCAGATCTTTCTCGAGTCGAACCTTGTTGAAATTACCAGTTATTATCACAACAGAGTCGGGTAACGAGTTCATTTATTGATGACCTTCGTATAAATCCGCACCAGGATAAAATACATTTCAGGCAGAAGACGAGCATACTTCTTTCGAGAGGTGCACGGTTCGAAACCCAAAATAGATCAAATTGGTTTTTCGGATTTCATGTCATACTGGTTAAATAAGTTTCAGTACATGTAATGTGACAGGCAGAGGTAGTAGTCGTGGAATCCCCGCTATGTCTCCGCGTGGCAGCATGTAAGAATGTCAGACGACAGTCTTGGCACCCGTCACCTTGATAACCCAGGAAACGTTAAACTAGGACAGGGTTCTTACTTTTCAAACTGCCGATGATAGGATACGATCGTGGATCAACAGGTTGAACATGCATTTGTAGCTATGATATAATCCTCGGTCAAGTTTTGTACAAACGCAGTGAAAGATAATACGTCGGTTGTCTCAGGGCCTCTAGTATACCAAATAGGTATTGCTCTTGAATGCCCGGCTGGGGATACGGTGTTAAAGTCTAAACTAGCACGATGAATCCATTTTACATGTACATGTACTTTTTTTTAATTTTTTTACCAGTTGACAATATTTTTCTAAGAGTGATAACTCCAAAGAAAAGTGAGCTTGAGTCTTATAACTTTGTTATCTCCCCTGAAAGTGATCCACCATGCAACACCAACAATTATGCTGAATTTACGAGAGATATTACTGCTCTTTATCGTCGCTTCTAATACTTTTATATATAGATTTTACTGCAACTGCTACAATGCTGCTGTCGTGATAAGATTATATATGTAACAAATTCACAATATATAACATCACCACAACCTCATCCAAAACAATAATAACAACCACATTGTCATCATCAACCTCAACCATCTAAACTACTTTAATAACAATAATAACAAGAACAACATCGACAACGACAATTAAAACACCATCCACTACAACACAAAACCCAGGTCCATTGAAAACTAATGACCCGTTCTCCCCTGACCCCACCCAAGTAACTCCAGCCAGTGTAGGCCTGTGACTTTTCCTGTGAAGTCAGACCAAAGTTAGGGTCATCAAGGCGTGACCAATACGAGTAAGTTCGGCCTTGAGGACGCAACAAAGCGAGATACCAAGTCAAACAGTGTGGGCGATGGGGATACAGTATGTACGCCCTCATTGTGGATCCCAGAGATACATAACTTCCTCAATGTGGAATTACAGACAAAATTAATGTTGTACTCTCTCATAGTGGAATTAAAGATACATAATTTTTGTACTCTCTCAAAACGGCCTGGGAAGCCACAACGCGCCAGGCTAGTTGGACTAATGAATGCCTGATTCATATTTCTGATGGAGCCAGTTGGTAGAGCGTGTGACAACAACCAGGAGGGCCCGGATTATGTCCTGAATCAGGCCGTTGTTGTTTCTTTTTGTTTAGGCCAGTGTTTATATAATATGGCATGCTGAGACAGAGGTATTGGTACCCTAACACTGTCTACGCATGGCAACAAGATCTTGGGATCCCTCTTGGTAAAAGAACTTAGGAGACGTTTAGCTGAGAGAAAGCTTTCTCTTCTACTAGAGTTTATTTCAAACAGCATTTTAATCAAGTAATCCGCCGCTTACACAACTATGGGAGATGATGATGTACTGTCTAAACAGAAATATAATAGAGCTTAAATATATAATCTGAACTATTTAGAAATAAAAACTCGACCTTGAAGCAAACCTATGAAAAGAAAAAAAAGATGGTTATAGATGGATAGGCAGTTAGATATACGGGTAGACAGATTGGGGATAAGGGGAGAGACACAGAGAGATAGATACATTGCCGTCTATTTCGTGATACTGACAGGACTAGTTGAAAGCGATTCGACTCCATGGAGATTATTATCATTGTAACTAGGAACCGAACCCACGCATTCATGGTTGATGGTCGAACGCTCTGACGACTCATTTTCCCGCTGATCACAGTTCAGCAAATGTACATTGTATTATGCGATGACCTTGACTTTACAGTCGGGTCCATGGACGAGTTTTGAGGTAAGGGTACAGGTTACTCAAGCTTGTGTGCCGGCGCCAGTTTATACAGGCTTTGCGAAATACACGGCGATATTGGGGGACATAATCACGCCCTATAGGCATGTGGGTTTTCTGATACTATCGCTCATTGGCTCCGCACGTCTAGAATAACGCTGTGATTGGACGCAAGTGAAGACTCTCTAACCAAGTGTCTTAGTTTTGCGTTATGAGTACGGTTATCCTAAGGCTTGTTACACTGTATATAATTATGTATATACACACCCTGCAGTACTGGTCCCCCTAACCACTGACCTCACTCGACTGGGGTGTTATGGTCAGTTAGGGACATCGCCAGCGTAATAAAGCAATAACAGGGTCGGGTGCGTGAGGCGAAAGGGGTTGACTTCGGCCTTCGGGTCAGGGAATCAGAGAACCAGGGGAGGCGAGGAGGCCAACAGAAATCGGTCGATGGTGTTGGTCAAAGAGTTTTATTACAAGTGTTAAAATTAAGAAGTTGTGCACCGAAACTTTTCGCATTGTTTCATGCAATTCATGTTGTTGTTGCTGTTGTTACTGTTTTTGCTGCTACTGTTGTTGTTGTTGTTGTTGTTGTTGTTATTGCTGTTGTCGTTATTGTTGTTGCAAACAGAGAAGAAAGAAGCTCCCCCGAACGAAGTAGATCGTTTTTAATGTAGAGGACCTAAATTTTGAAAAATAAGATCTATACATGTCATTATATAACGAAATGGCGATGACGGAACCGGACAAGAAGTTTTTCAACAAGAAGACATCAACAAAGAACATTTTTATGGACAAGTTGTACGTCCACTCAGTCCACTGCCCACTGGTCATCCAGTCGGATAAACCTGTTTGTGACTCGGCGTTCTGAGATTGGCGGGCGACAGGGGAACGTCATTATCCTTGGGATAATTACAATGCCAGGAGATCCAAATCAAGACGGCAAATCTCCACCTTGGCCAAACAAAGCTGAAACCCCATCGGTTCCCCCTCGGTTCCCCTTGAGTTGCCACTCGAGTTGCTACACACATTCACCGAGCAGGAAATCTTGTTAGCGTAACCTGGAGTTCAGGGATTATCTAGGTTTATTTTGTTTTCGGGAATTATAGACTTGAGGTTTGGAGGGGTGGAGAAAGAGTAAGAGTAATAGATGTCAATTATTGGAATTTATTCGTTTTGAAACAATGTCCAAAGTAATGTTTGGTATGGTGACTTATTTTCCTACGTGGTTTTAAATTGGTCTACGGCTAGTGAGATGCAATCAAGACCAATTGTGATTATTCTTTTAAAATAGTACATTTGCGCTGAGCAAAGATTGTGGTCGTTATAAAACTTGAAAAATATCCATAATATGTGGTTGATAATTTTCTAAGACCAAGCAGACGTATATGTAGGGCGAATATGCTGAAAAAGAGTTGGTATTTTGAATAAGGCAGTACATCTGATAGATTCCAGGTATAGAGAAATCGAAAGAAAGAGATAGACAGATAGATAGATAGATAGATAAGAGAGAGAGGGAGAGAGAGAGAGAGAGAGAGAGAGAGAGAGAGAGAGTAGCGGTTGGTGGAGACACATAAGAGAGACATTATTTGTATCGTAAAAGCCTATTTCAAAACAAAAAATAAAGAATAAAAAAAGGAGGCGTGGGTGTGTAAGAACCAGAGAATTGGGAGGGTGAAATGAGGTAAAAACTGTACAATAACCCCACGCAAACACACAAACACACACACTCATATTAAAACTGCGAATCTGTATGGGCAATAGGTTTTCTGTTAGTTTATGCTAATGACGCTTTCAGCGTACAGTTTTCTCAATAAGAGACCTGGGAGGAAAGGGGAAGGGTTTTGTTATGCTGGGTGTGTCCCAATATGGATATTTTAATCTTATACTAACAAAATCCAGTGTGCAGGGTGGGCCAGGCAGTTGCCGATCGTAAGTATTACAACAAAGAGGTACAGATGTAATTTTGTAACGCCAAGGGACATAATTACTTTGACAGATGAATGGTCATAATCTAGTTGAACGTTCAGTTTGTCCAAAATTAAAGACTTTACAGACTTTTGTTGTTTGTAACTTTATTTCTGGCAAAAGTATCTCACTGTATGTAGCGTGTATTTTTTCAATGTAATAGATCACAGCAAAGCACTAGTATACTGCCATAGTAATTTTTTCTTCAAATTACAACCGATATCTAGATCTAGATCTAAGCTGAGAGTATCTGGTTTCCGTTGATCAGTAGATCGGCGCCTTGACCATTCCTTCCACCCGTAGCTCAAACTCGGCCATACAAAAAGGCTGGTATTGGGATTGGGGGGGGGAGGTGCGATGTCCAGTGCCCATCACTCGGACTCCCGCCTGCTGGTGAAATGGACACTCTTGCTCTTGCAGTGACCCTACGAAGTGACCTCACATTCCTGCTTTTGTCTTCTTTTGAGGGAGAGGGAGACTAAGATATAGCTAGATAGAGAGAGAGGACGAAAGAGAGAGAGAGAGAGAGAGAGAGAGAGAGAGAGAGAGAGAGAGAAAGAAGTGAGAATTCGATACAAAGAAAGAGAAAATAGATAGACCCAATCCCAGCCTTTTTGTATGGCCGAGTTTAAGCCGCGGGTGGAAGGAATGGTCAAGGCGCCGATCTACTGATCAACGGAAACCTGATACTCTCTGCTTAGATCTAGATCAAGATATCGGTTGTAATTTGAAGAAAAAATTACTATGGCAGAACGATCACAATCTCAATAAGGAGAAGGCCTACATCTATGATTCATAACTGGTCTACCTCACCCCTCAGGCCTACACGCAATCTATTTAAGTCCGAAGCCAGCAGCTCTATATAGGCTAAATTATGGACGGGCCCCAAGACGAACGTCTGACAAGTTTACGTGCTGCCACACAGCGACAGTGTGGGATACCATGACTCTTTCTCAGCATGTCACTACAACTTGGCGGTAGCCTATGGCTCGTTGTTAGCCTTTTTTATTTGCATAAGTTTTCCTTAGAGTAGTTGTAAGCATTCTTATTCGCATATTGTTCAGACGAGTTGTAAGCTTTCGCGACGTTTAACTTATCGCCCCTGATCTAGAAATAAAGTATGTGTAACAGCTTCTCTTTTCCTTTCTAGAGTTAGATATGAAAACACGTACGAAAAAACAACAACACAAAAAAATAAAACACACACACACAAAAACACCCAACAACAACAGCAAAAACAACAACAACAAAACAACAACAAACAAACAAAAATATAACACTGCCACCAAAACAGCAACAACAACATTATGATATTTTGATATAAATTATCATGATATCATGATCCATTCTGGCTATCATATATGCATATTTTATGAAACTACGTTAGAACATCGTGATTCGTCATAGCTACAACATTGACATGAAACTGGGTGATATGGCTGATTGATAATTGGATTAAAACTACTGAGCATTATTATGTATGTTTTAGTGCATGTCCAACACAAGAGTTAGGTGCTTGTGTGTGTGGGGAAAAAGGAGGGATGGGAGACAGAAAAAAAACCAACAAAACATGAAGCAAAAAAGGAGCCCTTGTTTGAGAGAGAGAGGGGGGTGGGAGATTGAGAGGGGGGGGGGGAGGTAATATACTAGACAGGAATGAGTAATGAACTTTAGCGAGCAGAAAGAGTGACTGGCGTTTGTTGAAGGAAAAACACAATTGCACTGCAGGGAGTGGCAGCTGCCTACCGACATGCTTACCTACCTGAGAGGGAAGAAATGAATAAAGAAAAAGGTAAACTAAAAATTAATATCATGGTACCCTCTGTGTTGACTAAAATACGTATAGTAAAAAAGCCTGTTACATTTACTTGTGAGTCTACGTTTTGAAACTATGTGCCACATTATCTCTTTCTCTCTCTCTCTCTCTCTCTCTCTCTCTCTCTCATATCTCAAACACCTATCTCTATGTCCAAATCTATATCTGTATAATAATTTACCTCTCTCTTAGTTCACATCTTTCTATCTCTGTCTCTCTGTCATCTGATCTAACTGTTTCTGTCTGTTTTTATTTGTTTTTCTATTCCATTCCCCCTCTCTCTCCTTTTATTCCATCCCCTATCTCTCTAACTCACAACCACTCGTCCCCTTTATTTCCACCTCTGTACCCCCCCCCCCCCCCCGCCCACACACTCTGACTTCTCCCCCGTGTCTGCTACCACCTTTACAACTCGAACCTTACTGACCAAAGCGTTTGTATGACATCATCACCCGTACTAAGACTTGACCTTGCTCATCGGGCATCCGTCAATCCGTCGGATTGCCCGTCCGCCAGTCTGTCTGTCCGTGAGGTCAGCCTTGCGCGACACTAGAGTGACCACAGTGTGACCCCCCTCCTCATAAGGTGTGGTCAGTGAGGCGGAACTAGTGCGACCATTCCCGACACGTTTTGGGGGATTTTGACTTCCCGATTTTCCGATTTCCTGATAAGGAAATTAGCCGACAAGCTTGGAGACTTTGGGTCGTATGTACAACGTTGCAGTAAACTTATGAATCGTCTTAAGATACATATAAAAAAAGGCATTTGACGACTTTTAAGCTACCTCGACGCTGTACTTATAACCCTTTGTGTCGTAAGTACAACGTTGTGGTAAACTTAGGAATCGTCTTAAGATATAAGAAAAAAGACGATGTAAGCTAGCGCTACGTTGTACTTACGACACTTTCTTTCTACCCTTCACTATACAGAGTCCATACCCGACACCACAACCACAGATTTGTGGTTTGATTGGTTTGGTTTATCTTGTTTTGTTGGTTTCTTAACACCCATTGTCCATGCGGGCGGGTCCCTTGAGTAAAATTTGACAATTTTACGTAGTGCCTCAGGACACCGATCTGGTGGAAGGACTTCTGTGTCAACTGGTCACATTTATATTGACACCGACACAACGAGTAGTAATCAAGGCGACCCGATCGGTGACCCAATCATGGAACCTCCCGATAAGAAAGCGCGAGCTCTACCGTTAAGCATTCAGATCTAACGACAAAGCTCGGTGCACAGGTTGGTAAAAAAAAAACAGCAACACAAAATGTCTTGTCAAAGACCAGACTAACGACTTTAGAGAACTAATGAGTAATAATTGGAATTTGCTAAGGTTCTAAAAAAAATTTAGTGAAATTTGATAGTGATAGGTCTCAAAAGTATTTTTTGGCAGACGAGTGGTCATAGAAGTAGCTAAGAGAATTCGTGCAGATCTTCGATTATATATGGCGATAAAGTCGACTCTAAAGCGTCTAGTCTTACTCGTTACAAGTCGGGGTCACAATGTCATTCAGAAATACACTAACACTTAATGCTGCTATTTACGTTGAAAAAATGGGTCAACCTTCTGAAAACAAATAGCAACATAGAGTCTCTGACACGCCAGTCCATTTTCTGTACTTATTGAACCACCTCGTGCCTTCTAGGTTAGAATGATGAGAGCTCCTTCTTCACATAATTATGTACAGAAGTGAAGAGGAAAGGGCTATAGTGGTAGGGGCACTGGACTTCGATTTGGGGGAATCCCCGGTTCAATCCCACGATCGGGCACTTAATTTGTAACATTTTGTCCTCAACTGGTAGATCGGTGTCAGTAGAATGTGACTTGCCGAGACAGAACTGCATGTAGATCTACTGGTATCCCCGCTCTGTCTCTGTGTGGCAGCGGGTAAAGTTGTACGACGTTTGTCTTGGCACTACCTGCGATATAGCGAGTATGTGGTGACCTAAGCAAACCAGCCAACCAACCAAGAAACACCTGTACAGAGTATTATAAGGTTATAAGAAGCCACAGTAGGCTTAGAGTGTAAACCACGAAAAAACATAACAGCATTGAAGTCTCCGCTTGACGTCTATTCCTATCATCCATAAACATGTTTTTTTTTTTTTTATTAAACCACAAACTCTTCATATTAAAAAAATATACTTGTTTTGTTATTGCGTGAACTAAAAGAAGATAATTATCTAGCCTGTAAACGTTTATTTTCACCATAAATAGATACGTGTTGTTTATTTCCAAACCATACCTCTTCGCATATAAAATGTTTGGTTTGATTATAGCATCAATTCAAAAAAATTTATTTTTCTATCAATTACAATCATCAATTTTGTTTTACACCATACACTTTTCCCATTTAAAAATGTTTGGTTTGGTAATTGCATGAAATCAAAGAATGGTACAAGCCTAAGAAGTTTATTTTCACCATCCATATCCATGAGCTTTTTCATGGCCATATACTCTTCCCATTAAAAAAAGTATTGTTATCTCATGAATTGAAAGAATGCTAGTAGTAGTACAAGCCTGGGAAATCAAACCAATCTGTATCTACATTTTTGCACTTAAGCTACCACCGCTCTAAACTAGACCTTTCTCCACAGCTCTGTCTCACATTTCTCCAACCATGAGCGTCGTCCCCCACAGAGTTGGTCACGACATCCACGCATAAAGTTTACAGCTTTGGGCCCAAACCTGCCCGGAACATAGGACGCCACGGGCCGTAAAAACTGGAGAAAGTTGTAAAAAATTATTGTGGGAGGGAATCCAATTTTATGCCCTCGCCAGCCAGGCAAGGTTTGACCGTTAGGGAATCTAGTAACGCCCATCGGGCTATTCATCTGACGTCGGGAAATATGAAGCTAGAAGTTCTGATGGCGAAAATAGTAGTAAGCGGGGGA
>RQTK01000614.1:18451-28491 GCA_003991915.1 Elysia chlorotica | reverse complement strand
AAAAAGAGAAGGAAGAGGAAAGAGAGAGAAGAAGAGAGAGAGAGAGAGAGAGAGAGTAGAGGGTGGATTGAAATAATGGGAAACCAAAATAATCATTACGTGTAATTTGTTTTAATTCTTAACAGTTCAAACTTTCCGCACCAAACTTGATATAAAGAGGGCTCAAGAAATAGAAAAATCAGTTTAAAAAAAAAAAAAAACTTTTTGATTCATTTTGGGGCAAAACCACAAAACAAAGCCAAAATAAACATATTTTAAACTAACTCAAAGAATAAAATAATAAAATAAGGCATTTGGATTTTGCACAATTCCTGAAGTTCAAAGCTCAAGTGGACATGCAAACACTTACTGGACATAACATTATTTATAAAAAACCAAAACCAAACCAAAACAAAACCCAAAACAAAACATAATATATTCAACGTTTCCCTCTCTGATTTATGTTTCTTTTGTGTTCTGTTTGCATACAGGCATGGGCCAAACGGTTGTCATTGTTTGGTTCCTTTCATCTTTTAGAATACATTTTTAGGATAGTCGAGGGCCAACCCATAAGCCAGTACTGTATAGATTTGGTACCAAAGACGCACATGGTACGAATTGTTTTGTTTGCCTTCACAGCCTTGTGGTTGCCATATTGAAATGCGTCACCGCGTTCAAAGAGAGCCCGGCTGGTGCATCGCACCATTCTGCATCGCTGACTGCGGGAAAACAAAGTAGATCTAATCTCAAGCTCACAGCAAGTCTTACAACTTTGTCATCCGCGCCGTGAAGCGCTGGAGAGGCCATATTAAACGGCTGGATAGTAGGCAAATGGGTGTGTAGGTTGGTAGATAGATGGCTAGGTAGATAGATTGGTTGACAGCTAGTTAGGTGTGTAGATAGATCAATGGGTAGATTTATACATGCATAGATAGATGGATAAAAATCATAAGGTAACATTAGAGAGGTTTGATATACGATTCTATTTACGATACGGTTCTATTTGAACATAGAAATAATAAAAGAATAGTGACTCAACAGATTGGCAGCATTGTTATAAAGTAAAAGAAGGATTATGATAAAGAGCTAGTTGGAAATATTTACAATAAATTTATAATGTACCAAATTTTTGATTGCCCTTTTCTCAAAAGCGCATAAAGTGTAGACAGTCTTTTTAATATCACCTCACGAGGACAACAACGAAAAAACAAACAAACAACCCAACGACAATAGAAACACTTAAAAAGGATAATTATCATATCCTTATCCGATTTTTTATTCTGGTGTTTTCCGCGTGGTTTATTCTTTTAATCGCAAAACTAAAAATTTGGAATGTTTAAATAACAACTTTTAAAGAATGTTTTTCACTTATATAATTATATGCACGACAGAATGTGAAGTTTTCGACCTACAACTCTCTAGGTGGCTACTAGCGAAATTGATGGCGTCTTCAGAATATTTGGCATTCATGTTCTCCAAGTGTAGAACATCGGCTTCCGACGCATAAGGTTCGTGGTTCGAGCCCTGGCGATTTTGCTCCCTACTGGTTGGGTCGGTGTCAATTTAATGTGACCGTATGAGATAGGAGTCATGGTATCCCCGACCCTATCTCGTGTGTGGCAGCACATAAAATTGTCAGACGTCAGTCTTGTGGGCCGTCCACAATAAAGCCTATATAGAGTTGATGTTGGACTTCAACAACTCAACTCAACTCTCTCTCTCTCTCTCTCTCTCTCTCTCTCTCTCTCTCTCTCTCTTTCTCTCTCTCTCTACTTGCGGAGGCCTTGGATATAACTAATTTGAACATAACCTTGGTGTTGTGTAAATTAATAGACTCGTGTAAACACAGTCTAAGTGGAGTCTCATCAATCAAAAATAAATCCTATGTCTAAGAGGATTGTCAATAGATAGATAGATAGATAGATAGATAGATAGATAGATAGATAGATAGATAGATAGAGAGATAGATAGATAGATAGATCGATAGACAGAGAGGGAGAGAGAGAAAGAGAGAGAGAGATAGAGAAACTTTCTTGTAGCATTGTAACTGTGACTAACTTCTCACAATCAAAGAAAATGGAAAGTCCTAATCTGATGTCATTCACCTGAACATAAACACATCGTTGCAATACAAGCACAATCATTGATTATCTTAACTGCCGACCTTGTGTTGCATGCATGGAGCTCTCCTGAGAAGATACATTGCATTATCTCCCCTAACTAACTATCTATCACGTTGTTTCCCCTTGTGCATCTAAGCCCAACCATATTAACTGTATGACGTCACCTAATGAGGCGACCAATGGCGTGGCGCGATAGAGACCTTGCGATAACGGAACAAAAGCGAATCGAAGACGATATGTAAGGGAATCTGCAACAGCGTCCAATCAGAGCTTTATGCTAGATTTACGGAGCCAATAGGCGCTCAGAAATGTCCATGTCTAATAATATGGGGTGTGATTATGTAATTAGCTATCACCGTGTATTGAAGATCGCAAGGACTCTGGTGCTAGGCCTGGCCGTACTGGCCGTACAAAGATGTACCGCCCTGACCTGAAGTGATCTCTAGGACAGGGGCTCGGGCTGCTCAGCTCCTTCTCCTTGGGGGTCGGCGTACCAAGCTCTGGACAGCACGGTTCCCGCACAGAGACAGGCCAGTGCTTGTTCTTGCTGATACAATGTACAGCATTTCTGCTCTAAATTTTCTTAGCAGATAAAATTACAATGAGTTAATTACTGAAGTAAGACCGTGTTTGAAATTGAGGCCTTCAACTCTATTTTACTTCCGAACATACACACCTTAAAAGTAAATGGGCGTGAATCACATAATTATGCCTTTAATAGAACTCTATGGCGTGAATAGTTTCTGCACTTTCTGGGCATTCGCTCTTGACAGTCTCATCTGATGTGAGTTGCTTGTTGCTACTGGCACAGATATTTTCTTTCTGGCTGTCTGTATCTTGAGAGCGTCGATCGCTCTGTAGGTAGTGCTCTGGAATGGCGAACAGGAGGTCCTGGGTTCGAATATACGCCAATGACTTCGGTTACGTGTGGAAACTTCATGGGCTTAAAATTTTAATCTACGATTACTAATAGCCTTCTTCAGTCTGTCTCTGACTTACATTTCCTACAAAAGTTCTTTGTTCCATTCACCTTTAGCTGTGAAATGAACCGCTAAACCAATGTATATTAATTATTGTTTAAGGTCAAGACTTTTTGAAACAATTAAGCATTGAAAAGGGGGCTTCTCTAATAGTGGCATACTTGAGTTAATAACATCCACATTATTATAGATTAGGCGCAGTATGAACAATGAGCAATTTAATCTTAACACCCGACTCATAATGTATTTAAATGTTATAATCGGACGTCAAAATATAGTAGCTCTTAAGTTTGTTCATACTAACCAAGATGGTGTAAAGTGCCACATTGTGTTATCATTCTAAGCTAACGGTACATAATTTATCTCCCAAAAGGCGTCTGGAGTCTACCTTTCTTGCAAGAAAAAAATATTTTTTAATTATTAAAAACTCTCTTAAAATGCAAAAGTCGAACACCCAAACCAACACTGAGCTATGTCTGATTTCTATTTTTATTTCAAATGGTGTTCAGTAATTAACTGCCAAACAAGATCAGGTCTACTCAAAACACGCGTTTGGGAAAGTGGAAAGTACATAATAATTATGTCCCCTTGAAGTTGCTGTTGAATTCGACAGGCGATACAATGGCGTTGCTTTTTTTTTGGCTCCACTTGACTTAACAGGGTAGTATTAGGTTTTTTTGGGTTATTCTGAGGGATACATTTTTTTAAATCTTGTTTGCGAGGGCTGTCTGCCTGTTTCTCTGTCTGCTTGTCTGTCTGTCTGTTTGTATGTTTGTGCTTCTTCAACTCTCCATGAATGTACGCTATATAAAAGGAACTCATAGGTGTTCAAAAGATTCGATAAGATAAATTCAACCAACACTTAATAGATCTGTAAGAATAAAATCGATTTTTTAAAAGAACGGGCAGATTTAATCGGGCAAATTAGAATCTTTGATCAAAAAAGATAAAATGAGCCTACTTTGTTAACATAAATTCAATTACCTGTCAATCGCAAATAGTCTACAGAATGCAGTTACACAATGTTGTTGCTTTATTTTATAAGAATGTAGCTTTAATAGATAGAGAAGGTATACAAATTCGAAAGGGTTGACTTATGGACACTTTGTAAAAGTTCATAAAAAAAAACAAATAATGGTTCCCATGTGGAGTACATTTCATTTTTACGTCCATTTCGTCTTGAAAACACTGGCAACAATACAACAATTTTGATTAAGGGATTAAAGATGTGATACATTTGTATTGCCCCATTTCACCGTTCAAAACTGACTGCTTGTTTCATCCTAAAAGTGACAGTCCATCGTACTTGCTTCAGGGCTTAAGCTAGATAGCCTGCTCTATTGAGGTAGGCTGTATTATGCATACGAACTAAGTAGGGCAAGTCATCAGAACAAGAACAGAAAATCTAGTGTAGTTGTAGTGTGTGTGAGTGCAGACTTGTTAACGCACTCTCCCATAAACCATGGATATGGGTGATGGTATCCATGGATACAACCGTCTTGAGTTGACAACATCACAAGAGGAAAACACAAAACAGTCACTGGTAACATCAGTAACAAATAACACCAGCCACAGATAAAAGTTAGGATTTGTCATAGGTAACACCAGTCACGGACAGCATAAGTAACAGCCAACATCCGTCACAGATAAAATTAGGCAAAGTTAACACCAGGCACAAGTAACAAGTAACACCAGTCAGAGGTAACACCAGTCACAGATAAAAGCAAAGTTAATTATAGTTACAAATATCACCCTTTTTGGGTAACTGTACACCGATCACAAAAAAAAAACATCAACGAAAAGTACAGTCAGGTTACGTTAAAACTAGTCGCATGTAACACAAGTCACTGGTTACATGAGTCACAGGTAAAATAAGTACAAGTCGTGAAACAAGTTACATCCACTACTCCCCCCTCCCCTCTATCTATCTCTCTCTCTATCTCTCTCTCTCTCTCTGTCTCTGTCAGTCTATGTCAGTCTCAGTCTCTGTCAGTCTCTGTCTCTGTCTCTCTGTCTCTCTGTCTCTCTCTATTTCTCTCTGTCTCTCTGTCTCTCTCTATTTCTCTCTGTCTCTCTCTCTCTATCTCTCTCTCTCTCTCTCTCTCTCTCCCTCTCCCTCTCTCTCTCCCTCCAGCAAACTGACCTCATCTCGAAAGGTCAACACCTCAAAGGATGCAAGTTGTAATATCGAAGACGCACAAGCAGTCCAGGTGATTGGTGGACCTACATCTACAAACTTTCCATTCACGCCGAGTCCGGCTCTTTGGATTGCTTAAGGCTTATGAAATAAGTACCGATCGAGGTCATCAATTAGGTCCCGACAAATTGACTCGGAAACTTAAGCGGTGTCTCTTGTGTTTCGATCGCCTGTAGGAGGGTGACGCAGAAAGGTTACATCGACTAAAAGCATTCAGAAATAGTGTTACACCAAGGAAGGAGTTGCATATCTAGAAAAAAATATCAAAGAGAAGTCCAAATACCCATAAGATGCTGCCTTTGGGTAATTAGTCTGTACTATCTAGGAATATGCCAAAAATATTTTAAAAGCCAAAGAATACGGGTTTGTTCTTTTTTTTCTTTTATTTATTAAAAAAAAATAATCTTCAGTCTCTCACCAAAATACATAATGTATTGCCAAAAGCCCGGATCTCTACTCGATGTGGGTAGTTAACTATGAACATGTAACTTGCAAAAATGTATCTTGAAAATCATAATTTTCACAAATGGACTCATTAATCTAATTTGCAAACAGAATTCTAAACAGACTTATTGTATTCACCCTTTCGCGTATTTTCACACACTCACATGCACAAATCTACAGAGCATCCTTATCTTTCATCACGGGGGTAACAAAGGCCAGTTTATGACATTCTCTTTATTTCGTTTTCTTCTTCTTCTTTTAATAGGCATAGATTTGAGGGCTTTCGTATCTCTTACAGAGCTTTAAAATCAGCCAACCATGACGTTACTCTTTGTTTTAAAACGCCGAATCACTACCCATGTCGTCATGGAATGTTGTTCGACCTGGGTTTCACGGACCCATGTTAGTGACTGTTGGATCCGCCTGATCAACATTGGAGTTTCCCTGTCAGCCTGGCAGTGATTGATTGTCTCCAGACACTGGAGTGACAGCCTGGTCATTGAGTTAAACCTGCCCCCCTCTAATGGATTCATCCTTTCCTTGTGGATGAGGCATACAATTATGTATCTGTATTTTGAGGAATTGACTAATAGTAGTTGCGTCCCTACTTTGTGCATAGGTTATGCCTGCATTTGTAGGGACTGACTAATATCAGTTGCACCATTACCTATTGTATAAGACATTATATGTCACTAAATACTTGTCCGTGAGGCATCTGTATTTGGAGGGATCGATAAATAGTATTTGCACCCCCAACTTGTGGATAGGACATATCTGCATTTGGAGAGATTGACTAATAGCAGTGGTGCCCCCCCCCCCCTTGCCTCGTAGAAAAGTTATATCTCTTAAATATAAGAGTAGTTTGGCTATAATTAGTCGTATCATCCCTACATAGCGTATAGGTCACATCTACATTTGGAGATTGACAAACAATGATTGCGCCTTTACCTTGTAGAAAAAGAAAAATTACATCTCTATTTGTACAGATTGGTGAATAAGTAGTACTTGCATTTCTAGATATATCTGAATTTAGAGAGATTGACATAAGGCAGTGGTCGTATCTGTACATAGTGGATGAGTCATATCTGAATTTAGAGAGATTGTTAATAGTAGTTTCATACCTACCTTGTGGATAGGGCATATCTGCATATGGAAGGATGGACTAATAATTATCAAGTAAACATGTATCTATTTGAAAGGGTAACAGCAGTGGCATCATTCCTACCTATTCGTTAAACAATACATGTATCTCTATTCGGAGAGTTGGGCTAAACGCAGAAATCCCTACATTGTGTATAAAAATTACATATGCTATATGTGGATTTAGAGATATTGGCCTAAATTAGTTGCATCTTTATGTAACTTTAAGATGATAACTTATCTCAATTGCGAATTACTAACAGTAGTAAAACTCCTAACACGTGTATAGATGATAATATTCTCATTTATCTTTTTGGAGAGATTGACGAGTGGTTCTTTTATCCCTACTTATTATAGTGTCTTCAATGATAACCATAAAAAACCTCTCTAGTGAACATTCATACTTAGCCCTATATCTCTCCAACCCTGCCTTATAGCTCTGATTAAAATTCATTTATTTCGGGATATCTCGATTAGAACCTGAGGTAGATCTAACTATACATACACAGTTTTTATTATGTTTTGAATCGTTGATCTCTGTCTGGCGGGCAAAAGGAAAAATACAAAGACACATACAGACAGTTAACCACAGAGAGGGATAGATAGATAGATGGACAGACGAACAAACAGACAGGCTGACAGAATAGATAAAGAGATAGATACTTGAGAGTGAGCAGAATAAACGGCCCGTGTACTCACATCTCTGACTCGCCGTTGAGAATATCCTCCCAGTCTGCCGGGTTATCCAGAGCCAAATCACGACCTGCAGGAACAAAACAAGCAATCGAGTATTACAGATTGACATAGTGAAGAATTATTGTTTACATCTGTATTTTATGTCATCTGTTCTTGCAACATGGAATAAAGAGTGTAGTATATATTGATGACATTTGAAAAGAGAGAGAGAGAGAGAGAGAGAGAGAGAGAGAGAGAGAGAGAGAGAGAGAGAGAGAGAAAGAGAGAGAGAGGGGGAGAGATTGGGTTTAATCTAAGCGTACATAACTGGGACCTCTCAGGGTATAGTCGTAATGGTTGTTTAAGGTTAGACTTATCTCTCCGAGCTTAATGTGTCTAATGTCTTCATAATGATGTATTTCGCAATAACGGGAAAAGACAATGGGAGATTCAACAAAAAGGCGTTTTCCCCTAACATCTAGCGATTTGTACAAAGCCTAGCTTGAGATTGCAGTGTAAACTCCAAGCTTCTCTATCCCCTGAAGGAGGCCAATTGAGAGCCACTTAAAAGACTACAAGTGTCTCTTCTACTAGGCCGCCATGTTACCAGTTCTCACCACAGGGCCAACAATCCATCACAGGATCACTATTGGGATGCCATCATATTATCATTCTGAATAATTATAGACAAATACAATAGTCTACTGTTTAAACCACTAAACAAACACGCTGGTGTTAGGTCTCCTGTTGTACTATTGTACTACTACGCCCCTGGGGTACATGTATCGTGGTATATGTTGTCCTTTCTCCTTTTTTTTTTACAGTATTTGCGATACAAACGATGATAACGGATGACATAACGACAACCCTGATACACGATTATTCACATCGCTCTTTGGCTCCGTGAGTCTGAAATATAGCTATGATTAAACGACGTTGTAGATTCTCTTACCGGCCGTCTTCGTCTCCACTATAGGCCCCTAGATCGCAATGACTCTTTGTCACTATCTCTATGTCTCTGTGGTCAAGCCCTAACTGAAGAGACCGTACTCTAAGGTCTCTAAGCCACTCCTCGGCGGATTTTTCCGATTTGTGTTTACATCTCGCAGTGCGAGACGTGGGCTACAGTCTCTCCAAGGGTCTCAACTCTCTAGTTTCTACTTACTAAGTTATTTCCCCTTTCCGCGTTCTCCTGTGTTTGCTCTTCGACACAAGTCGTGCTCTATGTACATTATTCGGTGTCGTTGTTGAGGAGTCAAAATGCTTTCGAGAGAGATAGAGATTGAGAGGGAGAGTGGGTGGGGGTTGGGAGAGAGAGAGAGGAAAAAAAAGAGAGAGGGAGATACAGACAGACAGACATTTCGAGAGAGAAAGAAAGATAGAAACAAACAAAAAAGGGAAAGACGGGGAGAGACAGGGGGAGAGATGCAGTTGGCACACATACAGATAGAGTGAGAGAGAACGAGATATACAGACAGATGGATAGATAGATAAATAGGTAGATAGAAAGATAGATAGATAGAGAGAGAAAGAGAGAGACAGATAGGTAGAAAAGATAGAGACAGAGACAGTCAGACATAGAGAGACAGGCAGACAAAGAGAGAGACATATACAATCAGAGAGAGAGAGAGAGAGATAGAGAGAGATAGAGAGAGAGAGACAGACAGACAAACAGACATATACACATTAAGAGTGTAAAGGGAAAGAGACATACATGACTATGTGGAAACATTACTAAAACCAGGTCGGGACTGTGTCTTCCTTATGTCACAATAAGTCACACACACACACACACACACACACACACACACACACACACTGGCGGGTTATGTTACACACATGACGTGAGAGTACCAGTACTGCTCCTCAGTGAGTAGATGGCGTACACACTCTGTGCACCCATGGTCAGAGAGATTTCAGAGAGCATCCATTAAAGAGAGATAGATAGATAGATAGAAAGATAGGTAGATAGAAAGATAGAGACAGAGACAGTCAGAGAGAGAGAGAGAGAGCGAGAGAGACAGAGACAGAGAGAGAGAGACAGAGAGAGAGACAGACAGACAGAGGCAGAGAGAGACAGAGACAGAGACAGTCAGAGAGAGAGAGAGAGACAGGAAGACAAAGAGAGATAGACAGACAGAGGGACAAACAGACAGACAGATACACATTAAGAGGGTAAAGGCAAAGAGACATACAAGCATCACGATGTGCAGATATTACTAAAACCAGGTCGTGACTGAGTCTTCCTCTGTCACACAAAGTCACACACACACGCACACACACGCACACACACACGCACACACACACACACACTGGTGGGTTATGTTACGCACATGACGTGAGAGTTATACAAGTACTGCTCCTCAGTGAGTAGATGGCGTACATACTCTGTGCACCCATGGTCAGAGAGACAGCATTACTAACGACAGATAGATAGATAGATAGATAGATAGATAGATAGATAGATAGATAGATAGATAGATAGATAGATAGATAGATAGA
>RQTK01000613.1:284878-307486 GCA_003991915.1 Elysia chlorotica | reverse complement strand
TCTCTCTCTTTCTCTCTCTCTATCTCTCTCTTTCTCTCTCTATCTCTCCCTCTCTCTCTCTATCTCTCTCTTTCTCTCTCTATCTCTCCCTCTCTCTCTCTATCTCTCTCTTTCTCTCTCTATCTCTCCCTCTCTCTCTCTATCTCTCTCTTTCTCTCTCTATCTCTCCCTCTCTCTCTCTATCTCTCTCTTTCTCTCTCTATCTCTCCCTCTCTCTCTCTATCTCTCTCTTTCTCTCTCTATCTCTCCCTCTCTCTCTCTATCTCTCTCTTTCTCTCTCTATCTCTCCCTCTCTCTCTCTATCTCTCTCTTTCTCTCTCTATCTCTCCCTCTCTCTCTCTATCTCTCTCTTTCTCTCTCTATCTCTCCCTCTCTCTCTCTATCTCTCTCTTTCTCTCTCTATCTCTCCCTCTCTCTCTCTATCTCTCTCTTTCTCTCTCTATCTCTCCCTCTCTCTCTCTATCTCTCTCTTTCTCTCTCTATCTCTCCCTCTCTCTCTCTATCTCTCTCTTTCTCTCTCTATCTCTCCCTCTCTCTCTCTATCTCTCTCTTTCTCTCTCTATCTCTCCCTCTCTCTCTCTATCTCTCTCTTTCTCTCTCTATCTCTCCCTTTCTCTCTCTCTATCTCTCTCTTTCTCTCTCTCTCTCTATCTCTCTCTCTCTCTCTCTCTCTCTCTCTCTCTTTGTGTCCGTGTATGAGCAGGATAGACCCATGGTAATATGCCCGTGACGCAATCTGCAATGTCTCCTCTGCGTAAAAAGCCAACTAGATGCAGATCAAAAGCAAATGCCTTCTTGCTATCTTGCGAGAGGTTTTTTCCTTCAGAAGAACCTTTCGTTGTTAAAACCTTTGTGTGCTTGTGAGTAGAAAGCTCTTCTAGTTTGAGTAATATTGATAGACCCACCATTGTGGACAGAAACGTACTAAATATCTGCTTGTGACGCGAAACCAGTGTCTCATGTGGGTCCATCCTTATTAAAGGCAAACTGGATGCAGATACACAGCTGTATCACTTGACTATCGTAAAAGCCTTTTGTTTTTACCTACAGAAGCTCTCTTCGTGCCAAACGTTTATGTATGTGTGTCTCTATGAGTGAATGGAGAGCGCTTCCACAGTGGGTTAGCAACCCAGATTTGTTCAGCGGTCAGTCAATAAATATCCTTGTTGTAGCAATCCACAATTTCTTCTGTGCCATTAAAAGCTGACGAGATGTTGATTAAATCATAATCACAAAGTAATATCACATCACTCACTTCCTTTATTTTTTCTATGTACCAACCTTCTGTGTATCTGTGTGAATGTGTGAAGTTATGTGTTCCAACCTTCTGTATACATGTGTGAAGTTATGTATGTGTGTGTGTTGCAACCTTCTGAATACATATGTAAGTGTGTGAATGTTTGTGTGTTCCAACCTTCTGTATGTATGAGTGTGTGAAGCTATAAGTGTTCCAACTTTCTGTATACATGTGTGAGTGTTTGACGCTGCGTGTGTTCTAACCTAGTGTGTGAAGTTATGTGTGTGTTCCAACCTTCTGATTACATGTATGTGAGTGTGTGAAGCTATGTGTGAGTTCCAAACTTTTGTATACATGTGTGAGTGTGTGAAGCTATGTGTGTGTCCCAACCCTCTGTATACATGTGTGAGTGTGTGAAGCTATATGTGTGTCTCAACCTTCTGTATACATGTGTGAGTGTGTGAAGCTATGTGTGTTCCAACCTTCTGTATACATGTGTGAGTGTGTGACGCTATGTGTGTGTTCCAAACTTCTGAATACATGTGTGAGTGTGTGAAGCTATGTGTGTTTCAATCTTCTGTATATGTGTGAGTGTGTGAAGCTATGTGTGTGTGTCCCAACCTTCTGTATATGTGTGAGTGTGTGAAGTTATGTGTATTTCAACCTTCTGCGCATGTGTGAGTGTGTGAAGCTATGTGTGTTCCAACCCTCTGTACATGTGTGAGTGTGTGAAGTTATGTGTGTTCCAACCTTCTGTATACATGTGAGTGTGTGAAGTTATGTGTGTTCCAACCTTCCGTACATGTGTGAGTGTGTGAAGTTATGTGTGTGTTCCAACCTTCTGTATACATGTGTGAGTGTGTGAAGCTATGTGTTCCAACCTTCTGTACATGTGTGAGTGTGTGAAGTTATGTGTTCCAACCTTCTGTATGTTTGTGAGTGTGTGAAGTTATGTGTACCAACCTTCTGTATACATGTGTGAGTGTGTGAAGTTATGTGTACCAACCTTCTGTATACATGTGTGAGTGTGTGAAGCTTTGTGTGTGTTCCAACCTTCTGTACATGTGTGAGTATGTGAAGTTATGTGTGAGTTCCAACCTTCTGTATACATGTGTGAGTGTGTGAAGCTATGTGTTCCAAACTTCTGTACATGTGTGAGTGTGTGAAGTTATGTGTTCCAACCTTCTGTATGTTTGTGAGTGTGTGACGCTATCTGTGTGTGTTCCAACTTTCTGTAAGTGTGTGAGTGTGTGAAGCTATGTGTGTGTGTGTTCCAACCTTCTGTATACATGTGTGAGTGTGTGAAGCTATGTGTGTGTTCCAACCTTATGTATACCCGTGTATGTGTGTGAAGTTATGTGTCTTCCAACCTTTTGTATACATGTGCCAGTGTGTGAAGCTATGTGTGTGTTCCAACCTTCTGTATACATGTGTGAGTGTCTGAAGCTATGTGTGTGTTCCAACCTTCTGTACATGTGTGAGTGTGTGAACTTATGTGTGTTCCAACCTTCTGAATACATGTGTAAGTGTGTGTAGCTATGTGTGTGTATTCCAACCTTCTGTATACATGTGTGAGTGTGTGAAGCTATGTGTGTATTCCAACCTTCTGTATACATGTGTGAGTGTGTGAAGCTATATGTGTGTCCCAACCTTCTGTATACATGTGTGAGTGTGTGAAGCTATGTGTGTATTCCAACCTTCTGTATACATGTGTGAGTGTGTGAGTCCACAGAGAGCTCTTGAATACATGTGTGAGTGTGTGAAGCTATGTATGTGTCCCAACCTTCTGAATACATGTGTGAGTGTGTGAAGCTATGTATGTGTCCCAACCTTCTGTATACATGTGTGAGTGTGTGAAGCTATGTGTGTGTCCCAACCTTCTGTATACATGTGTGAGTGTGTGAAGCTATGTGTGTGTCCCAACCTTCTGTATACATGTGTGAGTGTGTGAAGCTATGTGTTCCAACCTTCTGTATGTGTGTAAGTATGTGACACTATGTGTTCCAACCTTCTGCATACATGTGTGAGTGTGTGAAGCTATGTGTTCCAACCTTCTGTGTGTGTGTAAGTATGTGACACTATGTGTTCCAACCTTCTGTATACATGTGTGAGTGTGTGAAGCTATGTGTGTGTCTTAACCTTCTGTATACATGTGTGAGTGTGTGAAGTTATGTGTGTGTTCCAACCTTCTGTATATGTGTGAGTGTGTGAAGCTATGTGTGTGTTCCAACCTTCTCTATACATGTGTGAGTGTGTGAAGTTATGTGTGTGTGTTCCAACTTTCTGTATACATGTGTGAGTGTGTGAAGTTATGTGTGTGTTACAACCTTCCGTACATATGTGAGTGTGTGAGTGTGTGTGAGCTGTGAGTAAGCAGTGTTGATCTGAGTGAGGTAAGCAAGTACAGTGGCGGTACACCCAGGTACACTCAGGTAGTTCCTCACGCGGGCATGTGCCTGGGCCGGCCCGTAATCCAAGCAGCTTCACTGGTTCCACATGGCCAAACAGGCAAACACGCTCAGGTAGGCCAGACCGCGAGCCTGGGAGCAGAACCATCCATATATCCGTCCGTCCATCCATCCATCCGTCCATCCGTCCGTCCATCCATCCATCCGTCCATCCGTCCGTCCATCCATCTGTCCATCCGTCCATTCGTCCATTCGTCCATCCGTCCGTCCATCCATCCATCTGTCCATCCATCCATCCGTCCATCCATCTGTCCATCCATCCATCCGTCCATCCATCTGTCCATCCATCCATCCGTCCATCCATCTGTCCATCCGTCCATTCGTCCATCCATCCATCCGTCCGTCCATCCATCCATCTGTCCATCCATCCATCTGTCCATCCATCCATCCGTCCATTCGTCCATCCGTCCCTCCACCTGTCCATACATTCATTCATCCATTCATCCACCAATCCGTCCGTCCATCCGTCCGTCCATCCGTCCGTCCATCCATCCGTCCATCCATCCGTCCATCCATCCGTCCATCTATCCGTCCATCCATCCATCCCACTATCCATCCATCCATTCATCCACCAATCCGTTCATCCATCCATCCATCGGTCCGTCCATCCATCCGTCTATCCATCGATCCATCCATCCCTTCTTCCATCCATCCATCCATCCATCCATTCGTCCGTCAATCCATCCACCCATCCATCTTCCGTCATTCCATCCATCTATCCATCCATCCATCCATCCATCCCTCCATCCCTCCATCCATCCATCCATCCATCCATCCATTCATCCATTCTTCCCTTCATCCATCCATCCATCCATCCCTCCATCCATTCATTTGTCCCTGCATCCATCCATCTGTCCATCCATACATCCATCCATCCATCCACCTATCCATCTTCCGTCATTCCATCCATCCTCCCAAACGCCCAACCATCCATCTATCCACTCAACGTTCATCCGTCCATCCATTTATCCACCCTCTCTCTCTCTCTCTCTCTTCTCTGTCTCTCTCTCTCTTTTCTCTCTCTCTCTGTCTCTCTCTCTCTCTCTCTCTCTCTCTCTCTCTCTCTCTCTCTTTCTTTCTCTCGTATATATTATGCATCTATGAGGTGAATGCGTCTCTCTCTCTCTCTGTATATAAATTAAATTATCCATTTATGAGGTGAAGGCGTGTTGTTCGGCTTTACTAAATCAGCTGTTAATATGCCGATTTCTGCAGTTTGAAAATTGAGAATGGTTGTCAAAAGTGCATCTTCTTGAACGAGACAGTGTGGACATTCGTGGGTTGCCTTCTATTTCACCATTTAAAAAATTAATTGACAATGCATTAGACAATTAATAAAATACTACGTGTACATTATTTTTGTGGATGCTAATAAATTACGGCAGTAAACTCATGTGGCGTCGAGCGATCGGCCTATTTGTCGGAGGCAGTGAGGGACCGACTTCACAACCTTTAAGTAATGGCAAAGCAAGTATTTTGTTTACGGACTTTAACAAGACTCCTAATTACTGCAAGTGCACTGTGTTGTGATTTTTGCTGAGAATTGTGTCGCAAATCTAAAAACAAACTCAGCACAGCAGATGGTATATTTTGTCCGTGTGGATGTTGAAACTAACCCAGGCCCCTCCCCGCAAGACCCCTGCAGTATCGACGCATCCAGCGTAACTAAAGAAAATCTCAAAACGTTTGTAAATAAATTAGACTGACTCCAAACTACTACGAGGAATGTTATGAAAAACATGAACGATCTAATTACAGCAGTAGCCTCTCTAGTGAAGGGATTAAACGAGCTGAAAGAGTGTATGGACAAAATATTTGAATCCCAAAATCTCTAAAACCACACAAGCTACAAAATTACCAAGGTGGATGGTATTCTGACTGTAGATTTGCATGGGCACATTTATTTTGACGACAAATGACTCATTTGGCCACAATTTGCCCAGAACCAACGATTTAATAAAACAAAACAAAAATATTTTTAAAAATACGAACAGATACAACTGCTTTCTCCCCTTCCTTCAACAACAAACAGATCGAAATTTCGGTACACGCACAATTAAAATTGCTTTTTCTTTAAGCGCGCAAATTTTAGCGCGCATGCTGCACCATTTGGTTAGAATGCTTGGTTAATATTTTAAACTAACTGGGTGTCCAGTTTTGTTCGTGATATAATGAAGTATGCATCCCGTATTTGAGAGAGAAAGGAAGTGTGTGGGTGTGTGTGTAAGAGAGACACAGAGAGAGAGAGGCAGAGAGAAAGATAGAGAGAGAGCAATACTGTACTCACGTTTCAAAGGACTTCATTGTAAACAACGTTTTTCCTATTAAATTTTGTTTGTCAAATAATAAATGGAATTCGAGCTCGAGAGAGAGAGCAGCATTATTATAACATGCCCTGACTACCTGACTAATGGGCTCAGTCAGGAGGAGGCCAACAGTTTGTAGGGTCTTGCCTTGAGCTTCATTAATTGTCAATGTAAATCAAGGTTGCAGGGGGAACTGTTTCCGTTGAAACAGAAATGGCAGTGAAGTGTCGGATGATTCAAAATTTATTCTGGTTATAAAGTGCCGTTCTTAAGCTTAGAGACCAATTGCTATGTTTACCTGGATGACATTTCTACAGCAGCTTTTAACTATACATCGGGTTTCATTCATTAATTTTGGTGGAAGCAATGATCTTAAAAGCATTACAGGAATTCCAATTTTTATGGAAAGATGATATGGTGAGAAACGTGATATTTCAATAAAGTTAAGGAATTCAGTTGGATAGTGAAGAGCTTCGGTTTCGTCAACGACAGTATAAATTGCAGCATACGTGTGTAATGTCAGCCACAGGGGTGTTTCAGTTTGAAAATGTTTGATGATGCCAAACAATTTTTTTCTGATAAGATCTTTCTCCGCCGGCACTGGTGTCCCAAATTCTGTCAATGATATCACATCCGGCTCGGAAATATGAGGGATGGGTCCATTATCTATTCTCAGTAGCATGTCTGAAAATAAAGCACTGTCTGGACTCCCATTGAGAGCTGCTTTCATTTTGTTATTAATTTTCAAGTGTGAACAGTTACTTGTCTTTTTAAACAGGCATCCACCACATTTGCTCTTATGCCTCCACGGGCAATGGGTAAAATCTGATTGAAATCACCATAGTTATAGCAAAGTATGAAGACCACCCATAACAGCATCGTTAGCTATTGTGTGTCGAAATGTTCTACCCATTGCTTTTAAATTTGTTCGGTGTAGCATTGGAGCCTCGAACCCACAGCATCCTTTATTAATCTTGCTAGTGATGTTCCCTTCTTGACTGTGCACATAGGCAATATCTTTCTCCTTGTCCTTTTCCACCTGTCTGTCTATGTCTCTCTCTCTCTCTCTCTCTCTCTCTCTCTCTCTCTCTCTCTCCTTCGATGTAATTGTAATTTTCACCATTCTCGTCCTTGATCCTAAAACTGGTTCTTATTTTATAATTATCGCTCTAAATTATCTCTTAGTATGTACAACATTCCGACTTATCGTTCAAAGTATGTTTTTTTTTAATTGTTTCCTGTTTGTGTGTGTGTGTGTGTGTGTGTGTGTGTGTGTTTGGCTGTTTCGTTTTTTGTTTTTTGTTTTTTTTTTTTTTTTTTTTTTTTTTTTTTTTTTTTTTTTTTTTTTTTTTTTTTTTGCTGTTTTGTTGTTATTTATGTCTGTCTTTTCAATACTTCACCTAGTGGTGTAGTAATATCTTAAATGAACATTTATTCTATTTTAATTGTTTATGTAACTGTCTCCATCTTTTCTATCTCTATTCCTTTTCTGTTTTATCTATACATTTTATAAATGTTCCTGTTATTTCTAGTCTTGCTAATAACATTTGGTTATAACCGCTAACTACACATTGTAAATTTTATCTATACACACAATCATATCCCTCGGTTCAACGAACACTCTTACCATCCCTATGTATCTGTATACATGAAGCAATGCCTTGCTCCGAGGCCGTTATTACCTTGCTTATCTCCCCTGGTTCGAAGAGAAACTTACTCAGTCCTCTCACAGAGTTCTATAGATAACTGTGAGTCCTCCCAACCTCTATTTCTTCTTGTCTTTGGCAGTCAATCAGTCTGTCTGTCTGTCTGTCTGTCTGTCTCTCTGTCGGTATGTCGGCCTGTCTCTCTGTCTATCTATCTATCTATCTATCTATCTATCCATCCATCCATCCATCCATCCATCCATCCATCCATCCATCCATCCATCCATCCATCTATCTATCTATCTATCTATCTATCTATCTATCTATCTATCTATCTATCTATCTATCTATCTATCTATCTACTTGATTATAATACCAGCATTGTCGGTAGAGTGCTCGACAAAAGGAGCATGCTATAATAATAATAAAATTACTTGCCTGTCGCGACTCCGGAGTTTCGAGTTGCTGCTCTCCTCAGGCGACTAGTTCTTTCTGTTTGACTACAGGAAACGTTTTCGGTGCGTGCAGTGTGAAAAAATTTCCTTTCTTTGGTTCAGCGTTGGTGCCTTTCTGAGTATTTGGTATTTTTCCTCTAGGCACAGATTGCACGCTTTTTTGGCTGGCGTGTATGGCTTCACCTGTCATACAATTTCCCAGTGTATTTCATGGTCTGTGTTATTGTTTTTGAGAGTCCAGATATGTTCGCTCAGTTTTGTGTCATGCATCCTGTGGTGTAATTTAAATGAAGATTTGTGGAGGTTATAACTTGTTTTAAAAGGAAAAATATCAAATACTCAGATGTTTAGTCAGATCATTTTTTTTTTCTTGCTGACAACAAGCGACATGGGCTGACAATGTCTGGATGTGAACAATATTTTATTACATTTATTGCAGTTCTCAGTGTAGGTATACATGATTGTTATTGGCTATAATTTCTTAAGACATGGTTCAATCAGTGTACGCGTGAGCTTCTGCTCAGTAATTATAAGATTATTTTATTAAACTTAAACTGTATCAGTTCTGTTAGTTAACCTCAAAGTGACCCTGACATGTTGTATTCCATCAGCTTGGTATAGAGTCCTATTGATTGTAATTTGTAGTTTATTTGTGAGCGACCATGCACAGGCAAGACAAACAATTGACAAAGTATTCTGACTTTACAGAGAAATGTTAGAATAAATTAATATGATCAATTATGTCAGTACTATGACAGTGCCTGCGTCATACTTCAACAGACCAACTGAGTTTGATACAATGTAAACTATAACGCCTTCAAGTCGGTGTTTTGTCAAGACCTTTTTACCGATTCCTCGCCAGCCTACGGTAAGGAAACAAAACGTGTGCTCTACTTGGCAGTCTAAACTTTCAGTTTTGATCTAGTGCTTTACTGGAAGGCACACTGGTAACCCGAGGCACAACGTTTCTGCCATCAGCTAAAAATAATAATTATATACATAAAGAAATAGTTTTGGCCTTTACAGAGCCGCGTGCGGCGGGTAGGCGGCCAGCCTGGCTGGCGTGCTGTCTCAGCCTGTGCTCGCTCTGCCAGTGAGTGAGGCGTGTGTGAGGCGTGTGTGAGCACTGCCTGCCTGCCTGCCTGCCTCTTACCTAAGCCTGTTGAGCGGGTGAGCCAAGCGCGCCGATCCATCACTGCGTGCACGAGCTGAAGTCTGAGCCCCAGCCACTCAGTACCGAGGCGCGGCAGCTCGCCAGTCTAGCATGGAGCCATGTAACATACCGTCTCCCCGAGTCGGCCAACCCAGGTGAAAACAGAATACACTCGCTGGGGACTGAGGATTACTCTGTGCTTTTGTCTTGTACATTGTAGTTCTGCGGCTCTTTTTGTTTCGTGTGTGTTGGAGCAGTTTCACTAGCCTAGCACTTTCTGGGAGCTGTCACTGGTGGCCGTTTGGACTACATAGAGGGAGTATACATCAACCAACAGGTAAAGAAACGAGTGAATGAAGGGACAGAATACATTTACCTATCGGCATATTACATAAAAAGAGAGACCAGAATAACATTGGCAGATAGAGGGGCACTAATGAAATGCGAAATTGGATGGCTAGGAAGAGATATCGAAAACAGGTAGATCTGAGCGCTTTGGTTGGGTTTTTTTCCATTTGCTTGGTTTGTGAGTTGTCGTTTTTTTGTTTATTACATTATGGTTTGGAGAGTAACGAACGTTGCGTTGTTCTTGTTTATCTCACTAATATGTCAAGCAAGGGAGATGAGGGAAACTCCACTGTGATATAAACAAATCTGAGGTGGATAGTTCTAACTAAACTCAAACCTGAAACTGTTATTTATTAGTCGTTTCTCTACGTAAAACTGATTCGATCTTGTTGATAAGGAGGAAGAATGGAAGGGACAGGGGCACCAGAAACTTTGAGCAAATAATTTCGTTAAATCTCATACACTATGCCAAAAGCTGGAATGTAGAACTATAGGACTTTTCAAAAAATGTCAATACATTAGTAAGTCTCTCTCTGTCTGTCTGTCTGTCTGTCTGTCTATCTATCTACTATCTATCTGTCTATCTATCTATCTATCTGTCTATCTATCTACCAGGTTCCACCAGGGCACTGTTGTGTTTTCTGTATAGATAAAAAAAAGCCAAGCCCAGATCCAAAAATAAAGGACTTGTGAAACCACTGTCATCATCCGACACGTCACTCTGTCTCCGCTTGGAATAATTCAGTTTTCCAGCCCTTACAAAAGACATGCACCCCTCAAACATCGATATCGATTGATTCTTCCAATCACATGATTATTTCCGAAGCCCAGATCAATCCTGACAGGGAGGCGCTGCGGGTGAGGGATATATCGAGCTCTGTTTTGCAAGTTTAGATTGCGTAGTTCAACTGTACGATGTTGTAAACCCGCTCGGCTCTTCACGGCATTATCATTTTAAGAGGAGCAGCAACTAACACAACAGCACAGCAATGTTGTCATGAACTCCTTGACAGAATCTGGCTATCGATTAATGATCCTGGATTGCTCGTGAAGCCGAGCTTTTCACTCAGGCCCATGCCGATGGTCACGTTGTAGGGCGCACGCCTTCAGACTTGCAGGGCCAAGTTGTTGTGACTTCGAGTCAACACGATGTTGTAATGTAATCAGGATCAGAGAACGATCTTTCAAGCTAGTCTGTACCGAGGGCATGGCTGATTAACAGACAGGCAGACACTGAAACCCATTGGTGTGAAATAGCCTATATTCTCTGGTCTGGGGGACATTTGTGTTTGGTCTGTTTGCTGGACTTTCAACTACTATGTAACACTTCAAAGGGGATAGGTTCTGCTATGTGTTTCTTTAGTTTGTATACTTTATTTCAGCCTGTTTTAAGCACAGTGCACGCGACATATTTACCAGGCATGCAAGAAGGCTGGGAAAAAAATCTAGTTACGTGGCATGAAGATAGATTAGATGGGATCGAGTCACTTTAGGAAACATGGGCATGTACATATACCATCTTATCTCTGTACTCTATTTTCTATTTGCACGTCAAGCCTTCCTTCTATTGGTGTACGCGTGATGTGGCTCCTCGAACGAAAAGGGGAGTCCAGAAAGATGCGCAGTAGTTATTTCAGCTTTTTCCGTTGTATTGAATTGTGTGTGTGTGTGTGTGTGTGTGTGTGTGTGTGTGAAAAGAGAACGTGATTAAATCAGAACAAGCAGCTCATTTTGAAAGTTGTTTTGGTGTTTTCTTTCCTTTTTTATGGTGAGTTCCGTTTACTTCATTATACAATCTACTTACTACTTTACCATATCCCGGCAAAAAATCTCTTCTCAATGATGAAATTTATTTGGAGCTCCATTTCTTGAAGCAAGCGGCATCAGTTTAGATATAGATATAAATATTATGAATTGACCTTCACCTTAGATCTAACATTACATATTGAACTTGACCTTGCCAACCCCCCCTCCCCTCCACTCCGGTCTTACAAGAAACCTAAACCTGATCTATCTATCTATCTATCTATCTATCTATCTATCTATCTATCTATCTATCTATCTATCTATCTATCTATCTATCTATCTATCTATCTATCTATCTATCTATCTATCTATCTATCTATCTATCTATCTATGTGTCTATCTCTAGCCCATAGCCATTATAGGGATTAGAAGTTGGACACCCTGCCTGGAAAATAGATGGACGGATTTCAGTAAAAATTTATAGACGTGCAAAGGCGTATGGGAACTTGTGTATTCAACCTTACATGACGGCGGACTGTTTTCAAATTAAGTCCATGAACACATTGTTAAAACTATGGGAAACCACCAGTCTATCTTTAGGTTTTAAATATTATGTTCTACGCTGTTTTCATTTCAAAGAGATGTTTCTTCACAGCAACAAAAACATTCTCCGCATAAAGATAGCATCTGTGCGATAGTTTTACGGGTAATGAACTGATTTTCTTCATTATCACTTTATTTAGGCCAAACTTACCTGGCTGTTATTGAGAAGCAATTTACACCGCATAATTTTCAAAAGGATTCACACTGATATGTAAGATCAACAACAACAAAAACAAAGACGTTGTCCTGTTAAAGATAAGGAAAGTCGTTAAAATGGCGTAAACAACATACTTTGTTAATCGCATGAGAGATAGAGAGAGAGAGAAAGTGGGAGATAGGGAGAGAATGATAGAAAGAGAGAGAGAGGGGGGGAGAAGAAGGACATTTTTCAGAGAGATATATGGTGAAGAAAGGCAGGTAAATGTAAAGAAAGAGAATAATTTGAAAAAAAAAATAATAAATATTTGTTTTTAGTACAAACATTGATTGTGTATAATGGTGTGAATGTTTTCGAAATATTTTATAACTGCACCATAAATATTGGTCAATAAAATGTGAACGCCAGATAACATTTTTGACGACCTTAAATAAAACATTAATTGCTGCAATGAGACTGGAATAATATATTGATAAAGACATCGTAAATATTGCGGACAAGTCAGGATATTTACAGACTCTTAATTTCTAGACAGCCAAGGATAAGTAGATTTTTTTCCAGCACTTCGCCCACAAGTTGGCCGCATTGATGCTATTGTTCTTCTGCTAACATCGTATTGATATGCACAGCTTCCATTTCAAAACAATAAAAACCAAAGCGTTTACCTTATATAAGATTTTAAAATTTTCCTAAAATAGTGCGCACACAAGAAATAGGCCCTAAGTTATGCGAAGTGAAAAGGTTAGTAACATAAATGTATCTATGCGCAAGACACGCATACTGAAACAAGAGCGTGTAGCCAGTACGCAACATGCGGTGTGAGAAAGTTTAGGAGACGGTTCGAAGCAGCAAAAACTGACAGCCAACCACAGTGGACCCAACAATCACTGTTACCATGAAAGGTGAAAGGGGAAAACCACAAGTGTGATTCTAGTCTAAAGCAATAGTAGAGATTGGATCGGGGGTGGGGTTGGTTTAACGTCCAACAGAGCACTATATATGCTATATAGTGGACGGGCCCCAAGACAACGTCTGAAATTTATGTGCTGCCACACACAGACAGCGGGGATACCATGACTCCTGTCTCAGCCGTCACATTAAACTGACACCGACCCAACCAGTAGGGAACGCAAAAGCCAGGATTCGAACTCGGGACCTTTTGCGTCGGAAGCCGATGTTCTACCCCTGAACACACCGCGCCCCCCAGAGATTGGATCACTAATGTAAATTTATATACCAAGCAAAGGGCAGTTTTAAAAAGCCTAAGAGGAGTATAGCTTGAAAATTAACTGTTACTGTATCAAGAATATACTTCAAATGGATGTTCTGGAACTAGCAGGATTAAATTGTTGCAGAAGTAGGAATATGTCCTTAAAGAAGGCTTTAGCAAGAATATGCCCTGAAGAAAAGCACAGGCAGGAATATACCCTACAGCCCTACAGAAAAACAGGCAGGAATATACCCTACAGCCCTACAGAAAAGGACAGGCAGGAATATACCCTACAGCCCTACAGAAAAGGACAGGCAGGAATATACCCTACAGCCCTACAGAAAAGCACAGGCAGGAATATACCCTACAGCCCTACAGAAAAACAGGCAGGAATATACCCTACAGCCCTACAGAAAAGGACAGGCAGGAATATACCCTACAGAGAAGCACATGCCCAAATATACCCTGTAGAAAAGCACAGGCAGGAATATAAGCTACATAAAAGCACAGGCAGGAATCCTATAGAGATGTTCAGGTAGAAGTAGACCCTAAAGAGATGATGCTCAAGTAGAATAGAAAGAATCAATAAACTGTCAAAACCATTGGACACTTTGCAAAAATTGAATCATGAAATGCTATTCGTATATAGAGAAAAACTTTTTTAGAAAAGCAGATTGATTATGACTCGGACGCACTATCTTATCAACATAAACAAAAAGAGCCTATTAAAAACCCTTTGTAGAACGCAACAATTTTACTTTATTGATAAACGCCCTGTCTGAGGGTAGAGAATACAACTCAAGGATGTCAAGATCTAAATCAGTACTTGACATTTATCTAGATTTATAATGGCTTTTAACAACAGCAAAATAACAGCGCTCACTGTGGCAAGATGTCACAACACGATCAGAAGTAAAACGTTCCTCTCTCTCTACAAAAAAAAAACTGCCAATCAGTCGTCTATCACTCACCGCGTTCGCTCTTATATTCATTAACATTTTCAAATCGCACAACTTTAGACCGTTTCCTTTTGTGCGCTCAATTTTAGGGAATTTCCAAAAGTTTAAATAGGTAAAAGTTTTTATGTTTATTATTTTGAATCGGAAGGTGCTAGCTCAAGAGCATGTCAATCCGCACAACATGTGTGCAAGCTGATGGGAAAAGACCAATCAACCTTCGAGTAGTTTCTAGTAGTTTCTAGCAGTTTCCCCAAGCTGGTAACAGCCACTTTGGCAAACGCTACTATGTAGAGGCCTATGCCAAAACAATGTCACACTATATAGCCTATGATCCTATGGGAAAAGAAGAAATAGGGATTGGATCATGTCTGTACAAATGAAGAAATGCACAAAATATGGGAGTACTGAGTAGCCATTAGAGAAGTGATTAATTGGTGTGAGAGAGAGAGAGAGAGAGAGAGAGAGAGAGAGAGAGAGAGAGAAAGCGAGAGGAAAGAGCAAGGGTGTATAGACGCAGAGTAAGAAGTAGTGTAAAATAAGACAGAGACAGAGAGAGAAAAAGAATAAGAGAGAGTTGTATGGACGGTAGAATAGCTGTGGAGAAACAAGAGTGTTCGATTATGTCAATAGTGGCAGAAATAAAAGAATAAACAGATAAAAAGAGAGATATGAGAGAGAGAGAGAGAGAGAGAGAGAGAGAGAGAGACAGACAGACAGACAGACAGAGACAAAAAGAGAAGACAGACAAACAGACAGACAGACAGACAGACAGACAGACAGACAGACAGACAGACAGACAGACAAACAGACAGACAGACAGATTGGAGACTGAGAGACATTGAGATAGACAGACATTGAGAAAGACAGCGAGACAGTAAAATATAGAGACGGGAAAAGAGACTTACTTGTATGTCCTCTGAGAATTCGCTTACCAAGCAAACTTCCTCCAACCCCCACCCCCGCCCCCACTCACCGCCCCCGCCCCGGTACCCGAGANNNNCGAGAAAAGAATCATCGACCTTTCGTGTTGAAGTCAGGGAGAAATCGATGTGCCATCCCCGCCCTGAGAACCAGTATATAGACGTTCGGAATTCGGGGCTACTCTCTTCTTTGTGCGTAGATCTGCCTCTCTGCCTGATGCGTAGATCTGTCTTCTTCATTGTATGTAGATCTGTTTCTCTCTCTGGTGCATAGATCTGCCTCTCTGTCTTGGGCGTAGATCTGTCTTCTTCAATGTATGTAGATCTGTTTCTCTTTCCGGTGCGTAGATATGTCACTCTTCATGGTGTGGGGATCTGTCTGTCGTCCTGGTACGAGAATCTGTCTTTTTTTCCTGGTGCGTGGATCTGTGTTTCTCTTCCTGGTGCGTGGATCTGTCTCTCTTTCTGGTGCGTGGATCTGTGTTTCTCTTCCTGGTGCGTGGATCTGTCTCTCTTTCTGGTGCGTGGATCTGTGTCTCTTCCTGGTGCGTAGATCTGTGTCTCTTCCTGGTGCGTGGATCTGTATTTCTTCCCGACGCGTAGATCAGGACCGTCTCTGTCTCTCTTCCGGGTGCGTAGATCCGACTCTGTATCTCTTCCTGGCGCGTAGATTTGGAGTTGTACATTTCTGCAGAGTTTGGCGCAACTAAGTAATAATGTCGTGTCACAAAGCGATAGTAGATGGATCACATGTGAAGTGCTCTTGGATATGCCAATGTCTTTGTCGTTGCATTTGTTTTTTTTATAAATTTGTTGCTGTTGGTGTTGTTGATGTTGTAATGAAGTTGTGGTTGTATTTATTACTGTTAAGGTTGTTGTTGTAATTAGAGTTATTGTTGTAAAGATTATACAACATGGCCCTTTAGAAAATATTTTAAATAATTATTGCATTTGGGTGCCACATGACTGGCATATGTGCCTTATATTTGGCTATGTTTTAATGGCTAGTTTATATAGATCGAAAGTCATGTTTATGTGAAACAGTCATAATGAAACAGTATGCAGCTATCGGTAATTGCAGAGACATGAAACAGGGGTGCATTTGTCGAATCAATGCCACATCTCAACAGCCAACTCTTTAGGATAGCGGGATGCGAGGGATTCACCTTCATGAAACATTCATGTGTCTAACACCTCTTGCCATGAATGCGCGGGAATATTAGCGGGAATATCCGGAACATCCAGATGTTTGTTTTTTTAACATTACGCTTTGACTGAATTTCATCTTGAGTTTGTTGTGTTCAGCGCTGGAGTAAACAATGGGGTTTACGGGGAGAGGTAAAGAATGGGAGGGAGGGGGGGTGAAATTAAGACGGGAGGGGTAGCTGATTATCTTTGTTTCCTATTGTTTGAGTAGCTGTCATTTTAGAATGTAACACCTTTGTTTCCTATTGTTTGAGTAGATGTCATTATAGAATGTAACATCTTTGTTTCCTATTGTTTGAGTAGATGTCATTATAGAATGTAACATCTTTGTTTCCTATTGTTTGAGTAGTTGTCATTATAGAATGTAACATCTTTGTTTCCTATTGTTTGAGTAGATGTCATTATAGAATGTAACATCTTTGTTTCCTATTGTTTGAGTAGATGTCATTATAGAATGTAACATCTTTGTTTCCTATTGTTTGAGTAGATGTCATTATAGAATATAACATCGTTGTTTCCTATTGTTTGAGTAGGTGTCACTATAGAATGTAACATCTTTGTTTCCTATTGTTTGAATAGTTGTCATTATAGAATGTGACATCTTTGTTTCCTATTGTTTGAGTAGATGTAATTATAGAATGTAACATCTTTGTTTCCTATTGTTTGAGTAGTTGTAATTATAGAATGTAACATCTTTGTTTCCTATTGTTTGAGTAGCTGCCATTATAAAATGTAACATCTTTGTTTCCTATTGTTTAAGTAGTTGTCATTATAGAATATAACATCTTTGTTTCCTATTGTTTGAGTAGTTGTCATTATAGAATGTAACATCTTTGTTTCCTATTGTTTGAGTAGATGTCATTATAGAATGTAGCATCTTTGTTTCCTATTTTTTGAGTAGCTGTCATTATAGAATGTAACATCTTTGTTTCCTTTTGTTTGAGTAGATGTCATTGTAGAATGTAACATCTTTGTTTCCTATTGTTTGAGTAGTTGTCATTATAGAATGTGACATCTTTGTTTCCTATTGTTTGAGTAGCTGTCATTATAGAATGTAGCATCTTTGTTTCCTATTGTTTGAGTAGTTGTCATTATAGAATGTAACATCTTTGTTTCCTATTGTTTGAGTAGTTGTCGTTATAGAATGTGACATCTTTGTTTCCTATTGTTTGAGTAGCTGTCATTCTTGAATATAGCATTCTTTGTTTCCTATTGTTTGCGTAGCTGTCATTATAAAAAGTAACATCTGTGTTTCCCATTGCTTGAGTAGATGTCATTATAGAAAGTCACACTTTGTTTCCTATTGTTTGAGTAGATGTCATTTTAGAATGTAACATCTTTTTTTCCTATTGTTTGAATAGCTGTCATTATAAAATGTAACATCTTTGTCTCCTATTGTTTGAATAGATGTCATTATAGAATGTAACACCTTTGTTTCCTATTGTTTGAGTAGATGTCATTATAGAATGTAGCATCTTTGTTTCCTATTTTTTGAGTAGTTGTCATTATAGAATGTAACATCTTTGTTTTCTATTGTTTGAGTAGTTGTCATTATAGAATGTAACATCTTTGTTTCCTATTGTTTGTTTCCTATTGTTTGAGTTTTTGTCACTTTAGAATTTAGAATGTAACTTGCTGTGAAAGAAGCCCTGATCTTTTCGTCTCAGGGTTGACACACGTATACTTCAATCGACTTATGTCATGATACCCATCGCCGTATTAAGTCACCTTTACGAAAAATTCTCTGTGAGCGGCGTGATAATTGCCAGACGATAATTTTGGGACCCGTCTCTGCTATAGACTATAGAGAGCTTACATTGGATACAAAGCAACAAACTCGACCAACTCTTTGACAAGAGACAATTAATTTTTGTTTCCTACTTCTTTCACAACACAAGCCGCACACTCTCGGAATGCAATCGATAAACACAGAGTAGAAAACCCAATTACCAGCCAGACCACACACTCACACACTGGAGACCTCTATTGACTTGTCACCGCGCCAAGGATACAGGCTACCGCTCACAGCAAACATTGCAGGCTTTGCGATATCCACGGAGTCAAGCCTCCTAGGCGTGCGCTCTTCGTATTCGTATTCATTAAGAGGCATACATGGCCATGTCGCAAATGTTCAAACGATTCAGTCATATATGACAGCAGTTTACTAGCGCCTACACTATATGCTCATCATCTTCTTACTGCTCATCGGCGCTGCAGCTTTAAGATAGAGCTATGGTTGAACTCTAGTGCAAATCCACTTACCTATCGTCTTCGTATGTTTACAGTGTCCATTACCAATGTGCCTGTGTTAATTTCTTGATGGGGAAACTTGCTGACGCTAGGCAGTAAGGGAGGTTACTCTCGCCGCCTCAGTCAACACGTGCGGACGAAGGTCGGGCGGACAAAGCAGCTCCTTCACCACCAGATCGATGGTACAGTCATCCTCCCCCTCCTCTCCCCGGCGCATGCATTTCCCCACCGGCAACACCCGAGCCTACAAACAACGCCACAATGTCCTCCCTCTCCCCGAGCCTACAAACAACGCCACTGTGTCCTCCCTCTCATCGCGCCATTCATAATCACATTGGGCCGGCTCGTCCCCAACTCGACCCAGTTAAAACGGTTCAGTGTCGCATTGAATATTGATTAGCTTTTCTGTGTGGAACAGTGCGAGCAACAGTATTGAGATACTTACCGGTATCTACTGCATTGTGTCTACACGTCCCTAGCCGCTTAGGGCAGTGGTGATAGTGAGGAGAGAAAAACAACAAGAACAACAACAACAACAATGATGATGATAATAATNATGATGATGATGATGATGATGATGATGATGATGATGATGATGATGATGATGATGATGATAATAATAATAATAATAATAATAATAATAATAATAATAATAATAATAATAATAATAATAATAATAATATTTATAATTAAAAAAGCCGAACGAGATAGATCCAAGACTAAATTATTGATTAGGGCTATTCTTTTCTAAAACAAAGACCGGCCATATAATCAACATCTTTTTTTTTACTATTGGTAATCGAATACCATTCTCACAAATCTGATCATTCCATCATTTGATTAAAGGATAAGAGAATGGTGTTATCACTTGGTATTTGCGATTAGTAGGTTAATTCTACTACTATCAGTTTTGATACTGGATAAACCTAAATTAATGGTAAAGTAATCGTGTGAGCTGATCAGTCTAGTACTTTCATTACATTGTATCTGGAGGTGCGTATTACAAATAATCGAAATAGTTTGAACAATAAGTGATGGATGGGCTTAGATTCCAGGCTGATTTGTAAATCAAACTGACTCTAAAATCTGTGTCCATTAATTTGCCAATACCAAGGTTCGGTTGACACTGAGAGGACATAAGTGACCAGGATAGCAACACATGGACATTTTTATAAGAAAGAAAAAAAAAGTTGCCTAAATGCCATGCTTGATCTGAGGAAGAAAAAAAATTTAAAAAAAAACGAGCGTAATTATGGCGAACCCATATGATGGCCTTTACTTGAAAAACACCACACACAATGTGTGAGGGCTAGAAGTACAACTCTATCAAGCTATGATCTAATATATGCAAAACACGGACTAGAAACCTCTAGACCTTCTAGCTCATTTGAGTACATTACAAAACTTTCCAGATTCTAGCCCATATTCTCATTAACACCTGTGGAAGACATCGGCTTCCGACGCAAAAGGTCCGTGGTTCGAGCTCTGGCGATTTCCCTCCTACTGGTTGGGTCGGTGTCAGTTAAATGTGACCAGCTGAGACAGGAGTCATGGTATCCCCGTCCTGTCTCGTGTGGGACAGCACATAAAATTGTCAGACGTTAGTCTTGAGATCCGTCCACAATATAACCTTTATAGTGCTGATGTTGGACGTAAAATCAACTCAACTCAACTCAACCTCCGCTCTCCTAACCTTACACATCTTCGAAGTTCGAGTACGATCTAGTATTTACTAGACTAGTAGTAGTAGTAGTAGTAGTAGTAGTAGTAGTAGTAGTAGTAGTAGTAGTAGTAGTAGTAGTAGTAGTAGTAGTAGTAGTAGTAGTAGTAGTAGTAGTGTAGTAGTAGTAGCACACTGGTCTTCGCCTTGGCAAGGCGAATCGGTGCCGAGTAGAAGGTGCGGGTTGGATCCGTGGGGAGGAACTCACTAGACACATCAGATTTTGCTGACAGTCTTTCATGTTTAGAACAAGCCTACATAGCTAATTTTAGACGATGAAAACACACGCTCTTTTTACATTTGATACGAACTGAGAGTTACCAAAAGGCAAAAAAAAAATTGTGAAAAACCCAGGGGAAAACCCAGATCGGGCAGACGTGAAACATGACATGGTAAAAAAAGAAATCAACATGTGTATTCTTTAAAAACCTGCAGAGACATTTTGAAACGGTTCTTATCAACAGCATATGTTTCCATTTCTTGTCACGTGATACGTGCCATGTCACGTGTGACAGAAAACTTGGTAAAAACCCAACCTAAGAGTAAGAGCCTTAGCCTTGCTTTTCTAACCTGAGTTGTGTTGGATTTCTTTCAGGGCAAAATGTGATATTTTCACTGCTAAGCACTATCACTAAATACGCAGTGTAGGATTTTATACGGCCCCTTAACACTACCGACTAGGGCAGTGATAGCAAGTCCCGGGGCGATCGTATAGATTTAGTTGTGTATACTAGAGTGTCTGTCAGAAAACTCTTTTTGTAGTTAGACAGGATATCACAACATCATCTTGGACATCAGAGTGCTCTTCCTCACCATTACATATCTCTACAAGTTTCTCTAAGTGCTGGATTTGAATCATTTTACCAGGAATAGAATGGCAAGATCTATGTGCCTAACCTAACTTTCAATCCAAAGGTTTCCAAGCCTATCTTCTAATGTCTAGTCCTCTACTACTGAGGCTGTGAGCTACTCTGCTAACCTACCCACCTGCTCAGGCAGAGTGAGGTAGTGGTAGATCACCTACTACATGTATTTGTGCTCGTATCACTACTTATACAAAAGTAAAAACTATATTATTGTACTTCTGCTCTATGGATCCCCTGGTATGTTTAGTGTTAAGACACACTGTATCTACGGCTTTATGCCTCCGGTAGATGTCTGTTCCGTGTTCCTCCCTCCTTGGATCTGAGTGTCCGTGTGCTGTCACTACTGAACCCGCAGAGCTTGCGCCATGTCAGCATACTCTCTGTTCCGCGACCTCTGAGGCATGATTCTCCTTGCAACGACCTTCTGGCTTCTACCTTCTACCTTCTACCTGCATCCACTCTGTTCCAATTCTACCTGTGTGCGCGCGTGCCACTCCTCCCTGCAGCCTCCCCTCCTCCCCAGCTTCCACCTCTAGCGTGCGGTATAATTAGCGGCGCATGTAGACGTAGGTCTCAACTACCCGCCTTAGTTAGTCTGGGTACCCGACGTGAGCACAGGGCGGGCGACACGACTCACGCTAGTCCCACTCACGCTAGTCCCGCGCCTCTGGCCAGCTCCCCGACTAGATCTAGGGTGAGCAGGCGCGGCGAGAGACTAGACTTACATCTAGATCTATGCATCTAGGCCGGGACTAAACTTACATTCAGATCTATACATCTAGTCCCAGGCCAGGCTATGGCTGGGTGTAGGTTTGCCCTCCACAAATCGTATTCCCCCTTAAAGTTTAGTCTGGGTAGGTGTGTGGCTAATGATTGAGCCTAGCGTACAGACACATTGCTCAAACATCCAGCAAGGCAAACACAGACCTCCATGCTATGTGAGTTTCTGAGGATTGTGGATAGTTACAGAAAGAACTGGGGTTTCTTTACACTTGGAATTAAATGATACAGTAAGTGTTGGATTTGTGACGAGTTTGATTCGATTAAGTGCCAGTGGTTTCCAGTGTGTTAT
The DNA here is from genome assembly GCA_003991915.1 of Elysia chlorotica. Taxonomy (NCBI): domain Eukaryota; kingdom Metazoa; phylum Mollusca; class Gastropoda; family Plakobranchidae; genus Elysia; species Elysia chlorotica. The sequence continues at coordinate 285,164 of RQTK01000613.1, read as the reverse complement.
TGATTGTTTATTTCCCAATCGGTAAACAACAATCTGGAGTTACAACACGGTGATATATTGTGATAGCTGGGCTTACCACAAAATCGGAATAAAACGATAGGACTATCATTGTTGGTGCTTATCTTTATGTCAACCTTTTGCAAAGATGATAATACGCTGTATAGGATCTATATCTATTCTCGTTACAGCAAGTCGTTTTGAAAGTGTCTCTACAATCTCTCTCTCTCTCTCTCTCTCTCTCTCTCTCTCTCTCTCTCTCTCTCTCTCTCTCTCTCTCTCTCTCTCT